>JAFHAW010000106.1:0-353842 GCA_019022515.1 Quercus aquifolioides | reverse complement strand
TGCAAATGGGCTAAATTGAACTGCCATTTATGGCAATCTACTATAGCTCAAAAGTCATAAAATAAAATATTTATTTATTGGAAAATGCTAACGAGTGCCCTTAGGGCACTGGTTAATAATCCATTTAAAGGGAGTTTTTATGGGAAAAGAAAAAAAGTAATTAATATTTTGATAGTTTTTTTTATTTCCCATAAAAGTGGTATCAAAACTTTCCTAAAATGGATTATTAACGAGTGCCCTAAGGGCACTCGTTAGCATGACCCTTATTTATTTCATACCTTTTGATTTTTCTATTAAAGTAATGTGCTCTCTCTCTCTCGCTCTCTCTCTCTTCTTCATTAATTGGTTCACTTCTCTCTTTCTTGCTTTTGTATTTTTTTTCTTTCTTTCTGCATCCTCTCGCCCCAGTCACTCTATTGAAACTATGAAAGACTGAACCCAAGCCTGAAACTATGAACCACCAAACTCAATTCCTCTCTCTTCTCACATCTCTCACAAATTTCCTACCCACTTATCTAGTCTATTCTCTCTCTTTGACTAAAACCCTCCATCTTTTCGCTTTCTCTCCTTTATATTCTCATCTCAAAACCGAAGTTTCAAAGGAAGGGATTTAGGCTTCCATATGGGTAAGACCGAAGCTCCATGGATGCATGAAATTTTCGTGGTTTATTTTTATTTTTTTTATCATTTGTGGAACTGATGGCTGATTTGTGTGTGATTTGGGCTTATTTTTCTTGGGTTTTGGTTGGATTTTTCTAAGATTGGTTCTAGGTTATTGTGTTTTTTTTTTTTTCCTTTAGTTGGGTGGTTTTGCTTCATGGTATTCGCTACAAATGGTAGATTATGGGTGGTTATGTTGATTTTGGGTGAATGTAATTGGAAGGTTGCTTTTGTATTCTAGGTGTGGGTTTGTTGGTTGCTTTTGCTTTAGAGAAGAGACAGAGACGAAGAGGAAGAGAGAGAAAGGGACAAAGGAAGAATATATAAAGAATTACAAAAAAAAAATAAAGAAATAATATTTAAATAAAGTGGTAATATAATAGAACTTTTCGATGTTGGTTGTATTGTAAAGTAATGTGTTAAAATAGATAAAATAATTTGAGTAAACTATATATTTGGTCCCTATTTTATATACCATATTTCAATTTGGTCCTTAACCTTTCAATTGTGTTAATTTGGTTAATAACCTTTTAGTGTTGTATCAATTTAGTCCCTGCCGTTATATCTTAGATGAAAATTGCTGACATAGCAAACGGCCAAAATAAAATTTTAGTTTATTCTCACATCAACAGAAGCTAATTTTTTATTTTGGCCATTAGACACATCATCAATTTTCATTCAAAACATAACAGTAGAGACTAAATTGACACGGCACTAAAAGGTTGGGAACCAAATTGACACAATTGAAAGGTTATGGATCAAAATGAAATATGGTGTATAGGATAGGGACTAAAAACGTATTTTACCCAAATAATTTTTTGAGTTGCTAAAAGCCAAATTTGTTAGCACCACTACTATGAACGCTCTAATGAATAATTTCACAGGACATGAAGATATGAATGCTCTAATGAATAATTTCATAGGACATGAAGATATTGTAATGTACTAATGTGTACACAAAATTATACCTATTAATGGTAATTGACCTTTTTGGACCAATTGATCGTGATTGATGTCAATTGATGCTAATATAAGGATTTTATTTTACTTCCACATTTTATATAATCTGGATCCAGGGAATTCTTTGCTAGGGGAAGCCAAAGCAGCTTGGTGTGCTATCAGGTGTGCTGCTATGGAAGGTTATAGAAATATTTCAGAGGGCTTTAGAAGACTTGTATGCTTTATAAAGTGCAACTCTTCGTTGTGTATAAATAGTGTTCCATATTCATGAAAATAGATAATGATTATAGATTTTTATGGTCCCAAAAGCACATATAAATTTTGATAGTATGACATACAGTTGAATGTTGGCTATGTAGAGCTTAGTTGTGTATGATCTGAATCATGACCCGACCCAATATAAAAGTGTTACAGTTTTAATGGAGATTTTATGAGGCTTAGTCCATGAATTTTTTTTTGCTCGTTTTTAGCCATTGTGAATTTGTTGTGTAGACTATATAAATATTGTGATTTTCCAAATTACGGTTGTGTTGTTTTTTAGAGAGAAAAATTGTACTGCTACATCTTATACATTTCCTTATGAATAGTGAAATCACTACAACTCTATGGACGTAGGCAAATTGCCGAAGCACATAAGTATTGTCTTGTGTGATTGTTTTCTTTGGTACATATTTTTCTCTATTTTTGCATCTCACAGATCTGCAAATTTTGTGTATATTCCCTACAATTGGATTAGAGCCTAGGGTTAGGGTTTGAGTGGGAGCAATGGAAGAGGAACAAGAAAGGCGTTTGGAATAGAGAAATTCTATGGCACAGACTTTGGATTTTGGAGAATGCAAATCAAGGATTACCTTTATGGGAAGTTGCATCTGCCTCTTTTGGGAGATAAACTTGCAACTATGAAAGATGAAGAATGAAATCTTCTTAATAGGCAGGTACTAGGAGTTATTCGATTAACTCTATCAAGATCAGTTGCACACAATGTTGTGAAGGAAAAGATCACATCATGTTTGGTATTTATAAAAAGCCATCAACAAATAACAAGGTGCGTATGATGAAGAAACTATTTAAACTAAAGATGGAAAAGAATATATCAATAGCACAACATTTGAACGAATTCAACATCATCGCAAATCAATTATCCTCTGTACAAGTCGATTTTGATGATGGGATCCATGCATTGATCATTTTGGCCTCTTTACCAAACAGTTGGGAGGCCACTAGAATGGAAGTAAGCAATTCTACTAAAAAAAAAAAAAAAAAAAAAAAACGAAACTGAATTACAATGACATACTAGATTTAATTCTAGCTGAGAATGTTCGCAGAAGAGATACAGGTGAAACCTCAGAATTTGGTTCTGCCTTAAACCTTTAGACAAGGGGTAGAGGGAATGACAAAAATTCAAATTGCGGTAGATCAAAATCCAGAAATTCCAATCAGAACAGAAGTAAATCTAGATCTTGTAAACTAGTATGATGTTAGAGTTATGGCAAGGCTAGTCACATTAGGGGCACTACAAAAATCTAAAGAAGAAGAATGATGATGATTCTACTAAAGCTGTAATAGAAGAGGTACAGGATGCACTACTTCTTGCTGTAAATAATCCTCATGAAGATTGGGTTTTGGACTCAGGAGCTTCGTTTCATACCACTCTACACCAAGAAATCATATAGAATTATGTTGGAGATGATTTTGGAAAGGTGTATTTGGTTGATGGAGAAACCTTGTATATTGTGGGTATGGGAGACATTCAAATTCTACCGCCTAATGGGACTGTATGGTTATTGTAGAAGGTTTTGCATATTCCTGACCTAAAAAGGAATTTGATTTCTATAGGACAATTTGATGATGAAGGGCATGCGATACTCTTTGTTGGTGGTACCTAGAAGGTTCTAAAGGGAGCGTAGGTATTGGCTCATAGAAAGAAAATTGGTACTTTGTATATGACCTCAAGTCCAAGAGACACAATTGCATTTACTAAAACAGGTATTTGAGACATTTAAGTAGTGGAAGGCCATGGTTGAGACAGTAAAAGATTTGAAGGTAAAATGTCTGAAGTCAGACAATGGAGGAGAGTACATAGATGGAGGGTTTAAGGAGTATTGTGCTGCACATAGAATTAGGATGGAAAAGACCATTCTTGGGACACCATAACAGAATGGTGTGGCTGAGCTCATGAACAGGACTCTCAATGAGAGTGCTAGGAGTAGGAGGTTGCATGTTGGATTACCAAAACAATTTTGGGCTGATGTAGTTAACACTGCAGCTTACTTGATAACTGAGGACCATTAGCTCCCATGGAGTTCGAAATTCTTGAAAATGTATGGAGCAGTAAAAAGGTAAAGTTTTCCCATTTAAAATTTTTTGGTTGTATTTCTTATATTCATATTGATTTTGATGCACGTAGTAAACTTGATGGAAAGTCTAAAATATGTTTTTTTATTAACTACAGTGATGAGACCTTTGGCTACCATTTTTGGGATGAACATAATCGGAATATCATCATAAGTAAAATTGTGATATTTAATGAATAGGTTATGTATAAGGGCAGGTCAACTGTAGTGCCAGATGTTATAAGGATAAATTATAAGAAATCTAAGTTTGTCAACTTAAATGAATTGACTGAGAATATTGTCTAGAAAATGGGTGAAGACGACAAGGAAAATGTAAATTCACAAGTAGATTAGAGTACACATGTAGCTGAAGTCTACAGATCTTCTAGGATCACTAGACCTCCATAGCGTTATTCACCTACCTTAAATTATATCCTGTTGTCTACTGGTGGTGTGCCAAGGTGTTATGATGAAACCTTGCAAGATGAAAATTCAAGCAAATGGGAATTAGTCATGAAAGATGAGATAAATTCCTTGTTGGGAAATCAAACATGGGAATTGATTGAACTTCCAGTAGGAAAGAAGGCTTTGCACAATAAGTGAATGTACAGAATAAATAATGAGCATGATGGTAGAAAACACTACACGACCAGATTAGTTGTCAAAGGTTTTTCAGTAGAATAAAGGCAGTAATTGCATATAAATATTTTCTCCAGTTTTGAAGATGTCAACAATTAGAGTAGTATTGGGAATTGTTGCTGTAAAGAATCTACATGAGTAGATAGATGTGAAGACAACATTCCTATATGGTGATTTGGTGGAAGACATTTACATGTGTCAACCACAGGGGTTCATTGTTCAAGGACAAGAGAGTCTAGTTTGTAAACCAAGAAAAAGCTTGTTTGGCTTAAAACAAGCTCCAAGATAGTGGTACAATAAATTTGATATTTTTATGTGTAGAATTGGATTCAAGAGATGTGAAGGTGATCATTGTTGAAATATTAAATTCTTCGACAACTCTTATATCATTTTATTGTTGTATGTGGATGATATGCTCATTGCGAGGTCTGATACTAATGAGATAAATAATTTGAAGAAGTAGTTGTCAAAACAGTTTGTAATGAAGAATTTGGGAGTTGCAAAACAAATCTTTGGTATGAGAATCACTAGAGACAGTGCTAATGGTCATTGGAACTTTCAAAGTTAGAATATGTGATGAAGGTACGTAGCATGTTTTAACAAGAATGGAGCTAAACTAGTGGGCACACCCTTGGGTAGTCATTTTAGACTAGAGTAAAAAATAGTCACTGAAGACAAATGAAGAAAGGGACCATATGAGCAAGGTACCTTATGTCTCAGCTATTGGTAGCCTAATGTATGCTATGGTGTGTACAAGACCAAGCATTGAACATTCAGTGGGAGTTATGAGTAGATACATGAGCTGGTCAGGAAAGAAGTATTGGGAGGCAGTCAAGTGGATCTTGAGGTATCTAAGAGGTTCATCAGATACATGTCTTTGCTTCATAGGTGCAAGTTTGAAACTACTGGGTTATTTAGATGCTGATTTAGCAGGTGACATTGACAGTAGAAACAATACTACTGGGTTTGTATTTACTCTAGGTGGTATAGCTATATCTTGGGCTTCAAATCTATAGAAGATTGTTGATCTGTTTACTACAAAAGTAGAGTATGTTGCAATGACTAAAGCTACAATGGAGATTATTTGGCTACATAGTTTCTTGGATAAATTGGGCAAGAAGCAGGAGATGGGTATTCTACACAGTGACAATTAGAATGGCATTTTTCTTGCAAAAAATTTAGTTTTTCATTCAAAGTCGAAGTATATACAGATGAGATACCACTTTATCTATTATCTTGTTGAAGATGAACTACTGATACTTGAGAAGATTTTTGGATCTAAGAATCTGACATATATGTTGACTAAATGTGTCACCATTGAGAAGTTGAAGTTGTGTGTAGTTTTAGTTGGTCTTTTAACTTGAGGACATGAGGATGAGTTGCAGTGATGAGAGATTGTGTTTCGAGGTATGTGACTGATGTTGATTGAACTAGTTTCCAAGTGGCTGATTTGTTGAGCTATGTGAAACCTAGTTGTATTTGATCCAGATTATGACTTGACCCGATATAAAAGTGATACAGTTTTTAATGAGAGATTTTCTGAGGCTTAGTCCATGGAAAATTTTTGGCTTGTTTTTAGTTCATTGTGAATTCGTTGTGCAGACCGTAAAAACTGTGGTTTTTCAAATTAGGGTTTGGTGTTGTTTTTTAGAGAGAAAAATTGTACTATCTCATCTTGTATTTTTCCATATGAATAGTGAAATGACTGCAACTCTATGGACATAGTAAATATTGTCTTGTGTGATTGTTTTCTTTGGCACATATTTTTATCTATGTTTGCATCTCACATTTGGGAATTTTGTATATATTTCCTACATTGAAGAGAAATTTTCATGATTCTCCAAGATTTCTACTTATAGAATTCGAACTTAGTTTTATCTTGGAGGTGATTATCCTAGGGCTCTATTGCAAACTCAATTGAGTGGACGTAAATATTATCTTAAAGATAGCACATTTATTTGTGCTGTAAGTCAACTTCATTTATGTTTTCCATTATTTACCCCCAAAATTCTCAACACTCAATTCTTTAGTCTGCATCTTCAACTTCGACCTCAATGAATATCTCAGATTCACTCTTGATTTCTCCTCATTCGGGCCCTCCATGCAATCTCATAATCACGTCCTCACTCGGGGCTCATCTACCTCTCAACCAACTCGCCTATGTCAAGAAAGTAACTTGTGGTTTACAACCCCTTGACTTGATACTGTGTCCTAGTCACGCCACAAGTTTTCATTGTGGACTCAGAACCAACCAGGTCATGCCGTCATGGTACTAACTGAACTCTGGGTCCCATGCTTCACCGTTTTAAACCAATGTCAAACTTAAGTCAAGTTAGCAACCCAGAGAGGTTATAGATGTGATGCCCCGGATTGAGTGGATATTTATTGAGTGTGTTGTGGGGTGTTTTTTGAGTTACATGTCAAGCATATACTAGGGAGATTTGGTGATGTAGGACAAAATATTCAAATTAATTTCTATAATTTTTTATATTTGGTATTTTTATGTAATTTTCGTTATTTTAGGTTTAGGGCATTTATTTCCTTGTTTTTAGGTGCTTTTAATGCTTTTTAGGTCAAATTTGGTTCTTATTATAGTTAGGTATTAATTAGGACTTATTTTAGAATATATTTTCTTATCTGTCTAGTTTTATGGAGCCCTTAAATAGGCCTCTAAGTTTGTAAACGTTTTTCAGAGATTGTTATTAATAAAATTGCAGAGTTTTTCTAAAACTTTTTCTGGTGGATTCAAGGAACCCCTTATGGATTCGAGGTTTACTACCAAAAACTAACAGTTTAGTTTCTATTCCATCAAAAGAGCATCGTATGTGCTTTCTTCAGGCTTCTGCGATATCAGTTGGTATCAAAGCCTTGACTTACCCTAGTCTGATTGCTAACTGGTGAGACGGTAGCCACCACCACAACAATAATGAATAACTTAGCGAATATTGCGTAACGTACAACAAACACTCACAAATATCTATGATAAGATGGTGCTGTTAAAGAATGGAAACAATAGGGATAACTACAGCAGAGACGTAACTCATGGGCAACCTATTGGTAAGCAAATCTCATATAGGCCTTATAAGAGAATTGCGAGTTTTAATGATTGTTTTTTAAAAGAAGATTTTCTTGATTGGTTACTTGATATAGAGAATTTATTTGACTATGAGAATATTTGTTATGAGAGAAAAGTTGGCTTGCTTTGTATAAACTTAGTGAGTACACCTTACGTTGGTGGGAACAAGTACAATCTGATAAAACTCGACAAGGTCAACACAAAATTCGTTCATGGTCAAGGATGAAAAAGATGATTTCTATAAAATTTTATCCTTTGGATTGTGATTAACTTTTGTCGTATACAAAATAAGATTATCATTATTGGCCAAGAAATTCATACTTGAATTATTTTGAAGAGCCAAATATTCCACCATTAAGGGAAGAATTGTATGTTGAAATAAATAATTTTCTTGAAGAAAATATAGATATTTCTAAGGAAATTAATGAATGTCTTGTTATGGAAGAAGATCCTAAAATCAAGATTATTGTGGAGAAGAATTGTAAAGTTGTTATTTACAACTATGTATTTTGTTGGCTTTTATTCCGTGCCAAATTTGATTGTAATTATCAATCGTTTATACCCTGTATTTATTATGGGATTTGTTGTAAGGGTTGTGTGATAGAGAGAGAGTGTGAAGACTCAAGCATTTGGAGGCTGAAGGATTCTCGTGGGTATGTCACGACCTAGCTTCCCGCGAAGTGAAACATGTGCCTTGCACATGCTGGAATGCGAAGAGTCAGGCCAGGTGGAGACAGCTGTGTCTCGCGAGTATCTCGCGAGTAAGGCCTTCCCGCGAGACGCCCGCGAGGCAACCCGTTCTGCCAGCCTGTACTGAATGACTCACACTTTCTGTGTCTATCCTATTTATACCCTCTTTACCCACAATTGTTGAGGAATGCTTCAGAGAGAAAAACCCTATCCGAACACATTGTGAATTAGAGATTGTCATCCCCACCTTTCTCTATACACTTGCTTGTGGTATCTCCTCAACCCTTCCCTCTCCATTTCCACACCATTGAGAGGTTGATAGCCCAAACACTTACCACACCCTTTGAGAGTGCTGTGTGACGTTTTGGTGCTGCTGGGAAGCATTGGAAGAAGCCTGGAATGGCAGATGCAACATGGAGCTTGTTGCGGGATCCAGGGTGCTAGACAAGACACGGTTCCGAGAAGCCTTGTTGGAGTAGGAGCTTGGAGGGCTTAGGTACATCAGGTAGATTAGGCTTAGAGGGTCTCTTGCTAACCCATGTATCCTAACTGATTGTCTAGTGGATCGATTTCCGCTTTGAGGGCGGCGGAGAGGTTTTTCGCCGAGTTCTTCGATTTCCTCTTCGAGAACACATCTCAGTGTTTTCTGTGTTTGCATCCTTCTTCCCTACTCTTGTTTATTCCATTATACTGTTGTGTTGCTTTAAATATGGATTAGAGTAGTTGTATTGCTTATACACTTGTGTTTACACTATTCCGCACTTAGTATTAAGTTAGTGTAAAATCAACCAAGCCGTAACTTTAATTTGGGGGTCTAAATTGCTCTTGTATTTTCAACACATTTTTGAGCTTTCAATTGGTATCAGAGCGGGTACACTTGCCGTGGTTTTAATACCTAAGTGTGATCCTAGACCCCTTGGTGTGTTTTGAAAAGTGTTTTAGTAAAAACCACCATGAAGGATTGTAAAAGTGTTTGTGAAAATGAATCAATGAACATATTTGAAGACTGTTCTAGTAATGTGCTCTTAGAGTTATTTAAATCAAAGAAACATGCTAGAATTTTTAATCACATGCTGAAATCCTTAGTTCATAGGAACCATGATATACATAACAGCCTATGTGAGTCAAAGTCCTTAGTCTATGATATGAGAGAAGAAATAGACAGTTATGTGATAAACTTGGTCGTTTAAAAAGGAAACTTCACTCATCCTTGAATGAAATAAGGAAAAATGATTCTTGCTTTGACGGTCAAGAATGTCTCTCTCACGCATGTCTTTTTGTTCATACCACATTGAAAGTGTTTAATTCATGTTTGTGGTATCTTGACAGCGGGTGTTCAAGGCAAATGACTGGAGAAAAATCTTTGTTCAAAACTCTTAAAGAGAAGGAAGATGGATTTGTGACATTTGGAGATGGTAGTCATTCACAAGTTCTTGGAAAGGGAACGGTGGATACTCTGAGTCTGCCTTTGTTGACTGATGTGCTGTATATTAAGGGATTAAAAGTGAACTTGTTAAGTATCACTCAGATTTGTGATGAAGATTTCTTAGTCCAATTTTCAAAGAAAGGGTGTCTAATCTTGAATGAAGAAGGTGTTTAAGTTCTGAATGGACTAAGGACCACCGATAATTGTTTTGGAGTTATTCCCAAACCTAGCATAGCATGTCGAAGTGCTCGGGTAAACCTCTTGGAGTTGTGGCATCAACGACTTGGACATGCAAATTACAAACAAGTGGCAAAAGTCTCGAAGCTTGAGGCTGTGGTTGGTCTACCTAAGTTTGGAAAAATTGAGAAGAATGTTTGTGGTCCATGTCAATTGGGAAAACAAACAAAGTCAAGCCATTCTAAAGTGAATGTGGTTGCAACTTCTCGTCCGTTGGAATTACTGCATGTGGATTTAATGGGTCCTACAAGAATAGAAAGCATGGGTGGAAAGCGGTATATTATGGTGGTAGTTGATGATTTCTCAAGGTATTCTTGGGTGGACTTTCTTAGAGAGAAATCGGAAGCATGTGACAAGATGGAAAAATTGTGCAAGAGACTGATCAATGAAAAGGGAGTACCTATTATCAAAATCAGGAGTGATCATGGGAAAGAGTTTGAAAATGCAAAGTTTGAAGCATTTTGCAATGAACATGGTATCAAGAAGGAGTTCTCAGCCCCAAAGACTCCATAACAGAATGGAGTAGTTGAAAGGAAGAATCGGGTGATTCAAGAAATGGCTCGAGTAATGTTACTCAACAAAAACCTTCCACAGAAGTTTTGGGCTGAAGCTGTGAACACTTCATGTCACATTGGGAATAGGATTTACTTCCGAGCAGGAACGAAGAAGACATCGTATGAAATTTGGAGAGAAAAAAAGCCGAAGGTGAAATATTTCCGAATATTTAGGAGCAAATGTTATATTCTTAATGATAGAGAGAATCCCGGAAAATTTGATGCTAAAAGTGATGAAGGGATATTTCTAGGCTATTCATTAAATAGCCGAGCATATAGGGTGTTCAATAAGCGCACTAAGACGGTAATGGAGTCAATAAATGTGGTCATTGATGATACCATATCTGACAAGGAAAGGGATGATGGTGAAGGATCGAACCTGAAGAAGGGGGAGGTTGAGGACAACATGTCACAAGATGATGAGATTGAGAAAGAATCACCGGAAAAAGAGTCCACACCCCCTATACCAAGAAGTGAGACTAGATCAACACAAGGGCCTTCTAGCCCTCTCACCCCTCTGGAAGTTCAACCTCCGATCTCTCGAGATGAAGAACCTTCTACCTCCAAGAGACCGTCATCAAGGGTAATTCTCAATCATCCATCAAGTAATATCATTGATGACGTAAATGAGGGACTTCGATTGAGAAAAGGACCAAAATACAGTGCGAATCATGTGACGTACAATTGTCATCTTGCTCAATTCGAACCCAAGAAGGTAGAGGAAGCTCTTAGAGACGAAAATTGGATAGAGTCTATGCATCAAGAGTTACATCAGTTTGTCAGAAATGATGTATGAGAGTTGGTTCCAAGACCCAAAGATACCCATGTCATCAGCACCAAGTGGATCTTCAAGAACAAAACTGATGAAGACGGTGAGGTTGTTCGAAACAAGTCTAGGCTAGTAGCTCAAGGATATACTCAAGTGGAAGGCATAGATTTTGATGATTCGTTTGCACCAGTAGCAAGATTAGAGTCGATTCGAATTCTACTATCCATAGCATGTGTTATGGATTTCAAACTGTACCAAATGGATGTGAAAAGTGCATTTCTGAATGGTTTTCTAAATGAAGAAGTATTCATTGAGCAACCAAAGGGGTTTCAAGATCCTCACTTTCCGGATCATGTGCTAAGGTTGAAGAAAGCACTGTATGGTTTGAAGCAAGCACCAAGAGCATGGTATGATCGTCCCACAACATACTTGTTGGATCGTGGATTCAAAAGAGGCCAAACTGATCAAACATTGTTTGTAAAGAGAGATGAGAAGTCTCTCCTAGTTGCTCAAGTATATGTGGATGATATTGTTTTTGGATCCACAATTGATCATTTGGCTCATGAATTCTTCAAAGAAATGAAAAGGGAGTTTGAGATGAGTATGGTGGGGGAGTTGAACTATTTCCTAGGGCTTCAAGTGAAACAACGGAAAGATGGGATATTCATATCTCAAGAGAAATACGCCAAAAATCTTGTTAAAAGATTTGGTCTAGACTCTAAGAAACACACGTCCACTCCAATGAACTCATCATCAAAGCTGAGTCGGGATGCAGCAGGTATAGAAGTAGATCCAACGCTCTATCGAAGCATGATAGGCAGTCTCTTATATCTCACTGCTAGCAGACCAGACATTGCCTTCAGTGTAGGCGTATGTGCTCGATTTCAGGCAACCCCCAAAGAGTCACATTTAACAGCAGTCAAAAGAATTATCCGCTACATAAATGACACCTCTAATTATGGAATTTGGTACTCAAGAGATTCAAATGAATGCTTAGCCGGATATTCTGATGCTGATTGGGCTGGTTGCATTGATGATAGAAAAAGTACTTCCGGTGGATGCTATTATCTTGGAAACAACTTGGTGTCATGGATGAGCAAAAAACAGAATTCAGTCTCTCTATCAACAGCCGAAGCTGAATACATTGCTGCTGCAAGTTGCTGTGCTCAATTACTATGGATGAAGAAGCTTCTTCATGATTATGGAATCACTCAAGACACGATGTGTGTATATTGTGATAATACAAGTGCCATAAATTTGTCAAAGAATCCAGTTCAACACTCGAAATCAAAACATATCGAGATTCGGTATCATTTCATTCGAGATTTAGTGGAGGAAAGGACTGTGTACTTAGAGTTCATCAACACTGAGAATCAGAAGGCAGACATATTTACTAAACCTCTGGATGGCCCAAAGTTTGAATCTTTGCGTAAGACCATCGGTGTCGGTATCATTCCCTGAACTCTATCTCTTGTGTGAACCTATACTACTCTTTGTTGCATACTTGTTGTTATGGTTCCACATGTTTAGTTTCTAGAAGTCTTTCTTTTATCTGTTGTGGTTTGTACTTGTTGTTTCTTTTCTGTTGATCTTACTTTTCTTGTTCTGTTTTTTGGTGTGTTCAAAAATTCAAAAACCTATAAAAATTGAAAATCCCAAAATTTTGATCACTTGTTTTGTGTATGTCACATGTGAGTTTGGCCTAGTACCTTCGTACTAATGGCGTAGTGCATTTACGATCTTGGCTTGTTATGTATGCACTCATTTCTATGTGGAAGAAATCTTTAACACTATGTGTGACTGTTGTAAATAGATCTTCAAGCTTGTCATGAATGATTGGTCAATAGTCTTGCTGGTCTTGATACTTGCATAGACTTGTGTCTATATCTCTTCCCACTTTATTTTTTATGTTTTTGCAAAAAAAGCTCACCAAATGTAAATCTCCAAATGAAAAGAGATATTGAGCTGCAAAAGCCTGTCGCACACACTAGTATTCGACTTGGAAAAAGGGAAAGCGACTCTTCTTAATGTGTTTTGTATGGTGCTCAAAAAGCCAAAGGCTAATCATCAATGTTGAAATATCATAAATTTCAAGCACTAATCTCAAAATGAGATGATTTTATCCAAACAAAATAAAATGGACCAATTGTTATGCCTTTTGTAGAAGCCAAATGAAAAGCTTCTAAGTTATGTATTCACTGTGTGGGAGGTCATAAATACTCATTTCTATAATGGAGATAGTCCACTTGATTTCGTATCAGTTGTGTATGACTCGATTGAATTGATCATTGAAGCTTCGCTCTGGTCTAAAGACTATTCCGCACTTGATACTCACACACAAACAAACAAGACTTTGATTCAATCAATGCCTATCTCATTTGTGTGATTGTATATGTTCAAATGTGATGTGTATGCTCAAGAACTTGTTGATCAAACCCAAAAAGATTTTTGAGTGTTTTATATGTTTTTGAAAGTGATTTTATACTTTCTTGTCTTTTGTTTTTGTTCAAAATGCATTTTTGTGTGTTTCTTCAAAAACTGGTTCAGGGATTGTTTCGCGAGAAGCTCGCGACTTAGAGCTTCCCGCGAAAAGGGATTGAGGGAAATAATTTTTTCATCATGTCACACAGAAACTCTCGCGACTGTATCGCGATTGTCTCGCGACCAACAGCTTCTCGCGAAATGCTGTTTGGCTAAAAATTGGATTTTTCAAAATTCAGACAGAAGTTACCACGACTGTCTCGCGACCTAGTGCTTCTCGCGAAAGTTTTGTGCTTTAGTGGCCATCTTCGCGATTGTCTCGCGACTATCTCGCTACTCTCTAACCCGCGAAAAATGCGTGTTTTCACTTTATATGTAGCAAATGTGACAGTTTCTCAAAAATTTCTCATTTCCCTCGCTCAACATCTCTCGAACCCTTTTTCAACCCAAATTCAATTTCTATCTAAACCCATCATTTTCAAGCATCTTTTCTGCATTGTCAACTTCAAGGTATGTCTTCTAAAGCATTTTCCTTCAAGTTTCTCTTAGTTTATGCAGAATTTTCGTTAGGGTTTCAAAATTTTGGGGATTTTCGAAAATTTGAATGTTTTTCTAAATTGGGTGAAAATTTTTCAAATTCTTTAATTGGGCTGTGTCCCATTTGATGTTTGTGCCTTTGTGTTGGCCCTTTGTGGCATTTTAAAGTGTATTTAGGCATGTTTTCACTATGTTCATGCATTATTCATGTAATATTTGCATTTGTGCATGTTAGGTGTTTGACAAAATGTCCAAGTGACATTTTTGTGCCTAATTGGAATCAAGTGATTTCAAGTTATGGGATTTCACTTGTTTGACCATGTTTCACTCAGTATGGACATTGGTCATATGTTTCATACTCTTTGCCCATGTTGAACACACTAAGCACACACCTAGGCACTCATCATGCATCTGATACTGCACTCTTATGCATAAACACACACACCCACACACATTAGCACATGCACACATATACACACACATGCACAGTTACTTAGTTTCATACATTGTGTTTATGCATTCAGCATATTGTTTGGAGTTGATTATGTCCTGTTCTATGTAGTGTTACTTTTGTTTTGAACTAACTTGAATCTAATCAAGTTATGTGTTCTGTGTTGTGTGTTGTGCACATGTTTCCTTTTTTTTTTTTCTTTTTTTTTTCTTTTTTTTTTTTGTGTTCTGTTGCATAGATGTCTCCATTCAAGACTTCAGCTGTGAAAGGTGGCAGCAACAAAGGGAAAGAGCCGATCATTGATGTTGATGCCGATTCACCTAGACCAAAGAGAGCTCGCTTTTCAACGGGAATTTTTTATCCTAACTTGTTTAGGTCTTATGCTGCTTTTGAATCCTATAAGAACCTCTTTCGGGATGCTCCTTTGCTAGTTGAAAGGGGCGTTGATCAGCCATCACTCAGGGACACAAATATACCCATTTGGTTTGCCACGAAAGATTGGAACTATCTGCGTTCAACTTTCGAGGATACATACGAGAACATGATTAAGGAATTCTATGCCAATGCCATTGTCGTCGGAGAAGAGATAAAATGTTGGGTTCGAGGAAAAAGTTTTTCTGTCACACCAATGTACTTGGCGGAAATTCTACACATTAACCAGCCAATACTCCCCATACCGCCGGTATATGATGAGCTGAACCCAGATGAAGAGTATCTCAAACAGTCTTTAGGAGCCAATTTGGAATTCTCCTCCAATAAGAAGTCAATCAATGTGGCATCCCTTTCTTCCGAATTACGACTTCTCTCAATGATCATGTGTAGCAATCTCTATTCCTTGTCCAGCACCGGATATATGAATCTTGGTTGAGCATTGTTTTTGAATGATCTGATCACTGACGTAGAGATTGATGTGTGCTCTCATATTTTTAACATTTTGGCAAAAACAGTTGACCGGATTGCTTCAAGGAATTGTATTTCTTTCTGTCGCCTTATTTCAAGGATTTTGAAGCTCAAAGGTGTCCGCCCATTGGAGGATGAGCGTCCATATCCAAGGCCAAGTCCAATTAACATTCGATCTCTCCATGCGAGTATGAGCCACACCAAGAAGAACACCAAGCAAGAAAGTCATGCACCGTCGAGAACCTCGAGCTCTGCAACTCGTACCTATGATGAATAGTTCAACAATATCTTCGCTGCTCTTCAAGAGATGAGTACAAAGATGTCCGGGCTAGCGACTATCATGTACGCTCACCACAGACGTCTTGATTCACAGTTCACATCACTCCAAACTCAGTTGGACGAAATTCAACAAAAGCTAGAAGAGAATGACTAGCTATTCCATGACAAAAAAAGGGGAGATGATGTCATGGATAGGGGGAGTATGGTGACCTATGATAGGGGGAGTATGGTGATAGGGGGAGAAGAAGCCACCAGTTCCTATGTTTGATGTTTTATGCTTACTGCTTATGTTTTAAACTTAGATACTCTGTTTTTATTTCAGTATAATTTCAGTAGTTTATTTTGTGATATTCTCTATGCTTTGTAGCATATCTTGCATGTACCCATGTTGCTTTTGTAAGCTTTAAGGGTTTGTTTCATTGCATGTTTGTAGGCTTTTATGGTTTGTGCCATGCATATGCAGTTCCTTGCTTATGCAGCCTTTATGCTTGTGTACTTGATGTTTAATGTCATACATTTTACTTCAGTACATCACTCTTGTGCCCTTGTAGGATTGTTCCTAAATGCATATACGTTCTATGCATTGGTTGAGTGATGAACACTCTTGTGCCCTAGTAGGATTTTTCCTAGATGCAAATACTTCGTGTATTTTGCATTGGTTGAGTGTTGGATTTGAATGATACTCGTCAAATGAGCTTATCATCTTGCATGTCCGGATGTTCATTTCTTGTGTGAATGAGCATAGTAATTACTTGTGTATAGTGATTACTTGTTTGATCTTGCCATGGTATATTGTTTTATTCCATTTTGCTTTATCTCATTATATTTGCTCCATATGCATTTCAAGTTTTCTGCATACAATAATATTATTTTGTTATTGTTTTTCAGGAGATACTTGTTCATATGTTTCAAGAGCTTATCAGAATCTAGAATTAGGTGTGAGTGAGTTTTGCCTTTGTTCCCAAACTCACGTTTAAGTCTAGAGTCTGTTTTCGGGTTTTGTCACGGAATAGCCAAAGGGGGAGATTGTAAAGTTGTTATTTACAACTATGTATTTTGTTGGCTTTTATTCCGTGCCAAATTTGATTGTAATTATTATCAATCGTTTATACCCTGTATTTATTGTGGGATTTGTTGTAAGGGTTGTGTGATAGAGAGAGAGTGTGAAGACTCAAGCATTTGGAGGTTGAAGGATTCTCGCGGGTATGTCGCGACCTAGCTTCCCGCGAAGTGAAACATGTGCCTTGCACATACTGGAATGCGAAGAGTCAGGCCAGGTGGAGACAGCTGTGTCTCGCGAGTATCTCGCGGGTAAGGCCTTCCCGCGAGACACCCGCGAGGCAACCCGTTCTGCCAGCCTGTACTGAATGACTGACACTTTCTGTGCCTATCCTATTTATACCCTCTTTACCCACAATTGTTGAGGAATGCTTCAGAGAGAAAAACCCTAGCCAAACACATTGTGAATTAGAGATCGTCATCCCCACCTTTCTCTATACACTTGCTTGTGGTATCTCCTCAACCCTTCTCTCTCAATTTCCACACCATTGAGAGGTTGATAGCCCAAACACTTACCACACCCTTTGAGAGTGCTGTGTGACATTTTGGTGCTGCTGGGAAGCATTGGAAGAAGCCTGGAATGGCAGATGCAACATGGAGATTGTTGCGGGATCTGGGGTGCTAGACAAGACATGGTTCCGAGAAGCCTTGTTGGAGTAGGAGCTTGGAGGGCTTAGGTACATCAGGTAGATTAGGCTTGGAGGGTCTCTTGCTAACCCATGTATCCCAACTGATTGTCTAATGGATCGATTTCCGCTTGGAGGGCAACGGAGAGGTTTTTCGCCATGTTCTTCGGTTTCCTCTTCGAGAACACGTCTCGGTGTTTTCTGTGTTTGCATCCTTCTTCCCTACTCTTGTTTATTCCATTATACTGCTGTGTTGCTTTAAATATGGATTAGAGTAGTTGTATTGCTTATACGCTTGTGTTTACACTATTCCGCACTTAGTATTAAGTTAGTGTAAAATCAACCAAGCCGTAACTTTAATTTGGGGGTCTAAATTGCTCTTGTGTTTTCAACATATTTTCGAGCTTTCAAGAATAATGAAGATGCTATTATAGAGAAAGGTCTTGAAGTTGAGATGGTAGAGACCATTGAGGATGAAATTGGAGAGGAAAGTTTCAAGGATCTCGATAAAGTCAAGTTAGATGATTGCAATGTTCATGCTCCTATTATTTTGGTGGGAGATACCAGAACAAAGTCCATTGATTTTATTGGGGTGGAAAATTTTGATTTGATCATTGACTCTTATTTGGTGAATATTTTCAATTGCATGAAGATCAAAGGACAAGAAGTTCAAGTTGCTCAATTGATGACTTTCAAGTTTGGCAAGAAGACAAGGAAGATGAAGTATTCAAAGTATTTGTTCTCCAGATTTCACCCATCACTTGAGGACGAGTTTGTTTGAAGGGGAGGGGTTTGATGTAGAACAGAATATTCAAATTAATTTTTGTAATTTTTTATATTTGGTATTTTTATGTAATTTTCATTATTTTAGGTTTAGGGCATTTATTTCTTGTTTTTTGGTGCTTTTAATGCTCTTCAGGTCAAATTTGGTTTCTGTTATGGTTAGGTATTAATTAGGACTTATTTTTCAAATATATTTTCTTATCTATCAAGTTTTACAGAGCCCTTAAATAGGCCTCTAAGTTTGTAAATTTTTTCAGAGATTATCATTAATAAAATTGCAGAATTTTTCTAAAACTTTTCTCTAGTGGATTTCAGTTTATTACCTTGTGGATTCAAGGAAACCCTCATGGATTCGAGGTTTACTACTAGAAACTAACAATTTAGTTTTTGTTCCTACAAGAGAGTATCGTGTGTGCTTTTTTCAGGCTTCCGCAACATCATTAGGGCTTTATTAACAACTACAAAAGGTCTCATTTATGACTAAACTAGTCCTTTAAGGGTATAGAGAAAATGTGGTTAGCACTTTTCCTTTCATCAACAAATGATATCAGAGCCAACCCAGCGTTGAGCAAGAAGTTTTTGCAACCATTGGAAGCTTTTGAGGAGGAATTGATTACTATGTTACTGGAATTGAGGAGAGCCCTTATTTTTTAGAACATGCTCTCTCAAATGATGTATTATCCAGATTAGAATAAAAAGCATGGGCTGTATCACAGGTAGACACCTAATTTCCTAACACATAACATTCAGTCAAGTACTTTCATCAATATTCTTGTGATAGTATTTTCTATACTAGTCTTAGTGCAGAGGTTTCATAGTTGCCATATTCTTGTATACTTTCAAGGCAGCAACTCAACACTACAGATTTATGTGATGTGATCAGCATCTATTCACAATACCTCATAATTGAGATCTGCAGAGGTGATAAAACAAATAAAAGAGGGAAAAATAGACTCCAAAAGGAAGTAAAGAGGAGGCAAAAAAAGAGGAAGGTAGCTCACATTGTTCCAGCAATTCTAGTGCTAATGTGGGTGTTTTCTTCTTCGTCTAGCTTGGCCAAACCAAAGTCAGAGATCTTTGGGTCAAGGTCTCTGTCAAGCAGCACATTAGTGGATTTGATGTCTCTATGAACAATTTTCAGTGTTGATTCCTCATGCAAGAAAACTAGACCTCTTGCTATGCCAACACATATTTTCTGCCTTGTAGGCCAGTCCAATTTTAATTGGCCATCCGCGAAACCTAAAATTGATGTTCATAACCCAATCAATGAAATTCATCATTAGTTTTTGTCATCATTCTTATATTATTAATATAAATGCATGGTAAAGTACAAAATATTAGCTTACCATTACCAAACAAAGCATGTGCAAGGCTATTGTTTTCCATGTATTCATATACCAACAATAATTGTTTTCCTTCAATACAACATCCATACAATCTAACAAGATTTGGATGTTGTAAACCAGATATCATGCCTATTTCATTCACAAATTCACGGCTTCCTTGCTTTGATTTTGATGAAAGTTGCTTAACTGCAATTACAGTACCATCAGATAGTATGCCCTGCATCAAGAATATAAAATAATACATTTTAGGTATGTATTTCATCATGAATCTCTCCAAATGTCTACGAGGAGAAGAAAAAAAAGATGGGGGAAAAATCATTCTAGAATGGTGAAAAGTGTTGTCAGATACCTTGTAAACGGATCCAAAACCACCTTCCCCAATCTTGTTTGCAGCATTGAAGTTACTAGTGGCAGCTTTTATTTGTCTATATGTAAAAAACCCAGTTTGCAGATCTAATCCCTTTAACTCTATCAAAGGCATCAGGGTAAGATGTCAGATTGCATCTTAGAGTATAACAAGACCAATTTATAACAAAATATTTTCATGCCTCTTTGACCAATTAGATGACTCTTAAAGGAAAAGAAAATTAAATTCCTTTAGAAGGCACTATATTGTAGTTGATCACATAGAAGCTATAAGAAATAAAAGAAAAATATATGAAAAAGTACTGAAAACCATTAGACTTTGTCTTTTGCTTCATTGTTACTTCTGCACAGCAATTACAAGAAGTTTATTGATTAAAAAAAAAGAAAAAAAAGAACTAAATGAAAAGGTGAGATATTCCATTAGTTTAGAATAGAATGAGATGTGCCTAACACTTGATACAAGATCATTTTTATAACAAAAATAAGAATATTAAACAGACAGACCAAATTTCATTCAACTTTGAGGACATCGAAAGTGAGTTTATTCAAAATTGAAAAGGGTAATTATAGGTTTACATTGTACTAGCAATATAAGATTTGCATTGTAGGCTAACCAAATGTATATAACATTGTACACATCTATTTAGTCTACAATGTAAACTAAGGATTTTGCAATTGATAATCTTTTTTCTCTAAGAAACTTGATCTATGCAAAGCTTTAGACATTTGCTCAACTACAGTGAGCGTTAGCCAATCATGCATTATTCATTTTAAAAATCACTTTATGCATAATTTTTTTAAAGCAATGATATTTAGCTATTTCGTATGATTTCATGGGGTCATTTATCATCAAAATTGGAACTAAATCACTCCAATCATCATGCATCATCCAAAGATATGTTCATATGCTCCTCAGTCCTGCAATCAGGCAGTAGCTTTTCAAGGGTTACTTTGGAATGCTGATCATCCATGGAAAGGAAAAGAAAAATAAAATTTTTGTATACATTGTTCCAACTCTGCCATAGTTGGAGAAAATGATTACAGTCCTTTCTAATTTCCTCATCAAGATTTGCACAGATTACCATTTTCCCTTGGTATCCTCCTTCCCAAGCAGCCTTTCCACCAAAGAATGCCCAAAATCATAAAAATGAGGAGTAGCACCAAAACTATAGCCCCGACCACAATGAATATCTTCATTGTGCCATCCTCATGGTCAGGGAGAACGAAATCTACAGAGAAAAGAAATTAGCTAAGAACAGTGATTATAAGATTGCATTCAGAAATATATTTAGCACCATACATAAAATCCAAAGCTAGATAGAAACAGATGGTGTAGAGACACAAATTCACTGGGCATGGCCATGAAATGAAGATAAAGATAATTATGGTGTTCTACTTTAACCTGGTTTTGAGTCTTTCATTTTAAATGCAGATAAAGATAATTATGGTGTTCTACTTCCACTAATTTCTATGTTTCTATTTTTTATCAATCTAATCTGAGTATGGAAGAAGTTGGACAACAGGATTCTCAATCTCCAATACAGTTACCAGATTCCACAGAGATAGCTGATATGAGAGGACCAAATATTGCTCTCTTTGGGGTAAATGTCGTCCCTTTCCCAGCCCAGTAAAAGCGAATCATTAAATTTCTATTCGTAACATTTGCTTTATATTCCACCACAACTGCTTTATCAACCCCTCTTGCAGAAATTTCAATATCAAAATCTTTCCACACCAATTTTTCCTGCAGCAAATTAATTCAATCAACTCCTCTACTATAATATAAAGAAAATGTCATACCCAATTCACAAAGCTCCCAATTTTGCGAAGTCTAAGAGAGGTCATGGTAGGCAGTCTTACCCCTAATTTATTGAAAATGTTGATTCCTAGAACTCCTCCAGTATAATATACAGAAAAAAATAAATTTGACAGAATACCTGGACATAAATATCAAATATCCGTCTTCCAAGACTGGAAACAGATCTATTGTCTCTGAATACTATTTCTGCAAAGTGAAGTTTCACTTTATAAGTTCCATTTGCTAAGCAGCGGGCATAATATGTGAATGAAAGAGGAGATTGGCGTGCATTTGTGTATAGTTCGGACTCGTTCATTGTGAGTATGGATACATTATTTGCTATGTAGCCAATATTTTTTTCCACAGTGTTTACGTCCCAAAAATTTCCAGTGCTACTGAATCCCCAATTCTCCCTTCCATGATCAAATTTCGCTGCACCAGCTGAGTCTTCATCCTCTTCATACTGAATGTTTCCAACAATGGTTGCTTTCCCACCACAATTTATATGCAATGAATACCGATCTATATAGAAGCAGCATCCATATTATTGACAATCAAATACAAGTAGCTGTGACAGAACAACAATGAAATTTCCATTGTACTCTTAATTACTTTTTGTTGTTATCTTGTGCAGGAAAAATATTTAATTTTTATTTGAATAGATATATAATTACCATTTGAACATGGAGTGTTCAGGCACTCATGAAGTATTCTTAATCAGTGAAGTAGATAAAGAGTGTCAGCTATCCAAAATAAACCTGAAAAAGGACTAAAAACAATATCATGGGTTCTTTAATAAGTTCACAAGTTTGAAGCTTACAAGTTGTCCCTTCCAGAAGAACTTTTGAACAAATTTCTGAAGCAAGGGAAGAAAACGTTAGTTTCACATAATTGGAGAAGAGAGCAAAGTGTATAAAGCTCCAACAGCCAGAGACGTACAGAGTTTCACGACAAGGTGGGGCTGAGCTCTCTGAAAAATTATTGTAAGAAAGATCTATTTGGCTGCACAAAAAGCATAATAATTATACTATATAACTCACTATAACTCCGAACAAGATGTTAAGGGAACTTTATAAGAGTATTTGGTAAAACAGTTAATACTTTATACAATTCAAGATGGAAAGAAAATTCATAAAAGAAATCATTTCAATAATTCAGGAACAGCATCACAGAAAATATGGACTTTTGAAGTTTGAAATAACTGTTAGTCAATACTATCATTCTCGGCCTTCTTTACCAAATTAGCCACAACATGAAAGATTTTGGCTAATGTTTACAGTCCCTAAAGTATAGTATGATCATTAATATGATGGACTGCATGTAACGTGTAGTGTAATATTCTTCCAAATTGCTCTATTCCTAAAACCATGCAACTGGTTTGTCAATGATAATCCAACATCAATTCGGGCTCATACCAACAACCTTATCCAGTTAGCTCAAACTTTAGTCATCAGTCCAATCTACCCAGATATTAGACAACCAACTTAACAATGGAAAGTATATTTGTTCATAAATTGCTTTTTTATAGAGCCACATGGAGCAAGATCCAAAACAAAGCTAGCATGTGCTTGTTTGAGATCAGCTACTCATCTAGAGAGAGAGAAAAATCTGCAACTGATCTATAAAGAGGCCATAAGATGAAGCACTGTCCAAAGTGATGTATATAATATCTTGTTAATAACTTTAAAAGTATGCTTGTCCAGACTCACAAGTCCATGCAAAATTGAAGTAGAATTTAGGATGAAAACCCTTACTATTTATCATCTCTGTTCTTGATCCAGTCTCTGTTCTTGATCCAGTCCGGAATAGCCCCAGTGAGCAAGTTGCTTGTCAGATACCTATTTAGTTAAAAAAAAAAAAAAAACACAATATCACCGGTTAAAGCACAATATCACCAGTAATGTTTCGATGGAAAACGTTGTGTGAAGATAATTTTCTGTTTTTTCTAGTGTTTGGTAGTATAAAAAAATAAGTCAAATGAAAATTGTCTTTGGTCAACTTAAAAAAATATGGCTTATTTTTAGAGATTTTTTTCCACTAAATTTTTTTGAAAAACAGCTTTATCTCATAGCAAGCTAAATAAGAAAAGTTGGGAGACTATTTTTCAACTCATTTGAGGTTGCTATCAAATATAGAAAAATGAGATAGTTTTATAGAAAATACTTTTTGAAAAATGATTCATTTTCTAAAAAATATTATTTCCAAAACAAACAGAGCGTTAATAATAAGACTATATTAGAGGTCCTAGTTTTTCTCAAAAAAAAAAAATAAAGGTCCTAGTTTATTTTCTATAGTAACGACCCAGTTATATAAGGTCCTTTTATGTTTATTCTAAAAGACAAAGCAGATGAAGAGGGTTCTGGTTTTAGGTGTATGCAGAGTGAAGTTCATTGCACATTCACCCATAGATGTTGGCCAAAAGCCAAACCTGGTTACATATCGTTGGTGCTTTAGCTGCCTAATTAATTGTTTGAATTTACTCTACAATTGAACTATGTTAAAGGTTTGGTTATGAATATTACATGTATGTCAAGCTTTCTAGAACATCAAAATTTGGAACCGTTCCATCCAATTGGTTGAAGCTGAGATCTCTGCAAGAATATAACAATACAGATATCATAATAACAAAAAAGAAGGTATATAACTGTACCGCCGAATATGAAAAAAACTTGTAAGCTAGACACAAAAATTCCAATACTAAAATGCATGTAAGTAAAAATAAAAACATAATAAGTTTGTAACGAACAACTAGAGAAACTCCAAAAATGTTTATGTAATCAGTGGTGATATTATGCTTTCTGTTAGGTTTTAAATATTTAGGATTAAATGTTTAGATTCTTAGTTTGTGTAAGTTGGCAAACCGAGAACAAAAACATGTCTAGATTAGGTGTTAGACAGTTCTCAAGATTGTACAAATCAAGATTCAAGAACATTCAAGTTGTAGAGAAGAGAGTTTAAGCTTTGTGAAGCTTAACCGATCGAAAATCGCTAAAAAGTTAATTTTGCAGATTTTAAATCAGGCCCAAGCCTGCAAAAATGTTTAGGGTTTGAGTGAAACACTTCTATGTATAAAAGGAAAACCCTAACTACATTTTACAAGCTCTTGGAAAACTTGTGAGATCTGTGATGTTTTTGTAATTTGCTAATTCTACAAGTGTCTACCAGAACGAGATCTACAATTAAGAACTGGTGGAATCAAGTTTATTGCTACAAGATCAACAACTGCTAATGATCTAAAACCTTTGAGGGGGATCTCAAAGTCATAAGCATGGGAGCTTGTGTTTTGCAAATCCAAGATTGAAGAGTCTGTAGAGTCGGAGCTACACGTGGTCATGTTAGTAAGTTCTACTAGAGGTAGCAATAGATTTAGGTGGTAAATCTTTTGTAAACTTCCATTCTATTCTAGTGGATTTGTTTACCTTAAGGATAGCTAGGTTAAATCTTCCTAGGTTTTTTCCTTGAAACGGTTAGTTTCATTGGTTTTCTTAGGTAATCATATCATTGTGTCTTTTATTTTTCCGTTGCGCATGATATGATTTACTACTGTTTAACCTTGATCTCGTAATTAACCTAAGTTACTACTTGACTAATTCATTAGGTTTAAAGAATCTGTTTTAAGGGGGTCTAACAAACAAACAAGTGGCATCAGAGTGGGTTATTTCTTGTTTAGGTAGCTTTATCTTGAGTTGATCCTTGACCCCTGTGGTCATAAAACATGGTCACTCTCTTGTGATCCCTCCTCACTTTGATGGGAATAATTATGCCTACTAGAAAGTGAGGATGAAAGCTTTTCTGAAACCTCTTGGTGAGAGGGTTTGGTTGTTTGTGAAAAATGGTTGGGAAAGACCTGTCACCCTTGTAGATCAATGGTCTACTGCTTAAAAAGAAGTGGCAAGCTTTAATAGCAAAAATTCAAGAGGATCTCTAATGTAGAGGTTGCTCACACTGCCTGGAATATTCTGTAAATTGTGCGTGAAGGCACTAAGGTTGTGGAAATAAATAAACTGCAATAGTTAACCTCTAGGTTTAAGAACATTAGAATGGCAAATGATGAAACTTTTGATGAGTTTTATGCCAAACTGAATGACATAGTTAACTTACCTTTTAATTTGGGTAAAGTATATGATCAACCTAAGACCGTTAAGAAGATTCTTATATCTCTAACTGAAGATTTTAGACCCAAAGTCACTGCCATAATTGAAAGCAAGGATGTTGACACCATTCATGTTGATGAACTTGTAGGATCTCTTCAATCCTATGAGTTTGACTAACCCAAGACTTGCAAACCCAAATCTATGGCTTTAAAATTTGTAGATGATGTAGATGACTGTGGATTTGATGATGAGATCTCTTCTATAGAGATTTCTTATCTTGCCATGAACTTTAGAAACTTTCTAAGAAACAATAATAGATGGGCAAGAAATTGACGAAACAATGCTAACTCTAAGAATGTGAAGAAGAATGAAACAGCCAAGAATAATACTTCTGAAAAATCAAAAGATAAAGTTGTTCAATCTTCTAACAATTCTTTAGGCTAACAGTGTTTTGGTTGTTAGGGGTATAGTCATCTTAGGTCAGAATATCCCACATATTTGAGGTCAAAGGGAAAAGTTATGGCTATTATCCATAGTGATGATGAAGTTTCTGATCACGAGTTTGGAAGTAATCAAGAAGGAAACTACATGGCTTTCACTGCTACTGCTGAAGTAAGTGAAACTGAAATTGTTGATGAGAACCCTTCTGATGGGGAACTCTCTAAGAATGCTGACCTGCAAGAGGCTTATAACAAGCTTTGCAAGATTGCAACAAATGATGAAATGAATGTTGAGTTAGGTTTGAAAAAGATAGACACTCTTGAGCAAGAAAAGAAAAGTTTGTTGGTAAAATTGTTTGAAGCTAATGAACTCATAACTACTATTAAGATTGAGAACATGTCTTTGGTTGAAAAAGTTAAAAGTTTAGAATTTGAATTATTTGTTACTAAAGAAAAACTTGATAGGACTTCTACTTCTAAACTTGATAACATGCTAAATGTTCCAAAATTTACTTTTGATAAGATAGGGTTAGGGTTTGTTGAGAGTGGCTCTGCATCTGTTGTTACTCCCACTAAGTTTGTTCTTGGTGTATCTATTCCTAAACCAAAAATTAGGGTTCCTAAGGAAGTGCTTCTAACTACTAGGAAGATTAGGATAGATCCTAGTGAGACAAAACCCAAGAAACCTACTTATCCTAGAGGTAAGAAACAACACAAACCTTAGTGGTTTTGTCACTTCTGTGGTGGAGCTGGGCATACTTGCCCAAATTGTTTCAAGTTGCACGCTACAAAGCAAGCAACTAAACAAAAAGTGTCTGTGACAAAAGCACAAGATCCCATGACACTTATTCATGAATTGGTAAAGGCTCTTAGCCTCTATGCCAATGCTGGAGTTGATCAACAATCTCATATGTCTAGAAACTCCAACACTAGGTTTGCATCTAAAAAAGTGTGGATGCAAAAGACTCAACCTTAGTGAGTCTCTCTGACATGGTCCACATGCTTTATCTCTCTATCCGTTTGACCAAAATGTTTTTGTTCAGGATTTTATTTTTGCATTACATTCATGCATTTCATTCTAGGTTGTTTAGGATTTTATTTATTTATTTTTAAATAAAAAAATATTTGTATTACACATCACTTAATGTGTATTTGAGGTTGACCAATGAAATTTGCATTTCATGATCGTGTACCTTGTTTAGCTTTGATGAGCTATTTTTTTGCACTTTGCTAGTTTTTGATATGTAGTGCTTAATTGTGTGAGTTGTTTGTAGTCTTTAAACAAACGATCTTGATTTTGATGTCACATTCTTTTGATTGTAAGGACTAAAAAGATCCTAGGAGAAATTCATAAATAACCATCTTACCACTGTTACTTACCAATCATGACACCTGTGTGCAATTCATAAAAGCCATGCTTAGTAAGGTGTAGCACTTGCACAACAAGATTAAATGAGGTTTTGATTTCAAAAGAATAAGAAACAAAAGAAAAAGAAAAGCGAAAAGAATACAAAATGCTTTTACATGATTACAAGCATGTTTTCTAAGAGATGTGAGAGTTATATGATGTAACTCTTTAGGTGATAGTCACTTTCAAACCAATGTAATTGATAATCTAGAAAATTTTTTAAGCATAGTACATAAAAGTAGAAAGGAGAGTTCAAGTTATATGAAACTTGACTGATCGAAAATTAGACTCGACCAATCGAAATCGCAGAAAAGTTAATTCTGCAGATTTTAAATCAGGCCCAAGCCCTCAAAAACGTTAAAGTTTGAGTGAAACACTTCTATGTATAAAAGGAAAACCCTAACTACATTTTACAAGCTCTTGGAAGACTTGTGAGTTACTCCTGCGAGATCTGTGAGGTTTCTGTAACCTTCTAACTCTACAAGTGTCTTCCGGAACGAGATCTACAATCAAGAACTAGTGGAATCAAGTTGCTGCTACAAGATCAACATCTACTGATGATTTAAAACTTTTGAGGGGGATCTCAAAGTCATAAGTGTGGGAGCTTGTGTTTTGCAAATCCAAGATAGAAGAGTTCGTGGAATCGAAGCTACTCGTGGTCGAGTTAGTAAGTTCTATAAAGTTGTAATTTACAACTATGTGTTTTGTTGGCTTTAATTCTGTTCCAAATTTGATTGTAATTATGTTCAATCTTTTGTACCTTGTATTTAATGTGGGATTTAATTGTAAAGGTTGTGTGTGAGAGAGAGAGTGTGAAGACTCAAGGCAAATTGAAGACTAAAGTGTTTTTGTGGGTATCTCACGACTAAGCATCCCGCGAAATGATGCATGTATCCTGTACATGACTGGAATGCAAAGAGTCAGGACAGGATGGAGACAGCTGTATTTCACGAGTAGCTCGGGGGTAAGGCCTTCCCGTGAGACACTCACGAAACATTCTGTTTTGCCAGTGTCCTATTTGATACACACTTTCTGTACCCACACTATATATACTCACATTATCCACATATGTTGAGGAGTGCTTTCAAGAGAAAACCCTAGCCACAAATCTTGAGAGTTAGAGATTGTTATACCCACAATTCTCTACACAATTGCTTATGGATTTTCCTTGACTCCTACCTCTCAATTTCCATACCATTGAGAGGTTGATAGCCCAAACACTTACCATACCCTTTCAGAGTGTCAAGTGAGGTTTTGGTGCTGCTGAGAAGTATTGGAAGAAGCCAGGCTTTGGCGGATGCAATCGGGCCTATTGCGGGATCCAGAGAGCTAGATAAGACACGGTTCCGAGAAGCCTTGTTGGAGTAGGAGGTTGGAGGGCTTAGGTACATCGGGTAGATTAGGCTTGGAGGGTCTCTTGCTAACCCATGTATCCCAACTGATTGTCTAGTGGATCGATTACCGCTTGGAGGGTGGCGGAGAGGTTTTTCACCGAGTTCTTCGGTTTCCTGTTCGATAATACATCGGTGTGTTATCTTGTATTTGCATTCTTCTTCCCTACTCTTTTACCTTTCATTTTATTGCTATGTTATAATGATTATTGGTTAGAGTAGCTTGTTTGTTTATCTGCTCGCATTTACTCTATTCCGCACTTAGTATTAAGTTAGAGTAAAACCAATCGAGCCGTAACTTTAATTTGGGGGGTCTAAACACATTTTCGAGCTTTCAAGTTCTACTAGAGGTAGCATTAGATTTAGGTGGTAAATATTATGTAAACTTCCATTCTATTCTAGTGGATTTGTTTACCTTAAGGATAACTAGGTCAAATTCTCCCTAAGTTTTTACCTTGAAACGGTTAGTTTCATTGGTTTTCTTGGGTAATCATATCGTTGTCTTTTATTTTTTCGTTGTGCATGATATGATTTACTATTGTTTAACCTATATATCATAATTAATTTAAGTAACTACTTGGCTAATTTATTAGGTTTAGACAATCTGTTTTAAGGGGGTCTAAACAAACAAACACTTTTCGATACCACATCTTTGTCAAATAGTACCCATTTTAGCTTAAGTTTCTATTCTAAATTAAAAAAGAAAAATTGGTTAGTTAGGAGGCAAAGATTAATGGATCATTATTGGTCTTCTTAAGTCTTTTGAGGGGACTTTTGGTTCTTTGTCGATTGTCCTCAAAGCAGTCTTAGGACATAATCTACTACAACATATATTTTTTTCATCAAAAATATTATTGAAGTGATTATGGGCTCTAAGTTCTAGAAAATAAAGTATTAAACTTCTACATATTAATTGACAACTAGTTATATTAAAAAAAAGGTTTGAATTTTCAATTTTTTTTTTTGATAAATCAAAAGATTTGAACTGTTATATCACATATGCATGTATCTAAAATAATTAATGGGGATAATTGACCATGTTCTCTCCAATCATATGGGGGCTGCAGTTCAATCCTTCTCCAATAAAAAAGAGGCAAAAAATATTAGGAAAAAAAGAAGATAGGAGAACTACAAGATTTGAAGTTGTGTCATGTTTGATATATATGGTGGAATTGGTCCAGAGATATTACAGCTCCTCAGCATCCTGAAATGTAAATAAAGCTCAGATAAGAAAAACTGCTATAAATTTTGTTAGCATTTCAATTCATAGCATTTTACAACAAAAGAATTACTTACAATCTAATCATCCCTGTCATGCTACTTAAGTTTGGAAATTTCGAACCCTCTCCTACTAAGTCACTGATCCTTCTACATAGAGTTGCACCATCAATAACTGTTAGTTCTTCAGCATTAAATTTCTTAAATTTAAAAAACTCACAATTGTATCTTTGAGATTATGTAACTCAAGAACCGCTAAATAACTTAGAAGGCAGTACTCACAGCTCAGTTAAATTGCTCAAGATAGAAATGCTAGAAGGAATGGGCCCCTCAAAACCACTAGCTTGGATCTCTCTGTTAGCAACACAATTCAAATGGATCTTGATCACACCTGAAACTATTACTTAAGAGAGATTTATATTGAATATAAGAAAATGTAGGAAAAAGACACATACAATTGCTTAAGCTGTTTCCAACTTTGAAAAAAGCTAGGCATTCTTCCAGTGAAGTTGTTACTGCTAAATCTACTGATATGTTCCAAAATAGAAACATTATTGAACAAAATACAAACCTGAAAGCTTATTTTTCAAGGAAAAATCTAAAAATACTATCAGCTATATAGAAAGGATTATAACAGTAACCACTTACAGTTCTGTTAATTTGATCAGATTAGTAAGATTAATTGGCAACTCCCCTGTTAGATAGTTAGCACTAAGGACGCTGCAGTCACCAAAAGGAAAGTTCAGACCATTTCATGTGTTAAGGGATGAAGCAAATCAAGGAGAATTTAGAAATGACTAATCAAATGTGATTAAAAAATTTAAATAAAATAAAACAAAGAAACACTCACAGATTCTCTAAGTTAACCAATTTTCCAAGCTCATGGGGAACAGTTCCAGAAAGAAGATTGTTGGACATGAACCTGAATATAAAATTTCCTTAAATATTTAGAGCTCGCTAGACCAGAAGAAAGAATGTTATAGTTTTACTAACTATATGATAGGTGAGAAAGAATGATACAAAAAGAGCATACAGATTTTTAAGTGTGGTAATGTTTCCCAAGAAGCTTGGGATCGCTCCTGATATGTTGTTCATACTGATGTCTCTACAGCAAATACACCTGATCAAATAAGAATGAGCATTTATTGGCTAAACTTGGATATGAACTGAAGGAGTCACTTACAAACGTTCCAACGTTGTAGAAGAAGCCCATTCGTGGGGTATAGTACCACTGAGACAGTTACGAATGAATTCACTACAATGAAGAGCAAATAGCGTAATTAGATGCTCAAATCAATTTTCAAGTCCAAAGTAGTAAAACAAAGAGTGGTTACGCCTCTTACACCGTCTTCAGGTAGGGTAGCTTCACCAGAGCGGGTGGAAGCACACCGGCAAGATCCTGTCCTTTAAGAAATCTGTGTGACAACGTCAATGATATTATTATTATTATTATTATTTACCTGTTGCAACTGAATTTTTCAAACCAAGTCTATAGTACACACAAGTCATCTCCACATATATATGTTTGTATGACTTAAGAAATTAAACAATAAAAATGACACAACTCACTATGGTCATGTAGAATACATGTAGTGCTTATTATGGGCATGTAGAATACGAGTACTATGTACTATTCTTATATTCTTGATATATTTGCCTATTAGCCCACAAGTGTGTGTCTATATATATATACACACACATTTAAAAGCTGGAGTGTAACATTAATTGTTGCTACGCTTTAGTTGATCCACATCAGCATCTACGTTATTATCTTTTTTTTTTTTTTTTCCAATATTTCTATAACCATTTTTATCATTTACTCATTTTTTTTTTTTAATATTTACAATTTCTCTAACATTTCTCCTTCCCTTACCTTTTCATCTCCCCACTACCCTCTACTTTAATATCACTCTTCATCTTCTCTTATTTTGTCTCTTTTTATTCACACTTTTTTACTATAATTTTGATATTCTCTCTTCCATTCTTTACATAGTTTCCCCTCACAAAAAAAAAAAAAAAAGAAAAAAAAAAGATGTTATTTCTCTCTCTCTCTCTCTCTCTCTCAATTTTTTGGTTTTTTTTTTTTTTTTTTGCATCTCTGCTTTGGGTTGATATTTTTTGTATTCTTTAGAACTCGACTTTTGGTTGATGCAATTTAATTTTGTATTTTAAGTTGTTACTTTTTTTTTTTTTTTTTTTTGGTTCTCTTTAATTGTTAATTTACTCTAATAGATTATTTAAAAAAATAATCCTACTAATACATTAATTTACCAATAATTGTTAACTATGCTTTAATTTAATCTTCTATCATCTATAACACCATGTTTTGTTTTAGTCTTTCGATTCAAGTTATTGAGCCATATTTCAATCTTTGATCGCAAATTTTGATTTTCTCTCTATTTCTCTCTTATTGGACCAACTATTTTTAGATCATAGAGTGAGGCCAAGAGGAGCAAGTGTAGAAAGAGGCTTTTGTCATTTGCAATGGGTAGTGTTGAGAAAGGTAATACAAAATTTAGAGTTTTCTTTTTGAACCTTATTTTCATTTGATTGTTTTTATATAATATGCATTTGATTGTTTATGATTTTGCTTCATCAAATGCAATTTTATTTTTCCTCAGAATTTGAGAATTTGGGGGCGACGAAATTGTCGGTGGTATATGATTTGGTGGAATGGGTTGTTGGATCTGGTGTAGGGATTGTATCAAATTGACAGAGCTGCTAAAGCCAAAATGTTATGGTTTATGCCATTGCCTTTATTATTGTTGGTTTTTATTTACTTATTATGGTTTTTGCCCTCGAAAAACATTGTATATAAATATGACAAAAGATAGTACCATTTTTTGCCTTAGTAAAGTTAGTACTGGTATTTTATATATAACTTGGATAGATTGAGTTTGTTTTGTGTGGACACATTTGATGCTATTCTCCTTCTAGGCTTAGATTTGTGATCAATAATAATGGTTAGGTGATTTTTTTTTTTTTTTAAATGTATTGTTGTGCATTGATGAGATTGTCCTCATTCAAGTAGTTAGCCATTTGCTCTAACATCTAAATTTGGAATGATGTCCAGGGGCTATCATGACTATTGAAGCATCAAAGCCAATTGTAGTGGTTGATGCACACGGGTTTTTTAAGTGCAAAAAGTAAAATGTTTATGAGTTTCATTTGGTTTCCAACTTATAATATATAAATTTTGTGTTTCACATTCATGAGGTGAAGTATTGCTTGACTAGCCCATCCTTATAAAATATGCGTGAAACTGGGATTTGAATAGGAATATATGACAAAATCCTATTTGTTATTGGTGCAATTATTGTGAGAAGTCCAAATTATCTTGATAGGTAATTTGCAGTGATGATTGTATGGTCTAGAAGTTCTATTATATTTGTGATGATTGGGTTTTGATGCATTGCTAATTTGCTAATTTGGTTTTAATCTCCCATCCTTATTTTTAATTTGTTTGGTTTGGTTAATTTGTGAAATTTTTTAGTATAATAACAATCGTTTGATTTTATTAATTTTAAAGGAGATCCAGATTCTTCCCTTTGTCAAGAGATCACGTTAATAGGTTTGTCATACTTTCTCTCCCCTTGGCTCTCAATTTGTGACATTCATTTTCTATAATTATTTATTTTTTCTGTCTTTTCTATTTGTTTACATAGCCAAATATATCATAGGATTTATTTTAATATAATATTTTAATGGGAATAGATTTTTTATTTTATTTTTTTAATGCAGCTTAAATTTGATAGTTAGGGATTAGCGAATTTGAATCCTGAATGTCTCCATTGAAAACATCAAGAGGTGCTAATTAGTTGAATTACAAAGTTCGTGGTGGATTTTGCCGCGATTTGAGTTTAACTAGATCTTAATATCTTTAATTGTAAATTTATTAATATTAAGATGTAAATGCAATTTTATATTTATTTCATTTGTTGATTCTTTAGTAATACTTATCAAACCAAATGTAAGAGCACATTATGATTATTATAAAATAGTTTACAATATTTGTATGTATCTCATTTTTAATTATACTGTGTGTAAAATTTTGACTGTTTCATCACAAGAAATGCTCAAACTACATTTTTCAATTTATATTGGAGATGATTTAGCTTCCAATAGTTGAAATTAGAGAAATGTTTAAACTTGAATATGTTAACATTTTATCTAAAACAATCCCATGCATTGCACAGGTTAGTCACTAGCCTCTATATATAATAATAGGTGAAGTTGAGAGAAACTCAAATTAAAATTCCAAATTAGTGTTCTAATTTTGCACCATGTGTCCTAAATTATATATTCTTAAAGAATTTTATTTCTTAATTTTAGAATCAAATGTGGGACCACATCACAAATATTCGTCCAAGTGAGTTATTAAGTACAAAAATCAAAAAGTCTAGAATAAATGAATCGTAAAAAAAAAAAAAAAAATGCTTCACAATAAATAAATAAAAAGGACAATTTACATTATATACCTAATAATATACTTACAAATTTTTTTAAAGGGTTAACAAAATATAAAAATGACTATCAATAGTATTTAAATTATATATGTAGGAATTATATTATGTATCTTATTATATATATTTAAGTGTATCCATGCATATGCATGGGATTACAAACTAGTATATATAAAAATTGAAGCGTAACATTTATTATTACTATGTTCTTGTTGAGCCACATCAATAGCCATATTATCCACTTATTTCCAATTATTTCTCTCTTATTTGTTACTCTTTCATCTTCTTATTAATTTTGTACCTTATTGTTACACTTTCTCCAACATTTCCCCCTTTCTTTTAACTTTTTATCTCTCCACTACTCTCAACCTTAGAGTCACTTTTTTTTTTTTTTTTAATATATCCCTTCATTTTTCTTTTATTTTAACTATTCTTATTTTCATCCTATTACTATAAATTGGTTATGCTCTCTCTCTCATTCTATATACATTTTCCCACACAAAAAATGTTATTACTCTCTCTCTCTCTCTCTCTCTCTCTCTCTCTCTCTCTCTCTCATGTTTTTTTGTGGTTTTCCAATTTTTTGTATCTCTACTTTAGTTTGATGAATTTATGTATTCTTTAGATCTCTACTTTATGTTGATATAATTTGGTTTTGTGTTTTTAAGTTAATATTTTGTTTTTCTTTTCTTTGATTTTTAAATGTATTCCTGTTGCATATAATTAAAAATAGTGTATAAGAATATAATGTTATTCTATTTTATAGCATAGCTTGGATAATTTGGTGTTTGAGTAATGACTCTATCTTTCATTATTTTTTTTTTTTTTTTGAGAAACACACACACACACACACACACATATATATAGGGGAAGGGGGATGAGATAAGGGAATACACTCACACGCCAACACCAAAACTGCATGCGGCAGTTAGTGTCGCGGAGCAAGTGATAAACCCCTTCTCAATATCACACCTTACCGATGTGGGACGACTCAACAACACTGAGTATCTTTTTTTTTTTGAGAAACACACACACACACACATATATATAGGGGAAGGGGGATGAGATAAGGGAATACACTCACACGCCAACACCAAAACTGCATGCAACAGTTAGTGTCGCGAAGCAAGTGATAAACCCCTTCTCAATATCACACCTTACCGATGTGGGATGACTCGACAACACTGAGTTCTTTTTTTATTTGAGAAACACACACACACACACCTATATATAGGGGAAGGGGGATGAGATAAGGGAATACACTCATACGTCAACACGAAAACTGCATGCGACAGTTAGTATCGCGGAACAAGTAATAAACTCCTTCTCAATATCACATCTTACCGATATGGGATGACTCTACAACACTGAGTACTTTTTTTATTTGAGAAACACACACACACACACACACCTATCTTTCATTATTTATTCTTTCTTGTAACTCTACTTTAGGTTGATAAATTACTGTATTTTTTATAACATTATTTTGGGCTAATACGATCTGGTGGTGTGTTTTTTGAGTTATTCATTACAAGTCTTCTCTCTCCCTCTTATAACTTTTATTTGATTTTTGTTTGTCATAATACTTAGTTATTTCGGAAATGGGAATTTGAATTTATACCAAAATACAACCATAGCTATGTATTTGAATGTGGCTATCAACTATTTGATTAATATCAAGTGTACTTTTATGATAAGTTTTGATTATCATGATAATCTTTTTTAAGAGAATGAAAATTTTGAATAATATAATTCAAACTTAAACAATTTATTTGTATAGAAAAACAAAGGAAAATATAACGCGCTATAACATAATATAAAAAAAATGGACCTCCTAAAAAATGAATAATATCAATCTAACAAATCCAAATAATAAAATGATGATATATTTTTTGAGATAGATAAATGAAATATAATTTTAGAAATTGTTTGATTTTTTGGGAGAATAAATTATTTTCCACTTATATTATACCATAACTACAAAATAATTTTCTATTTCCATGCATTGCGTAAGTCTATGACTAGTCTATATATATAAAAGCGTAGCATTAATGGTTGCAAAACTCCTATTGCGCCACCTCATCACCACATCATTGACCACAAAATCATTATTTTTCTTATTTGTTTTTTATTCCTAATTTTTTTTACAAATATATATATATATAGATTAATTTTTTTTTTTTATATATAGTTACAACCTAAAGCATCTGCTTCTAATGATTGTATTCTTTATCACCAGACCAAGACACCAATCGATTTTTGGTGTAGGCAGATATTGAACCCTAGATCTCTTATTTATCTTGGACGGTTTTAACATTACATTTAAGTTTGCCTTTACATATTCATCTACTTTTATTTAGATGTTTATAACTAAGGTCTGTTTAGATACCGCTTATTGCTGAAAGCTGAAAACTGAAAACTAAAAACACTGTAGCGAAATAATTTTTAAATGTGTGAATAGTTCCGTGGGACCCAATTTTAAAGTTAGATTTGTTGTAATTCGTATTTGTGGGTCCCGTAAACAGTGCACGAGAACCACAGAAAAACGCCAAACGTAGAGAGAGAAATAATTTCAGTGCAATCCAAACTCAACCTAAATAATGAAATTAATGAAGAATCAAAAACCAAAAAAAATGTCTATACATATCTATACTATATATAATAATGGAAGTTTTGTAATAAATTTTACAAAACTCTTTTTGCACCACATCTTTAGCATCCTTTCTTATTTTTGTTTTTTGTAATTTTTACTTTGTTAAACTTTCATCTTCTTTAGCTATTGTCTTTTTAGTTCAATCTTCCGTCACCTTCAATCAATTTCTTTTAAAAATTTTCATTTGATTCCCTTTATAGATTTAATTTTTTTTTTTCTTTTTATCTTCTTAAATTTTACAGTTTCATTTTGTTCAACCTTTCATCTACTTCCACACTTCCTCTTCCGTCTAAATTTTCATATAAATTTCTTCTAACTTTATTTCCACCTCTCTTTCATATTCCTTCTAAGTTGTCCACTACAAAAAAGGTCAATACTCTCTCTTTCTCCAATTTTGTTTCTCTTTTTGGTGGATTTTTTTTTATATTGTTTCAACCATTTATTTTTTTCCTCTAATGGTTCATTTTGGTAAATTTATATCAACTTTTATGGATATTTAAGTATTTTGGTATTCCAATTCCCAATCACAAGTTCTTTTTCTTTATCTCATTGGTTTGATTTTATTTGGGTTAATAATTAGTTGCAAGTTAGAATTTGATTTTTTATAGTGATCAATTTAGATGTTAAACTATGAGACTTTACTAAGTTTTGTTTATTTTTTAATCCTTTTGGGTGGACAAAGTATTCTTAATAGTTGTATTAGAAGTACAGAACAATGCCACTTATTCAAACAAAAACAAAGGTTAGTCAAACAAAAATAATCGGACGTGTAGCATATTTTAGCTTTTGCGATTGTATTTTCATTATTATTATTATTTAATAACAATTCATACAGAAACTTGATTCTAAGATTTTCCCAATAATTGTTTATTTGATAATTTTTTTTGGTAGACGAAATTGCAATTTTTGCAAAGAAAATAACCTTAATAAATTATCAACAACAATTTGTTTTCCTAATTGGTCCAATTAGTCATTGTTAAGTTTTATTAAATTTTTAGTTATGTTTTCGGTGTTTTGAATTATAGTGTAGAAAAAGAATATTTTTGCTAACTTGCCTTTTAATTCTTGAGAGGAATTATATTGCAAAAATAAAATTAATGGGACCAACCTAAAAAAAAATATCATGCATAGCGCACACGCCCACAGCTAGTTTTGAATAATAGAGGAAGTTTTCAATAAATTGTTTCCATTCTTCTACTATTTTAAAATAATTGATATGCAACAGATTAATTTTTCTTTAATGTTTGATTTTATTTCAAAAATAATTTTTGTTTGAGCCATATTAGAAGTAGGAAGTGGAGCTATTTTTCTTTTCAAGGGATTATATATATACTAGACTTATCACGCACACTTTACACGTGCAATAATACTCTTATTTATTTATTTATTTTTTTGGTTTAGTGTTATAATGTTTAAAAGTGATATATATAAATAACCATTATTTTTTCTCAAAAAAAAAAAAAAAAAAAAAAAAACTGTTCATATATTTTTTTTAAGAAAGAGGTAAAGTAATGTGGAATAATGTTTAAAAGTAAGATGGAGATAGTGTCCTAAGTTTTAAGCTAAATGGAGAAAATAAAGGAAAAAACCTAAAATTTAAGAATAGTAAATTACTTTTTTAACTAGTTTATGTTTGCAATTTAAAATTATTTAACTAAAAGATATGGGTATTTTAGAGAGTTTATAGATTTGTGTAAGGGTATTTTAGTACCCAAAATGTTGAAACTCAAATAGGGAACCCTAATGTTAATTTATATATATATATATTATGGGGAGTGGAAGAGTCCCCATCCAGGCCTTAAGCCCAATAATGGACTAGGCCACGGGAGCGAACTAGGCCTAGCTTGTATACTTGAAGGAAGTCCAAGAGGGCAATGGGCTGTGAGGGAACCTTACTTGAAGCAAGGTGCACGGATGATCCACGTGTAGTTTCCAGAAGATGCCAAGGACCACGGGAAACTTCTAGAACACGTAAGAAGATTGAAGATTCTTACCTCCGCATTAATGAAGGGGTTCTTACCTAACCCCTGCTGCATTAAATGCATACGAGACAGCCTAAACAGTACAGACATCCCCCAAGAGTCAAAGTTCAAGGATAAGGGAAAGGAAGGAACCGATAAAGTAAAGAAAAATATCCTTGAGAGTTTGGTTGGCAACAGGACAACTGTAAAGATAAGGACAAGGGATAGACCTATAAAGAAGGGAGGAAAAACAGAAAGAATGGGACTTCTTCAAATAAAAAGAGAGAGAAGGGTGATAAATCTAAGAGGGAGAAAAAGAGAATGTTGAGTACCACGGGAACAATAGAGTTTCTAGATGATGCAACTGAATGCAAAAGTTTTTCACAAGCATATTGTGAACCGGAGACATATGCCTTAGTTCATCTTTCTCTTGAAGAAGTTGTTTTGTTTTGTACACCTTAGGGTTTTGTGACCAAGCAACTTCATGATCTTCATCGTGTGATGAACAGAAGAACTTTGTAGCCAACATCCTTCTCAAGTTGGCGATCAAGTCGCGTACTGGGAGCCGTGTACTGAAAGGAGAGATTGTCACTATAGAACAAGTCCAATTGGGTATTGGGATAAGGGTTCAACTGTAGGTTGGTATAAGGTACTGAGATTCCTTTACTTGTAACCACTTGTTTTGATAATAGTGGATTCTCGAGAGTGGTGACCTTAAAATCACCCGGTGGAGTTTTTGCCGTGTAGGTTTTCTCCATTCGTAAACAAATCACTGTGTCAATTTATTTTTCCGCTGCATACTTTAGATAATTGGTGATTTGTTTGTACTACCACGTGCTTTGCAAGTTAATTTGATTAATTAATAAACTTGGATAATTAATTAATTAATTTATCACAAAGGGTCAATACATTCTTAGCCTATCAAGTGGTATCAGAGCAGGCACACTTTGATTAGGTTTTAATCTTTGTTGTGTGATCCATTGACCCCTGTTGTCATGGCTACAACCGGCTTGAAGAGATCTTTGTTTTCAAATACATCTTATTTTTCTAATCTCTACTTGTTTGAGTGTATCAGAAAAGTTATTTGAATTCTATTATGATGATTATTGGAAAAGATCTCAGCTTGACAAAGAAGAAATTAGATTGTCTCAGAATGAAAATGTGCAAAGGAGTTCGTCTAAGAAGAGTGAAAGTTAAAGGTTTAGCTTATAAAAGGCAGATGAGAGAAAACACCATTCCCACTGATCTGTCATCTAAGCACGAAGTGTGCTTCATGATGAAGTTCGCATTTAAGGTTATGGACATGTGTATGTGGTACCTTGAGAGTGGTTGCTCAAGACACATGACTAGAGATCGATCTCTCTTCAAAGTTTTCGAGTCTAAGAAAGCTGGTAATGTCACTTTTGGTGTGGGAGCAAGTCACAAATTAAAGGAAAGGGAACCATATCTCTACCTGGACTGTCAGACATTGCAAATGTTCTATATGTAGAAGGTCTGAGAGTGAACCTGTTGAGCATAAGTCAGATATGTGATCAAGATTTCATGGCAATATTTTCTAAAGGAAAATGCCTTGTCATGGATGAGTTTGGAAAGAAGCTCATAAGTGGTGTTCGCACTCTAGACAACTGTTATGGCTTGGTTCTTGATGCTGATATTGTGTGCAATAGCATTCATTTACCAAATGAAGATCTATGACACCAAATGATTGGACATGCTAGTTACAAACATCTTTCAACTGTATCTAAGCATGAGTCAGTTTTGGGGTTACCAAAGTTAAGTAGAGTGAGCAATGTGGTGTGTGGACCATGTCAGCTTGGGAAACAGACAAAAGCTAAACATCCGGGCACTCAGACATCTGCTACATCCAGACCATTGGAGCTACTACATCTGGATCTTATGGGTCTAACCAGAACCAAGTCTCTTGGTAGAAAGAGATACATCATGGTTGTGGTGGACGACTTCACTAGGTACACTTGGGTCATTCTCCTACGATCCTAGTCTAATGCTCCTGAGCACATTGAAGCTTTGTGCACAAGATTGCAGAATGAAAAGAGCCTGAAGATTGATCGAATTTGAAGTAATCATGGTAAAGAATTCGAGAACTCATATATGGAGTCCTTTTGTACAAGATCAGGTATATCTTAAGAATTCTCTACTCCTATTACTCCTCAGCAGAATGGTGTAGTAGAAAGGAAGAACAAGGTTATTCAAGAGATGGCTAGAGCCATATTGCATAACAAGGATGTGGCTAGAAACTTGTGGGGAGAAGCCGTCAACACTGCTTGTCATACAGTTAATAAGGTGTATTTTAGACCCAGTACCAAGAAATTCCATATGAGTTATGGAAGGGAAGGAAGCCAAATGTTAAATATTTCAGAATATTTGGAAGTACTTGTTTTATTCTCAAGGATAGAGAGAATGTGATAAAATTTGACTCCCGAAGTGATGAAGGAATATTTCTGGGATACTCCTCTACAAGTAAGGCTTATCAGGTATACAACAAAAGAACCATGAAGGTAATGGAAACAGTAAATGTTGTTATTGATGAATCTTCAGATTCTGATTCTGAGAAATTTAGTGAGGAAATCCCCAAAGAGATTCTTCCTCCCGAGCCCAGGGAAGTTCAAGAAATTGTTGAATAAGAGCCTGCATCTCCTAGTACTCCAGATATTCCAAGTGTTGTAGAAGATTCAGCAGACTTATCTACTTCACCTGATTCTGAAACCCATGAAGAGAAAGGACCTTCTTCCAGGATCAAATTGAATCATCCTCCTGAAGTTATTGTGGGAAACATGAATGAACTTACACTAAGGAAGTGTACAGTTGATAAATGTGTTGCTAACTTTGTGTCTTATTCTTGTTACTTGTCGCATGTTAAACCTATTAAAGTTGAGGAAGCTCTTCAGGATGAAAGCTGGGTTGAAGCTATGCACGATGATCTGCTTCAGTTTCAGAGGAATGAAGTCTGGACTTTGGTACCTAGACCGGAGGGTGAGCACATCATTGGCACAAAGTGGATATTTCGCAATAAAACTGACGAGGAGGGTAATGTGATCCGCAACAAGGCTCATCTTGTTGGCTCAAGGATACTCAAAAATGGAAGGAGTAGACTATGATGAGACATTTGCTCCGGTAGCCCGTATGGAGTCCATCAGAATTCTCCTAGCCCTAGCATGTCACTTAAGGTTTAAGCTCTATCAAATGGACGTGAAGACTGCATTCTTGAATGAGCTGCTTAAAGAAGATGTCTATGTGGCTCAACCAAAAGGATTCATTGATCCACACTTTCCGGATCATGTGCTGTACCTCAAGAAGACACTTTATGGGTTAAAGCAAACCCCTAGAGTTTGGTATGATCGGCTCACACAATACTTGGTGTCACATAGGTTCACTAGAGGAAAGCAGATCAAACTCTCTTTATAAAGAGGGAAGACAGCGAGTTGATAGTTACTTAAGTCTACATTGATGATATCATCTTTGGGTCAACTAAGGATGAACTTGCTCATAGCTTCTCAAAACTCATGCAGGCCGAGTTCGAGATGAGCATGATTGGAGAGCTAACTCACTTCCTTGGATTGCAGATTCGTCAACAAGATTTAGGTATATTTCTATCTCAATCTAAATATGCTAAAAATCTTATGAAGAAGTTTGGTTTGGAATTTGCTAGTTCTGTTAGAACCCCAATGAGCCCAAATGTTAAACTCACTGTTGACTTGTTAGGTAAAAGTGTAGACTCATCTCTTTATAGAAGCATGATAGGTAATCTTCTTTACTTTACTGCTAGTAAACCTAACATTAGTTACAGTGTGGGAGTGTGTGCTAGATATCAAGGTAATCCCAAAGAGTCTCATATGATTGCTTTGAAAAGAATCATAAAGTATGTCAAAGCCATTGCCGACTTTGGTGTGTGGTACAGCAAGGACACAAATGATGTCTTAACTGGGTATTCTAACGCTGATTGGGCTGGGAATGCTGATGATAGAAAGAGTACATCGGGGAGTTGTTTTTATGTGGGTAATAATCTTGTTTCCTAGATAAGTAAAAAGCAGAATTCCATCTCTTTATCCACTGTAAAAGCTGAGTACATCGCTGTCGGTAGCTGTTGCACCTAGCTTCTATGGATGCAAAAACTCCTCCATGATTACGGTATTTGTCAAGAGCATCTCACCATCTATTGTGACAATACCAATGCCATTAACATTTCTAAGAATCTGGTTCAACATTCTCGAACTAAACACATAGAGATTCGACATCACTTCATTAGGGAGTTTGTCGAAGATGGTACTCTTACTCTTGAGTTTATTCACACTGATGATCAGAAGGCTGATTTGTTTACCAAACCTCTTGACAACAAACGGTTTGAATTCCTTCACCAAAACATTGGTGTTATCTCCATGGATTGATCTCCTCTTCTCTTCCTCCTTCCTCATGCATTTGCATCTAGTTTTATGCATTGCTTTGTTTTGTTTAACATGTTTTTGTTTGGTTATTTTTCAGTTTTGCTTTATTTTGTTTTTCATATAAAAAAAAATTGAAAAATTGAAAAATACAAAAACAGTGTGTGTTTGTGTACATTGGTACTTGTGTACCTTGGATGGCCATTGAAACAAAGTTTTCTAAACTTTGTATCTTTTGTAACTTAGATGAGCATCTCTATGCACAACTAAGCAAGTGAGCTTTGTGGCTCATGTTTGTGATGAGTAATACTTAACACTCATATCACTCTTTTTGACAGGAAGGACTAGAAAATCCTAAGAGAAAGGCATAAATAACCATCTCACCACTGTTGCCCACCAATCATGAAATGACATTTGTATGCTTTGGCATAGCAAAAGTGGAATGTCAAATGCTTAACATCATTGGGTATTTCTTTTCTCTCTCTTATATGCCCATGCATGGTTTGCTTAAAAGAAAAATATACAAAGAAAAATAAAAAGAAAAAAATATCAAAATGCTTTATATATGATTGCAATCGTATATTCTAGGAGATGTGGGAGTTATAGGATGTATCTCGAAGGTGATAGTCCCCATCAAACAATTATGATTGTGTGTGAGTTAAAGTGATTTTCTCATATCTCAAATCATCATAACATGTAGACACTTATGCAATCTTGCGATATTTTCACACACGGCACGCAATATTCTTTGCTACTTTTGATACATGTGCAGGTACAATGTGATTTGGCCATCACAAGGAATACATGTGTTAATGTATGCTCACTAAACTGTTTTAACTTGTTTTTGAAATATAAAATTGGTTAGACTTGTTTTGTGTGTGTGTGTATTTTGAGATCTATGTGCTTAAGATTTTTCTTATTGAGAGATGTTTTTGAGGGATTAAAATGTTGTTTGGATCCTTGGTTAAGTTGCATATTTGATTGCATTCATGTCTGTGTTTTTCCCTTCTTGGATCCTTTGAAGAATTTTTGGGGGTTTTTCAAAATTAATGAGTTTGTGTAAAAATGTTGGGTTGGGTGTTGCTTCATTGAGTTTAAAACTTCATGCATTGCATCACATTTGCACTATAACAATGTTTCATGCATTATAGTTATGTGTTTACCTTGTTGAAGTGATTGTGTGCTGGTAGGACTGGATTGGGCTGAGCCATGATGTTTTTACTATTGTATATCACATGCTCATGCATTTTCATGCATACATACCTTACATTCTCTATATTCTTATATATTGATTGTGTTTGGTGTTTTTCGACATGTTTCTCTTTCCCTCTTTCTCTCTCTCTTGTTTACGTTATTTGCGTCATGGCACCTAAACGTAAGTCTACTACGTCTCAGAACCCTCTTCGTTCTGGGGCATCCACTTCTTTTGATCCTACTCCCTCACATGTTTGGTTCAGTGATGATAAAGCCCGACAGGACTTTTCGGAGAACTTTTCTCGTCAAGGCATTCATTCGGAATGCCAAGTCATTTTGTCAGACTTCTTTGACACTGACGTACCCACTGTCATTCACAGTAGGGGTTGTGAGTCACTGTGTGACGTTTCGGTTACTTGTCCATTCGTGCTTGTATAGAAGTTTTACTGTAACATGCATGGATTTGATTATTTAGTACCTCTCTTTGTTACTCACATTCGAGGTACGCGCATTATGGTCAGACCGAATATTGAATTCGACGTGCTCCATGTCCCTAGGGTAGCGCATCTTGACTACCCTAGTTGTGAGCGTCTTAAGACTGTGCCTAAAGATGAGCTTATATCTGCTTTTTGTCAGCGTCATTCTAATTGGGGTGATCGTCAGTTCACTCCTTGTACATCTTTTGCTAAAGGTTCTCGGTTCATCAACATGGTTATGATCTTTGTTTTGCATCCTCTTTCTCACTATAACTCTATTATTGAGCCCCGTGCTCGATTTTTGCTTTCTCTTTTAGAGCATCTTACTATAGATTTTCCCTCTCATTTTAGTCTTTCTATCATAGATGTATATAGAGATACGGCGACCTGTGATAAGCTCATCTTCCCTTCGGCTCTCATGAGGATTTTACGTCATTTTTCTGTTCCCTTTCTCGTTTTCAACCACTTCCCTATCATGTGTGCCATTAACACCGTTACCGTTAAACGGAACGAGGCGCAGTTTCATTCGAGGCGGTTTGGGACGGCAACTCCTCCCATTTCTTCAGCTCTATCCACCTCTACTCCCTCTTCTTCTTCAGGTGGTGTGACTCTTGATGTGATCATGACGCAACTTCAGTGCATGGATGCTTGCCTTGACACTCTCACTGATAAGTTGTGCCAAGTGAACACCCGTATCAACCGTATTGCCAGACGACAGGCTCGCCTTGGTGGCTTCGTAGAGTCTCCCTCTCCTTCTCCCGAGGCATCTGACGATGAGGATGATAAGGATGGAGATGCTAGCAAACCCAATGATGACGAGATGTCTACTTGATATACTTACCCTTTGTCACTTGCAACAAAAAGAGGAAGTAGTTTTGGATATGAGAGTAGTCATACTCATAGGGGAAAGGTTAGTATAGGAGATTTTTGTTAGGGGGAGTGTTCATACTTTTTAAGGATGTAGTGAGGACTTTATTTATCTTTTTTTTTTCTTTCTTTTCTCTCTATTTTAGAGACATTGTTCATGTACCTTAGATCTTGTGATCATATTGTGATAGCAAACCTTGTACTTGTTAATATATATACATTTGAGGTTGTTATTACAGTTCTTTCACCTATCTTTACATGTGTTGTTTCTTTTCTCTCTTTATGCACATGCTTCTTATATATTGTATGCAATCTTTTATTTGTGTTTCACACTAAAATGCCTTGATGAGTTTTGTTTAAAGTGTTTCAAAAATACAGTTTGTCAAAATCTTCTTGCCATAAACTCTCTTCTTGCAAAGTTTTCAAGAGTTTGTGTTAGGATAGATTTTATTGTATTCAACAAGTAAATATGAGTTGAGTGATTTATGACTTCTCTTATATGTTCATTTGTTTGTTGTGGTTTTGTCACGGATTGCCAGAGGGGGAGATTGTTAGGACATATGTGATTCAATGTTAGGAACATATGTCACTATTTTATGTAATTGGCTAATCCTTTGACAAAATGCATTTTACTTGTAATTTGGTAGATCTAGGATGTGTTTATTGCTTCAAGAAACCTTGTTTCAAGTTCAAGTGTTAAAGCCATGCAAGTCTGTCCAATAATGAAGTTAGAAAGTGCAGGATTTTAAAGCTCGATAGCTAGTATCTATCGAGGTTTAAAGAGAGTTGTTTCAGCCCGAGGCTCGATAGTTGCTCGACAAATAGGGTATCTATCGAGGTTTATGAAGTTTAGTTCTTCAAGCTGATTTTCATCCAGTTTGTGAATGTATGTTTGGGTTTTCTTTTTTCACAACCCTAAACATATATACGGATTGTTTTAAGCGCCATCACAGATGATGTAACTGAATGCAAAAGTTTTTCACAAGCATATTGTGAACCAGTGACATATGCTCTAGTTCATCTTTCTCTTGAAGAAGCGGCTGTGTTTTGTACACCTTAGGGTTTTGTGATCAAGTAACTTCATAATCTTCATCGTGTGATGAATAGAAGAACTTTGCAGCCAACATCCTTCTCAGGTTGGTGATCAAGTCGCGTACTGGGATCCACGCAATTCGTTAGTTACGTATTGGGAGTCGTGCATTGAAAGGAGAGATTGTCACTATAGAACAAGTCCAATTGGGCATTGGGGTAAGGGTTCAACTGTAGATTGGTATAAGGTACTGGGATTCCTTTACTTTAGATAATTGGTGATTTGTTTGTGCTACCATGCACTTTGCATGTTAATTTGATTAATTAATAAACTTGGCTAATTAATCAATTAATTTATTACAAGGGGTCAATACGTTCTTGGCCTATCACTCGAGATGATCAAATAGTCTCCTTCTGTTTCCTTGTCGGAATCCGGAAGGCCAGAAATGAGCCTCACCTCCGTGTGCTGGATCTTAAAGTAAAACCTAGAGGTTTTACTATCTTGAAAGCTATAGATGTAGTTGATGTCATGCTAGGTAAGCTTCAATCTAAGCCTTTTATTAAGAGTGTCTACACTATTAATGATCCTAAATATGTTAGGGATACATTGGTCGGGATAGACCTTAAAATGGCGTAAGAAGTTAGTGAGCAAGACACTTATGGGGATCCTAACTCCCCCTTCTACAATGGCAATGAGTGGAATTACCACGTTGCCCTCCCCTCTTAAGAGTATTACCTTGGATTCCAGGCAATACCTCACCTCAACATCATCAGGAAAATTGTATTTCCTTCTAAACTTTCCTAAGCTCTCAAGAGTATCAACCATAGACTTAAACTTTTCCATTAATTAAAATGCTCTACAAAGTGGATTGAAACAAAAAGAAAAAGGAAGAAAAGGAAGAAGCAAAAGAAAACTAAGAACAGAGATGAGAAGGCGAAGCTACGTTTTCAAAGAAGAAAAGAAATGGACTTACAAAACAAGATGGAAAAGCAAAAACACGTTGGCGGTCACTTGAAGGTTGTTGCAGAAAGATGCAGTGGACAATGATTTGCTCTTCTTGTATTTTTGGTGAGAGTTCAATAGAAAAGGAACGAAGTATGGGTCTGTGTTCCTTATATAGAGGGAGGTGAGGGAGAGAAAGGGACAGCTAAGACCCTTCCTTTCCCATTCATTTTCCATTTTTCAAAGGGCCCATCTAACCGTTCATCTTGTAACACGCGTTGTTAAACGTGGGGTGAGAAGCTCAAGCGTGTTTGCAACATTAATTGCCTAACGCTGCCACTGTTCCTAAATGTCAGTTAATGATTGTACCATTTTTTTTTCTTGAACCACGATCCCCACTTCAATAATAATGACTTGGAGATCGTGGGGGGCTATTGTGGGGAGTGGAAGAGTCCCCATCCAGGCTTTAACCCCAATAATGGACTGGGCCTACCCTGTATCCTTGAAGGAAGTCCAAGAGGGCAATGGGCTATAAGGGAAAGAAAGATGAACCATCTTACATACCCAGAAAGGGAAAGCAACACAGGAAAATGGTTCCCATGGAAAAGGTAAGAAACTAGCCTTACTTGAAGCAAGGTGCATGGATGATCCATGTGTAGTTTCCAGAAGATGCCAAGGACTGCGGGAAACTTCCAGAACACGTAAGATGATTAAAGATTCTTACCTCCGCATTAATGAGGGGGTTCTTACCTAACTCCTGCTGCATTAAATGCATATGAGACAACCTAAACAGTACAGACATCCCCCAAGAGTCAAAGTTCATGAATAAGGGAAGGGAAGGAACCGATAAAGTAAAGAAAAATATCCTTGAGAGTTTGGTTGGCAACAGGACAACTGTAAAGATAAGGACAAGGGATAGACCTATAAAGAAGGGAGGAAAAACAGAAAGACTGGGACTTCTTCAAATAAAAAGAGAGAGAGGGGTGATAAATCTAAGGGGGAGAAAAAGAGAATGTTGAGTACCACGGGAACAATAGAGTTTCTAGGAGAAATACCATGGAAAGATTTGTAATGTGTGTTGTCAATAAAATTAATTGTTTGAGCTTCCCATTGTGAAGTGTTTATTCCCTATTGTTCAACTAAAAATTGATTGTGTATTAAGACATTACAACTGTAATCTGTGGGGTTCCCTGGGGGCCAATTTTTGTTCGCCCACACACACACACACACACACACATATAAGTTGAGTTAAGCAATATTATACCACTCAATATTTTTTAATTGGATGTGAATTTTGACAAACCCATCGTTAAATTACATTATCTTCGTATATTCTCCGTACTTGCAAAATTTCAAAGTGATCAAAGATTAATAGTCATGTCATCAATCAATTATTTAAATTCAAGATTTTGTAGTTTAAAATAATGCATAAAAGATAAGTTTATAGATCGAATGGTAAATAACATCCAATTAATATGAAAACTGGCATGAATGTTAAGAGCATATAGAACATGTAATTCAATGGTGAGATTTTCAAATTATGATTTTTATAACATGGTATAATATTGCTTAGAGTTACACTAGGTATAACTTGAACCCAACCTCTCTCTCTATATATATATATATATATATATATATATATAATATTTTAAAGTCACAACTTCAATTTATGATTATGATTTTTATGTAGGTGCAAGAGGGTGTGTATTAGTGCATGCGTGACAGAATTTTCCCATCAAGAAGGTCTAGCACTCCGCTATGATGGGCATAAAAAGGTTTGACAGGTGACTGAATTTTTTCCATTCATAATGTTCTGAAAGCTCACAAAGTGAAATGAAAGTTGTACTTACAATTCAACAACGTGGCATACACCATCATGGTTGGAGCAATTGCAGGTGATAGAATTGTTGAAGCCATACGGCTTCAATTCCGTTGGAATTAACGTTGTCCAACTTGACTCATTACTGCATGGATCCACGCTGAAATTCCAGTCTGTCTTTTTCAACTGTGCACCTATTTCACGAAGGGCTTCCACTGCATAATTTTCATGATAATAAATCAAACTTCTTCAGTCTTCTACTTCTTCCTTTTTTTTTCTTTTTTCTTTTTCTTTTTTTTTTTTGGACAAGGAATAATTATACCTTACAGTCTTGCAAAAATAACAAATTAGACATTGAAGTTTTAGAAATAACAAATAAAATCCTAAAATATTTATAAAATAAGTAACAAATTAAATCTATGTATTGGGTTTAAAATTAGGTATGGATTTGAAGGTTTAATTTGTGACTTTTTGAAATCTCCTGATTTAATTTTGTTACTTTTAAAATTATGAGGTTTAATTGATTACTTTTGAAACTTTAAGATTTAATTTGTTACACCTCCTAAATTATAGGATTTAAAATGTAATTTTTTTTCTTCCAAAGTAAATACTAGGGGAGGGGAATGTAAGATTTGAATTGGAGATACAAGTGTGCATTTGGCATAAATTTATTTTATTTTTTGTTAAAAACTTTTTACTAAAAGTGTACAAAAGTATTCTTGTATTTTTTTTTTTAAATTAGAAAAAATGAGATATTAAAAATTTGTAAGCATTACTATTAGAAAGAGTTTTTTAATTCAAATCCTCCACCAAACTATCAAACTAAATTATAAATAAATAAATAACCAACAAACACCAATCTATCTTTTTTGCTAACTTAATCACTGGAGTACTATGACTCCGAAAGTGACGCTAATTTTGATTTGCTATGCCACAACTGCGAGCCATTCAATTCTAGATTGGGCTTTTGCATTGGGCTTACGGGTATTCATTTAGTTATTTATTTTTTTTTTTTTTATTTTTAGCTTTTAGGTGTAGTTGCATATTCTAAACACTTTAATTCTAATTCCTTTTCATCTATTAATTAGAAGAGGATTTTTTTTTCTTCTTTTAATTTTGGCTTCAATAGGTCAGATTGATTTTAAAATTCTCAAAGACTAGAAAAGTAGAATTTTAGTTAAACTCAGTTTTCTTGGAGCAAAAATTGTGTCACCACTGAGGGTTTTTTTTTTTTTTTTTTTTTTTTGGAGAAGTAATTTTCTTTTACGCAGCAATTGGACTTTTTGTTTTTTAAGAAAACTTTTAGTTGTAGGGCAATCATTTCTACCAAATTGGCTATGCCCCGTAGTAGGACATTAATTTCTACACAGGTGGCTAAGCCACAAAGCAAACACCATGCGGTATATTATGGAGTAATTAGTATTTCCACTACCATCTCCACTCAAATTATCACTGCCTTTTACTTTCTCAAACAATACCTACCAACCAATGGATATTCATTTTTGGGATTCTGCTAGAATTCTTACAATTCAAAGTAATTATAATTATCCTTATTATTTTTTAGAAGAAATTATCCTTATTCCGTAACATCGAAACTCTCTAATGAACCATCAATCAATCTACCAAACATGCTTAAGAACAATGTCAAAAATGCCTCATGTTACCCCAATTCTTACCAAACATTCGAGTCGTCCATGAATTCTAATATTTGCATATCTTTATTATGATTAGGAAAAAGAAAATAAAATAGATAAGGCCCTTCATGTACCAAAAAAAAAAAAAGTGAACCCTAAATCCAAAGTAATGCAAATCGAACCCTATACCTATTAAACAGAAGGAAATGTTAACAGATGTCCGAAGGGCAAGCAAAGCATAGCAACGTTAATAGCAAGAGAAGTGCTATATCCACAACATTTTCACAACAAATCATAAGTGACGGGTTGTTATTGGATGGTACAAGTGGACAAAAAAATAATTTAAGTTATAGATTCAAATTAAAAAAATTTATTAGGTACTCTCAAAGTATAATGATATGGTGCTCATTTTTCTCACATTTATAGTGAGACCTATCATGAATTTAAATGGTGGATCTTACCTTAAATGTGAGAAGAGAAAGCACAACCTCATCATATTTCGGGAGTACCTAAAAATTACTCTAAAAAAATCTGTTTTTTGAATTTATCACTTCTTAATCACGTTGGTGATATGGCAAAAATTTAAACTATTAGGGTCATATTTTCTATGTATTGGAATATCCTTTGACAAAATGCACTTTACTTGTAATTTGGTAGATCTAAATTGGGTTTAATGTATCAAGAAGTATGTGAAGTTTACTTTACAAGTGGTATCTTTAAATTCATAAAGATTGAACTAAGAAACAAGTAAAGAAAAGCTGATTTAGTGAAACTCGACACTAGTCTCAACACTAGCTCAACACTTGCATCTATCGAGACTTAATGAAGAATTCTCGACACAAGCTTAAACTATCAAGATCTATGATTACAAAATTCTTAGATCTGAATCTCAACCCATGAAGACTTTGATTGCTAGGTTTTGTTCTCTAAACCCCTAAACCATTTAAAAGGCTTATTTTAAATGTTAGGGTCATATTCTATGTAATTAGCTAATCTTTTGACAAAACGCACTTACTTGTAATTGGGTAAATCTAAGTTGGGTTTAATGTATAAAGAAGTATGTTGTTCAAACATAACAAATGGTATCATTAAAGACATGAAGTTTGATCCAAGAAACAAGTGAAAAAAAATTGTTTCATTAAAACTTGACACAAGCTCGACACTAGCTGCTATTGAGGATTAATGAAGAAGTTCAACACAAGCTCGATCTATCAAGAATTATGATTTCAAATTTCTCAGATCTAAAATTTGGCCCATGATGATTTGAATGATTAGGGTTTCTCTCTATACAACCCTAGTCATATATAAGGCTTATTTTAAAAGGCATCTGTTGACACTCTATTTTGCAACTCACATTTAACCTCACATTAAGGGTAAAATGGTAATTTCACCTTGAAAATAGACATCTGAATTCTGGCCATTAGATCCTTAATCTCATTTCATCAAAATGATCTTGATCTTGTAATGATCAAATCGACTGGTCATAAGCTCTAATTGGACCATTAGATTGAAAGTTATCATCAAATCAAGTTTTAATGACCGAGATATGCTATCACAAATTGAGTCCGATTATATGTGATTATGAACAATTTATTTCAATTGGTTACAATTATAATCAATTTGAGATTAATGAGATGTCATAATTTGATTGGTTAGGACTACATCTTATGGTAAGGTTGCACACACTTAACTAATTAGATAGTCAAACATTAATTATTCAATGAGTAATTTTTGTAATTATCTTTTTAATTAGGGTAAATTTGGAATTAAAGTCTGAAATGGAAGTAATTGGAACTTATTAATGTTAATTGGAAACTAATTTGGGACCTATTAATGTTATTTATGCTAAAATTATTTTCTAACAAATGACCTCTGCTCACCATTTCATTGATATCTCTCAGAATATTTTGAATCTGTGAGTAAGGTTAATATTCCTAGAAACTAGACATCCGGGGCTTCAATTTGAGTACAAGAACAAGACAATTCCAATCCGATTTAAGTAAGATATGATTTTTTTAATTTGGCTCTACAGGCTGTCACAATAGCTACGGGAAAAAATTGAATTTTGTTTGCTCATCATTCCCACCAATCTCTACATTTAATGCACCAGCTTCCCCCAAAGTCTAAAATAGGGTCTAGGTTCATAATTCCTTTTGATCCTTTGTCAACCCTCATTAAATGACATTTCATTCATATTTTTTCCATTATAACTATATAAACCCCTATCTCCTCCATTCTAAGACATAGAAACACCATCTCTTCTCTTCTCTTGAGTTCTAGTGAAGTTGCGTAGTCTTGTCATATCTTGGTCTTCTTGAGACTCAAGGTATTGAGTAAGATTCACTCTCCTTCTTGTAGTTCTTCTTTCTACTCCACCCTTAGGACCTCCACCAAGAGCCTCCTCCTCCACCATGTGGATCTTGCATGTAGGTATAATCAGTTTTCCTAATTTGTTTTTTGTATTGCTATGATGAAAATTTAAGATTAAAGCATGCTAGTGACTATTTAAATTCCTTGAATATGTTTGAATGTTCATAAATGTTCATATGCGTTCTTCACATATTCATGCATAGCACTAGCTTTGATCTTAAATTCACGTCAAAAAAATGAAAAACATGTTTGTTTTATAATTCTCTCAAATCCTTAAATCTAGGATATCACCATCCACACACATTCACTAGAATTTATTTTTCAATTCATATGCAATGATTAATAAATTGAATTATGGTTTATTACATGCACACATATTAAAATTCAACATGCAATTGAGTGAATTGGATGATATGATATGAATGTTAGCCACCATAGTCTAGAAGACCAGTTTAACCGGGCAAGGTGGATGCCTAATAACTTCTAATCTTGTAACATATTCTCCGAGCTTAGATCAAATGTTTATCCACGTAATTTTCAATCTTTATGTTATAACTAGGAAACAAAGCCATGTACTTTATCTTAGATCATATCTAGGACCAAAGTCATGTAATTTCCTCCGATCAATGTACATTCATTCTCAAATCAATAAAATGAGGAATTTTTCAATTATGATTTTCTTATTTTGTTATAATAATTAAATAAGTGGCGACTACATTGTAAAATCCTTAATCTAAAGAGGAAAATATAATCAGTCAAACCTCCATTTTAGGAGGCAATAACACGACTCTACCCATTCACGTGGGTTTAGTCTAGTACCAAAAACGGGCCAGGGTCGCAGTCTTTCACAACATCAAGTACGGAAACAGAGACATAGAACTCATATACTCTGTGTGAAGCTATTGCGTTTGTACACCTTAGGGTTTTGTAACCAAGTGCTTCCTGATCTTCATCGTCTATGAAGTGAAGAACTTTACAGCTAATAACAATCAATCATATTGCTGAAGTTAGTCACATACTAGGATTTGGGCAAAAGAGTTAGTTACAGATTAGAGATTTGAGCAAAGCGAAGAAGTCTACTACAAGATCAAGTTCAATTGGGTATTGAAGTGAAGGTTCAACTGTAGGTTGGTATTTTGGGATAGGTCAGGATAGTGGTAAGATTTCTCATACTTGTAACCGCTTGATTATTGATTAGTGAATTCTTGGGAGTGGTGATCTGAAATTCACCCGGTGGTGTTTTTGCCTTGTGAGAGGTTTTCCTCATTCATAAACAAATCACCATGTCATTTAATTTTTGTTGCATATTAGTTTATTTGGTGATTTGTTGGTGCCTCCATGATTTTCATGTAATTTGACCTAATTAATCAACTTGGGTAATTGAATTAATTAACCGGGGTCAATCTATTTTAACCCAACATTAAAGTCATCAAATACACAGAGACTCAATTAGGAAGCCATTGATAGCTTTGAAAGGGACAAGTGGATGGAAGTTATGGTGGATGAGATGGAGTCCTTGAATAAGAACAAGACTTGGGAGTTGTCAGAACTTCCAAAGGGAAAGAAACCTTTAGATTACAAGTGGGTGTCTAGAGAGAACGATGATATGTTAATTGTGCTAAAAGAAATTGTGAGGTTGATAGGCAAAAGTCTGTGTTGTGCAAAGAGTTTGACATGAAACTTGAAGACATGTCAAGGGTCTTAGATGCAAGTGCTGTTGGGTGTTTGATGTATGCAATTGTTTGCACTAAGCTGAATTTGGCTTATGCAGTGAGTACTATCAGTAGGTACATGACGAACCCTTGTAAAGAGCACTAGAATGTAGTGAAGTGGATATTCAAATACTTGAAAGGTACTTCAAAACATGGGATCTTGTTTGCGAGGCAACATGGTGATAATTCAATGGTAGGGTATGTGGATGTAGATAATGCAAGCAATGTGGATGATAGTAAGTCGACTACAAGTTATATTTTCACATTGTTGGGCTTGCCTATCTATTGGAGATCCACTTTACAATCCGTAATAGACATGTCTACTACTGAAGTTGAATACATGGCTGCAGGTGAAGCTGCAAAGGAAGCACCGTGGTTGAAGGGGCTAGTTGAAGATCTTGGTTTGAACCAAAGTGGAGTTCAGTTTCATTGTGACAGTCAAAGTGTCATTTACTTGACAAAACATTGGGTTTATCCTGTTATGAGATTCCACAAGATATAAGAATTGATTGCTACAGAAAAAAAATTTCTTGAGAATATTTACACTTTGGAGAATGCAGTGATGTGTTGACAAAGCTAGTTCCAACAGACAAGTTCAAGCACTACTTGGACATGGTCGGTGTTTGTAGCTAGTGATAGCCCTAAGGAGCTATAATGGTGGTGATGGAGGCGTTAGTTCATGAGACTTAATCAATTCAAGCTAAGGTGGAGATTTGTTGAGTTGGTGACTTGTTTGGTCAATTGATGTTTGACCCAATCCTAGTTAAACTAGGATAGTGATATAACAGTGTATAACAAAGTATAGAGAACCAAGTCCTACTTGGTTTAGGACTTGTAATAGTAGCCGACTCTAGCATATTATTATTTTTTTTTTTTGAGAAGGAATGTAAACAGAACAACACACACACAGGGAATGGGGACAGGCATAATATCACACAACTTACCCCTTACAAAAGCCGGCAACTCTAGCATATTATATATATGTTGTTCTATGGCTTTGTTAATTATACTGTACAAGGCTAGTGCAAATACAATAGGGTGTTTTATTCTTTGTGAAAGAGCCAATGGTGTATTTGGGGTTTGGGTCTTGTGAGAGTGTCTGTGTACTACTATTGTAAACTCCTTATTTTATAGTGAAACTTTCTCTGTCGCCACCTGTGGTCGCATGCATATTGCTGAACCACATAAATTTTCTGTGTCTATTTTTCTTCTCTCTTCTTTAATCCTGTATAAGTGGGTTTTTATTTTCACAACACTACATATTATATTAAGCACTTGTGTTACAATCAACCTAATGTGGGGTTTATATTAAGCACTTGAGCCATAATATGTCTAACAAAGTCCTTGGAACCATCATCGAATAAGGCAAGTGGTTCTGGTAAGATTGGGGTTTCATATTGGAAGTGGTGCTGCTTCTTTTTCTTCATCGACTGAGAAAGCTCCACCTTGCACATGGCTTTTGGTTTGGAGGTTGCTACGTGTGTAAGCTTGTGTGAGAGAAAATCAGGCTTTGTAGGGTATTATTAGAAAGCTCCCTGTTTTTCTGGGTTTTCTTGCCAGGTTGAACATGAAATTGAAAGCCATCTGACCAAACGATTCAAAGAAAGACCACCATAGCAAAGGAGCCGCCGATTAATGCCGGCGCAAAATATGCTAAATTCCCTCATATCTTTTCCTTGCATTATTACAATGGCCGTTGGGTTTGGCTGGCTCTCTCAATATTTGACACCTTTTTTTTTTTTTTTAATAAAAAAATTGGTGTTCTTCAGCCAAATATAAAAATCTTTCACATTTTTATTTATTTATATAAATACCACTTTTAAATCTTTGTTTTTTAAAAAAAAATTATATTTTTATGTTTTTAAATGTGAAAGGGATGATATGGGTCTTACCAACAAGATAATTTCTAATAGATTATGTTAGGACCCTTTTTGTGGCCCAAGTCTAAAGTGTACAAGACTTTGGCCCAGCAAGCCTAATACAATAGAATTTGTAGAGCGTGGGTTGAAGACTTGGGCTTTGATGAAATTAACAACGGTTAGTATGGGTTGTAGATATGATCAAATGATGATAAAGTCCATAATCTTGCATGTACGTGATGTCTGAGGAGGCAAAGAGTGTTATAAAATCTAATAAACGTGACTACAAATTCTGCTTTTATAGCTACAGTGTTCCTTTTCTTTCTCTTCCTATCCCCCTCTTTGTGGAGGGGTTCTCACGTTATATAGTTCCCTTGGATCATCCTTACCTTACACTTGTCAACCATTTGGGCTGTAACTTGAGTACCTGTCCCATCAGCCACCTTCTTTGGCCTTTTATGAGTTGTAGTTGCCAATGTAACACTGTTCGAGGGTCTTCTCCACATAAATGCGGCCAGCAAAGTAGTTGCTATGCATTTAATGTGGTGGCAGCATCTTTTCCCTTAGTTATTTCTGGGTTTTTATCTCTTTCGTATGCGTATGAGGATCATTCTTATCATGAAAATCTCCTGGAAGGTCACCTAAATTGCTGAGATAGAGAGCTGTTCAATATTTAATCATATCCGAGAAGGGGCTTCTCCTCAGACCATCTTCCTCCACTCCATCTTTTTATAACTCTGAGCTTGGGGTTTCTCCTAGTTACTTGCCCCTCCTTAGACACACATATCCCCAGATAAAGCCCAAGGTCCAATATATGATGCTAGGCTTTTACCCCTACAATAGCCCCTCAAAATTCTGGTTTTTTCCTCGCATCCGAGGAGAAAATATGGGATTTTGATTTATTTCAAATTCAAGGTAAAGGAGTATTAAAACCCCTAAATTTACACGTGTGGGGGTATGGTTGTATGTGCTTCATAATTGCTATTTAACATTTCAGAATTCGTGAGGCTTTATTAACTGCTCCAGGCGGCGTTATGTCCCTTACATTTGACGGTGAGGCTTCAATTTGACGACCGATATTTTTCCTCAGGATTTGGGCGAGATAACCTCCATTCATTTATTTTCCCTCAATATAAAGCTTCGAGGGGAATCACTTTTCATTTACTTTGTGAACTCTCAAGCTTTCCAGCGATCTTCAGCACTCCAACACACAAAGCCTGCTAAGCCACTAAGCTTTCCATAGTTGTTTTTCCAGAAATCTTTGCGAGTTTTTCCTAAAAACTTCAAGGGTCATAACACACCTTAGTTCGTGTAAGTTTTAATCTCTTTAAACCTTTCTTTTTCTCCTCGGCCAATCTCTTTGGTCTTCTAGTTATTATATCCCCCTTCGTCAATTTCAATAGTTTCTCTTTAGTCTATTAGAATGGGTAGATTTAAGCATTTAGTTGACTCTCCTGCCAAAATAGATTCCTTTAAGAAGAAATACCATATACTGCAGGAGGTCGTACTGAGATATTGTCCCCCAGAGAATATAGTAACAGACCGAGAAGAGGGAGAGGTCATAATCCCCATGATAGCTTTCATAGAGGGGGGAATGACCTTTCCTATGGGTAGGATAACGAGGGACTATCTCCTTAATCACAGGATATGCCTTCACCAGTGCACACCTAACCTTTTTAGGATCCTAGAAAGTGTTGATGCTCTAAACGAGTATCTGGGCTTAAGACTAACGTGCCACAACGTGGTTCACATGTATGAGTTCCACAAACAAAAAGGGGCAGGATTTTACCTTAAGTCCAAATCGGACATTGTCAGGCTCATATCGTGTCTCCCCAGGTCTAATAAGGGGATGAAAGACGACTACCTGTAATTGCTTTGGGGGTGTGGCATGATTGACTTCATTGCCCAGTCCAAGAGGGAGAGCCAGGTGGGATGCCTTAAACTTAGGTTTTCTAACAATAGATTTAGATTCTTTAACCCTGACATTGCTCTGCTTCTCTTTGCCTTACTTTTTCTTACTAATGGATTTTGACTTTCTAATTGCGCTTTGCTCTTTGTTTGTGCTCACAGATAAGAGGCATATAGCCCCAAAAATTAGTCTGACCAACGTCCAAGCCTTTAATTACCTGCTTAGATCCGAGATCTTCATAAGTGCAGACAGGCAGTTGAGGGTTGTCCACTTAATTTTAGATTTTCAGCCAATCTCGAAGACATCCCAAGAGGTCAGCCACGCTTTAAGAGCAGGTGATCAAAGGATAGCTCGGATTGACGTATCTCGGCCCAATTTCTTAGCCCCCTACGATCTTCCCCCAGTAGCACATCCATATCAACAAAACATTCCTCCGATCGTCCAACCAATTCACCAAATCCCTCCTGAAGCGTCAGTAGTCAAAGAAGGGATTGCATCCTCAAACCCCTCACTTGACGAAGAAATTGATAAATTTTGATTCAAAGGAGAGGAAACCTAGGGTGTATAAGTAATCCCAGTCTCAGACACCGAGGATGAGCCAGACAGATATTCCAGCATTCACGCTTCTACTTTAGTGATATCTCGTCTAGATAGTTCTGCCGAGGAAGAAGAGGAAATGACTTTGAACAAAGGAGGCAAGAGCCTGAAAGAACTTATGGCTGCGAGGGGCAAAAGTTCTACCTCCAAGGAAATTGGCAAGTGCCAAGTCCCAGCTAATCTCCCACCTCCCCCTCCTCTCCCAGTGACTTCAACTGGTTTACTCCCTAACCCTGATATGAAGAGGAAAAGGAAGGATCCAGAGGTATAGGAGATGGAAAAGGGTGAAATGATCCCCCAGAAGGGGGCAAAACAGCCTAGACATGCAAGAGACAGGCAAGCATCCTCTGTGGAGAGCAGGGAGGATTCTCTAGGCGCCGATGTGCGCCAACCCCCACTCACATGGTCCCCTAAATTAGAAGTGGATGGTGCCCCTATTCTTCCAAATGCCTCGGTTCGAAGTTTCTAAGGGGGGCATGCAAGCCATATCGGTAAAACTCTTGAGCAACCACTTCTCCTGCCAAGAGATATGGAGGCTTACAAGCGCTACAAGCAACTTGAGCTCTTCTTGTCCCTGAAGAGGGACCTGGCTATGGTAAGTGTTTAATTACACTTTTTGCATTTCATCCTTAGTAACCTCGTTTACCATCACCATTCATTCATTCCTTTCTCTTTGTCTTCCACATGGATTTCTTTGGCTTTCTTTGTGCAGATTACCTAGTAGGTCTTTGTGGCCGAGGAGTGGGTTAAGAGTAAGAGCAATCAAGCCCGAGTAGAGGCTCAATCCCGCACCGATGTTGAGAAAATCTTGGGGGTGCTCAAGGAGGAGCATGCTGAATTGACCAATAAGCTCACCATCTCAAAGAGGGAGCGGAATAGCGCTGTAGCTGGCCTGAAGAGTGTTGAGACTTAGGCCGAGGATCAGTGCAAGAAGCTTCTTATGACAGAAATTGAACTGGCCACAAAGAAGCAGCATGTTCTGGATTTAAAAGCCGAGCTAAAGAAGGTGAGGGAGGTCGACCAGCTGGCCAAGGAAGCCTTGGAGGTCGAAAAGCAAGCGTCCTACTAGCTCAGTGTGGAGGAAACACAAGTTATGCTTTTCGAGGAGCTTGCTAAGGTTTATAGGGATTATTGTGCCATATCATGGGATAAAGCCCTTGATATTGTAGGTGTCCCTGCAGACTCAGTGTGGAAACAGCCTGGGAGCATTATTATGATCCAGAAATTTGTGCTACCCCGGATGCCGCCACTTCTGCTGTTGGCCCTACTCAAGAGACCTTAAAGCAGCCCCTGGCTATCCAAGCTACTAATCAAGGGTAGGGGGAGGCGAGAGGATCAATGATAAAAGCAAGGGTGGCAAGGAGAAAGAGCCCTCAAGGATAGCCAAAGATGCTGCCAAGGCCAAAGAAGGTGAACCCAAGGCTAAAGAGACAGGGCCTAAGGACAAAAAAGCTGATCCCAAGGCTAAGGACAGTATCACCTCCTAGCCAAGCCAAAGCGCAAACCCTCCTGCCCCTAAGACGAAAGCTTAACATCCAGGATTTTCTCATAGTATATCATCTTTGTTACTATTATACTGTTTTTTTTTTTTTTTTTTTTTTTTTGCCATGGAACTTGATGTAATACACTTTTTGATTAATGAATGGATCTTTCTCTTTATTTCTTTTGTTCTTGTTCCATATGTCTTTACTCTTATTGTTGTTACGAGTGAACTCGCTTAGCTGCTAACCTAGTTCTTATAAAAACTAATAGAAACATTTTCTAAACGCAAATAATTTGACTAAGTGTCAATGATGAAAGTTTATACTCTACATTGACATTGCAAATTAATCTCTTTGCAATGATGGCTGAATCCAACAATTACTTAATAACCAATTTACACTTGCCCAAGTAACCAAGACACCTTACTTACACCTAACCATCTACCCGAGGAGCTAACCACCATTATAGATTTGTTTAGACACTTAATGAAAAACAAATGAATATCATGAAGTGCTAACAAATGAGTGTTATAGAGGAATATACAATTGAGGTTTGACTTAATTAAAAATAGGAGATGTCACGGTATGCTAACTTCCCCTTAACATCTGGTCTGAGGACTTTAAGCATGTTTAAGGTTTAATTCAAATATTTATAAAAGATGACAATGAATGTTGATTTCCCCAAAGCATTTGGTCCGAGGACTATAGGCATGACTAAGGTTCTGTTTAACACTTATAAAAAATGGCAATGAATGTTAATTTCCCCAAAGCATCTAGTCCGAGGACTACAGGCATGACTAAGGTTTTGTTTAACACTTATAAAAAATGACAATGAATGTTAATTTCCCCAAAGCATCTGGTCCGAGGACTACAGGAAAGCATCTGGTCCGAGGACTACAGGCATGACTAAGGTTATGTTTAACACTTATAAAAAATGACAATGAATGTTAATTTCCCCAAAGCATCTGGTCCGAGGACTACACGCATGACTAAGGTTCTGTTTAACACTTATAGAAACTACAAGTTGATAAGTATAATGCTTTCGAGTAACTAAAGAACATATTGGTAAAAGGAAATTTGCATTAATAATAATACATTTTCAGGTTATTTACATTCAAAGGGTGCGGTACTACATGTTCACCTAAATCTTCTAGAAGGTATGCTTCTATACCAGTCATTGAGGTGATGCGGTATGGTCCTTACCAATTGGGTCCTAGCTTTCCCCATGCTGGGTTTTTTTACAGTACCTAGAACCCTCCTCAGTACCAGGTCACCAGGTGCTAGTGGTCTCAGCTTCACGTTAGCATCGTAACCTTGCTTGAGTTTGTGCTGGTATGAGCTTGTCCTCAGTGTTGGGAAGCCAGTTTCTAGAGGGATGACAGCCTCAACTCCATATGTCATTGAAAAAGGAGTTTCTCATGTGGATCTCCAAGGCGTGGTCCTGTATGTCTAGAGGACATGTGACAGCTCTTCTACCCATCTTCCCTTTGCATCGCCTAGCCTCTTCTTGAGTCCGTTCACTATGGTTTTGTTTACTGCCTCGGCTTGTCCATTTCCATGAGGATAAGCTGGGGTGGAATACCGGTTTGTAATTCCTAGACCACAATAATATCTTCTAAAAGATTTGCTGTCAAAATGAAGGCCGTTGTCTGAGATGAGAGTTCGAGGAACCCCAAATCCTGTGACAATATTTTTCCACACAAATTTCCTGGCATCCACATCTCTGATATTCGCCAAGGGCTCGGCTTTAACCCATTTAGTGAAATAATCCGTGCTGACCAGCAAATATTTTTTGTTCCCTGCTGCTTTAGGAAAAGGACCAACAATGTCTAAGCCCCACTGAGAAAATGGCCAAGGGCTAGATAGTGGGTTAAGCATTCCTCCCGGATGGTGTATGTTTGGCGCGAATATTTAGCATTGGTCGCAGTTCTTCACATATTCCTGGGCGTCCCTTTGCATATTCAGCCACCAATAACTCTGAGTGAGGGCTCTATGGGATAAAGACCTACCTCCTGTATGGCTTTCACAAATCCCTTCATGTAATTCCTTAAGGAGTAGCTTTGATGCCTCGGGATGGATGCAGAGTAGGTAAGGCCCTGAGAACGAGTGCTTATATAGCTTTTGATCCTCGGATAGCCAGAAACGAGGCGCCTCTCTCCGTATCTTATCAGCTTCAGACTTATCCTCTAGTAGGATATCTTCTTTCAAGAATTGTACTATGGGATCCATCCAGTTAGGACCTACTCTGATTTGATGAACTTGGACCACCTCCTCTTTTTCTTCCCTAGGTCAGCACAAGTCTTCTATAAGGATAACCCGAGGTAAGCTTTGATCCGAGGAGGTTGCAAGAGTGGCCAAAGAATCAGCTTGTGCATTTCCGTTCCTGGGGAGATGTAATAAGCTGAATGATTCAAATCTTGATTGTAGATGCCTAGCTTAACTCAAATACCTTTGCATTCTCTCATCTCTTGCCTCTAGCTCGCCATTCACCTGGTCAATGACCAACCTTGAATCAGAGAACATCGTTACTGCCTTCCCCCCCATTCTTTGCACCATGAACATTCCTTCCAACAAAGTTTCGTACTCGGCCTCATTATTAGTAGCCAAGAAGTCCAATCTTAATGATTTTTCAATGGTGAGGGAGATCAGGACAAGCCCCACCCCGGATCCCCTTTGATTAGATACCTCATCAACATATACCTTCCAACACAAAGGTGCTTGTAGAAAGATGGCACCAACTGATTTTTCATCCATGTGTTGTGCTTCTGCTATTTCTTCTAATGAAGGTTCAACGAATTCAGCTACTAGATCCGCTAGAACCTGGCCTTTGACAAAAGTCCGAGGCATGTACTTGATATCAAAAGCCCTTAGGATGGTGCCCCACTTAGCAATCCTTCCTGTGTAATCAGCGTTTCGTAGTATGGACCTGAGCAGAAGCTGGGTAAGGATGATAACCGTGTGCGCCTGGAAATAATGGGGGAGCTTTCTTGTGACATGTACCACTGCTAAGATGGCCTTTTTTAGTGGTAGATAACGAACCTCTGCTTCTTGTAAGGATTTGCTTACATAATAGACTGGCCGTTGTATGCCACTGTCCACTCTGATTAGTACAAGACTTACTGCATGAGGGGCTACAACAATATAAGCGAACAGGACTTCATCTACCTCTGGGCTGGACATAATAGGTGGCCGAGATAAATATTCCTTAAGTTGCTGAAAAGATGAAGCACACTCATCAGTCCACTCGAATCCCTTCCACTTATTCATTAGGAGGAAAAAAGGGCGACATCTATCAGCTGATCGGGAAATAAACTGATTTAAAGTAGCAGTCATTCCAGTAAACCTCTGGATCTCCTTGGGGTTCCGAGGTGGTTGCAAGCTGTTAATTGCCTTGATTTGATCAGGGTTAACTTTAATTCTGCGGTGAGTCACCATGTAACCCAGAAACTTGCCCGATCCAACACCAAACGAACATTTGGAAGCATTAAGGCATAACTTGTGTTTTCTCAGGATTTCGAAAATGTTTTTGAGATCGCCTATGTGCTCGGACTCCACCTTGCTCTTCACCACCATGTCGTCTATATAGACTTCAATACTTTTTCCTAACTGTGGTTCAAACATTTTGGTCGTCATCCTTTGGTATGTAGAGCCTGCATTTTTCAAACCAAAAGGCATTACTTTGTAATGAAAATTCCTGGTAGGAGTAACGAAAGTTGTTTTTTCTTGATCATCCAGAGCTAACGGTATCTAATGATAGCCTTGAAAGGCATCCAGGAAGCTCATCCGAAGGTGGTCTACTGTAGCATCTACGAGTTAATCTATCCGAGGCATGGAGAAAGGATCTTTTGGACAGGCTTTATTCAAATCAGTGAAGTCCACACACACTCGCCACTTTCCATTTTTCTTTTTTACTACCACAGTGTTGGCCAGCCATTCAGGATAGAAATTCTCTTTGATAGCCCCTGCTCGTTTAAGCTTCGTTACTTCATCTCGTATTGCATCTACGTGCCCCTTGGATAGACGTCGAGGTGGTTGCTTTTTAGGAGTAACAGATGGGTTGACATTCAGATGGTGACAGATGAAGTTAAGATCCACTCCTAGAGCCTCATAAGCATTTCAAGCAAATACATCCACATTCCTTTTTAGAAATTCTGACAGCTTTTCTTTCTCCTCAATAGGCAGTTGAGACCCAATTTGAAAGAACTTCTCAAGGTCATTGTCAATAATCACTTTTATTAAGTCCTCGCATTTCGCCTTCTCGGCTGATCCGTCAGTGGACGATGCCATGCCCGTTAATTGCTATAAGCCTTCTTTAATGAGGGCCGAGGGCTCAGCTTCATCCTAGCGCCTAATGGCGGCTATAAGCATTGCCTAGCCATGAACTGGCTCCCTCTGATCTCTTCAATCCGCCCCTCGAATGGGTACTTCACTTTCTGGTGGAGGGTAGAGGAGACAGCCCCCAGGGTGTGGAGCTATGGTCTTCCAACAATGGCTATATATGGAGAATATGCGTCCACCAAAATGAAGTCTACCTTCACCATTTCTAAGCTAGTCTATATTGGCAGCCTAATCTGTCCCTTTGGGATGATGACCTTCCCATTAAAGCTTACTAGGGGCAAGCTGTAGGGCGTCAAGTCTTCCAGTTTCAAGTTCAGCCCCTGATATAGGTCGGGGTACATTATCTCGGCCCCACTGCCTTGGTCCACCATTGCCCTTTTCACATCATACCCTTCGATCCTGAGGGTGACTACCAAAGCATCGTCATGGGGTTGAATCGTTCCGACCTTATCCTTGTCCGAGAAGCCCAAAACTGGCTGAACTTCTAACCTTGCCTTCTTTGCTTCTTGTTTCTTGTCCTCGACGTGCAGCCAGGCTACAGACATTACCCTAGAAGGGCAGGATCTAGTTCTCCCTGTGGCGGTGAAGATGACATTAATTGTCCCCAAGGGAGGCCTTGTGGAGTTGTCTCTCTTGGGTTCTGGGTTAATTTGACCACCTTGGTCGCTAGAATGATGCAAGAGATGCTTAAGCTTTCCCTCTCGGACGAGTTGGTCCAAATGGTCCCACAGATTTTTGTAATTTTTTGTGGTATGTCCTTGGTCTTGGTGGTAATGGCAGTAAAGACTTTAGTTGCGCCTTTCAGGGTTTCCTGCCATTTTATTCGGCCATTTGAAGAATGGTTCATGCTTGATCTTCTCCAGCACTTACTGCACCGGCCCTTAAAATATAGCATTGACCGCTTGAACATTAGCAGAACTTAACTGTCCTGAAAAATCTCTTCGTGGCCTATTGTTATATCTGTCTGACTTGAAATCCCTCATCTCCTGAGAGATAACCTTCACTTTTCCTTTTCCCTGCTGTTGGTCTTCCTCTACCCTTTTATACTTATCGATCCAATCTATGAGCTGACACACATTAGTAACGGGCTTAGCAGTCAAAGATTTCCTTAGATCGTGCTTGGCTGGGAGGCCAAGCTTGAAAGTGCTGATGGCCACGTTGTCAAAATCACCTTCAATCTCATTGAACATCTCCCAATACCTATCCGATTACGTTTTCAGATTCTCTCCTTCTCGCATGCTCAAGGATAGTAAGAAAGCCAAAGGCTGAGGGACTCTTTAGCAAGTAACAAACCAGGAACCGAATGCCTGGGTAAGCTCTCTAAAAGAGCCAATGGATTCTGCCCTTAAACCGTCGAACCATCTCATCACGACGGGTCCTAGGCTAGATGGGAAGAATTTGCACATCAAGGCCTCATCCTTGGCATATACGACCATTCTCTGGTTGTATTGGCTCACATGTTCCATAGGATCTGTTCAATCGTTATAAATGGTGAACGTTGGTTGATGAAAACATTGAGGGAGCCTTGCATCTTCAATTCTACGCGTGAAAGGCGACCTAGAAATTTGGTTCAGGGCCTTGCTTATAGCATCATTTCCCACACCTCTTTGTGGTGGGCTTTTACGATGCCGTTCACGATAGTGCTCTTCTTCGTAGTAGAAGAACTCACTAGGCAGGGTTCAGTACCTCCGCCTATAACTAACGTCCCTTTCATCATCAGAGGAAACATCATGGTTCGATGATGCTCTCTTCCTCTGTGCATGACGCAAGTCCCTTTTCAGTTGGTCAATCTCTAGTTGCATGGCCCTATGGCTTTTCGCATGGGAAATATGGCTTCCATCCTAAGGCTGACCCCTATTCGGATGGTTGGTGTGTACACTCCCTTCACGGTCACCTCGCCGCTCGAGGTTAACAAAAGGGTCACCATGCTGGGAGCCCCTTGATTCAACTGGTTATGGACCTGGTTTTGCCATGGTTGACCGTTGTCTTCACCCTTGCACAAGATCTTCCCATAGACGACGCCAATTGTAAGGACCTTTTTTGTGGCCCAAGTCTGAAGTGTACAAGACTTTGGCCCAGCTAGCCCAATACAATAGAATTTGTAGAGAGTGGGTTGAAGACTTGGGTTTTGATGAAATTAACAACGGCTAGTATGGGTTGTAGATATGATCAAATGATGATAAAGTCCATTATCTTGCATGTAGGTGATGTCCGAGGAGGCAAAAAGTGTTATAAAATCTAATAAAGGTGACTACAAATTCTGCTTTTATTGCTACAGTGTTCCATTTCTTTGTCTTCTGATCCCCCTCTTTATGGAGGGGTTCTCATGTTATATAGTTCCCTTGGATCATCCTCACCTTACACTTGTCAACCATTTGGGCTGTCACTTGAGTACCTGTCCCATCAGCCACCTTTTTTGGCCTTCTGTGAGCTGTAGTTGCCAATGTAACACTGTTCAGGGGTCTTCTCCACATAAATGCGGCCAGGAATGTAGTTGCTGTGTATTTAATGTGGTGGCAGCAGCTTTTTCCTCAGATATTTCTAGGTTCTTATCTCTTCTGTACGCGTATGAGGATCATTCTTATCGTGAAAATCTCTTGGAAGGTCATCTAAATTGCTGAGATAGAGAGCTGTTTAGTATTTAATCATATCTGAGAAGGGGCTTCTCCTCAGACCATCTTCCTCCACTCCATCTTTTTATAACTCTAAGCTTGGGGCTTCTCCTAGTTACTTGCCCCTCCTTGGACACACATATCCCCAGATAAAGCCCAAGGCCCAATATACGATGCTAGGCTTTTACCCCCACAGACTAAATAACAAAAAAAATGCTAAGGGTCTGTTTGGATAGAATTTATTTTGTTGAAGTTGAAAACTGAAAACACTATCGCAAAATAATTTTTAAATGTGTGAATAGTGTCGTGAGACCCATTTTTAATAAAAAAGTTGTTAAAAAGTGAAATTTGTGGGTCTCATGAACAGTGCACGGGACCCACAAACTGATGAAAAGTGCTGAAAAGTCAGCATTATATGGCTATTGTTCATGAACAGTAGCCATTGTCCCCTTGAAACGCGTGCCGCAGTAGAGAAAAAAAAAGGGGGAAATCGCAGGAAGACCAAAACGCAGAAACGCAAGCTATATCTAAACCCTCAATAAGGCTACAACATGATAATTTCTAAGACTACAACATTTTACACAACTTGCCAATTGTGAGTAGTAAAGGAAAAAATTGTAGTTTTACATTTTTCACCACTCACAACTTGCTACGTGACGAATCCAAAACAAATTTGGACCCTGAACATCCACATTCCTCTTTTTTTTTTTTTTTTCACCAAATGCAGATGTTCAACATATAGATTTCATTATGTAGCAGGGTAAAAGGGCCAGCCCATACCAGGCCCAAGCTGAGCAGGTTATAAGCTTGAGAACCAGCCCAAGCCTAATAGATGCCTATCTGGTACACATATGGACCTGTCCATGGTAGGCAGAACCAAGCATACCAATATTATTATCGAGGATAAAAGGTAGCACCTTCCTACTGAACATAAAATTGGACATCAAGCACAAGTTGCTAACAAGTCATTTCAAAAATGTTGTGAAAATGTTATAAAAATGTTGAAATTTTTTTTTTTTTAAGAATAGATACATAAATCTCTTTTATTAAAAACCTTCTTAGTTATCCTCAAAAAAAAAAAAAAAAAAAACCTTCTTTATTTTCCAAACACCAAAGCTTTTTTTTAATAAAAATATTTGTGTTTGGAGAATTAGAGATATAGACACTATTTTTTATTTTATTTTTTTAAAGAAAGTAAAATTGTAGATTTCGTGTTAAGGAGTTAGGTTTTTTTTTTTTTGGTCATATATGAAAATAAATTTTTCTTTAGTTTTTCTTATTGGTGTTAATATATATTTTTTTATATGAGAAAATAGCATATATTATATTATGGACCACACTTAACAGAAGAAAAACTCGAAAATCAAATGCAGAAGAAATATGCACATGCCCATAGAATGAAATTGAAATCACCAAGATTATTTTGTACAAAAAATATTAGATCTAGTCGTTATCACTATCAAGGTTTTGAAATCCGAACCGTTCATTGAACCGTAAAAGGGAGAGGTTCAAGGTTCTTGAGGTCGAACCGAGGTTGAACCGGGGTCAAACCGCAATGACGTCATAATTAATTTAATAATTATTTTAAATATATATAAAAATATTAAATTAATAAAAAATAGAAAAATTAACTAAAATAGTCTAATTCACCAAGGATTGAACTAACAAGCTCCAAGACGAGTGTTTCACCAAGAAAATCTTTCATATCATCTAGCCCTTAATCTATCCCAAGGTTTGAAAGTAATCCACCAACAGTAGGTTTCACAGTAACAACGGCTTTCACAGAACTGACCACTTCATAGTAACAATGTGTAATTCATTACACATTGTTTCTTACAAAAATACATAAAACCAATGTTCTTATGAATACCGTTTCAGTTTGTCTATTGGAATAGAATGTTTCGGTACCAGTTCGATACCGGCTCATTTCAGTGTACCATTTCGGAACTACTGCATATATATATAATTTAATATCTTATTACTTACAAAAAAAATTTAAAAAAATTTAAATTTTTAATACATTTATAAAACTTGTTATCTTAGAACTAATATGATCATTTACTTAAACTACTATTATTTTATTAAAGTATACTAATTAATTCTTTTAATGCAAAAAAATAAAAATAAAAATAAAGAAAAAACCAAACAAACGTACAAAATGAAAGTAGGAAACTTTCATTATTTTATATTACTCATTTTTTCCTCACCAACGTACAAAATGAAAGTTGGCTTGCACTCTACCCAACCAATTGTGTTTTCAATATTTTATATTACTCTTTTTTTTTTCTCACCAGCTTGTTCACTCCCTTTTCTTTTCTTTTCTTTTTTTCTCTTCTATTTTCTCATCCACACATGTCTAGTCACACTCCTCGATTTCCACTCTTCTCAGACTCAGTTTTAAATTTCCTCTCATCTTTGTCATTTCATGTTATCTTCCTCTTTCTTCTACTTTTTTCCTTTGTGTGTCTTCTTCAACAGTTCAACTTACCGGTGCTTCATCTCATCTGAGTTTTCTCCACTTCTCACTAAAGTTTCTCACCATGGCTTTTTTGTTTTGCTTTATTTTTTTTGTAAGGTACGTTTGCTTATTTCATTTCTTTCTTCTTCTATTCTTTTTTTTTTTTTTTGGTTGAGATTTTAGTTTTACAGTCCAAATTCCATGTCGGCCGAATCTTGAATTTCGGTCGGTATTTACCGAGGGTTTCTTGATTGAAAGAGTGAGGCAAGGGTTTCTTGTTTGAGAGAATGATCTAATTACAATGTCCAAACAATGCCGTATAGGAAAAAAAATAGGGAAGAGTGTTCAAAACGGTGCCTTTTAAGGCTTGAAACAAAGGACCTGTGTGAACCACCTGAACCGGTCACGGTTCACAGAACCGGGCGGTCCGACCACTGTTCATACAATTCATTGCTTTTTTTGAATGGAACGGTTCTTCATGTTTAACAGACCGTAAAGATGACTGGTTTGAGGTTTTTCTGGTCGGACCGTACGGTCCAGTTCAGGTTTCAAAACCTTGATCACTATAGTCGAATGAGCTAATAAAGTAGCTGGCAATTGTGGTGAGAGGAGGATCTTGGATCTGACTAATAATATAGATAAATGGAGGACACAAAACAAAAGTCTGGCTATGATGATTAATGGAGGTCACTAGGGCTCTCTTTGAGCACTTTTTTTATCTTAAATTATGCATCAATTGTGAATAGTTTTCCCTTAAATTTACTCATGTTTTGAAATTTGAATATTAAATTTTATACACCAGATATATATCCCTTTTAATAGAAATGGTGATTTTATACCCTAGTTATGGGGATGTTTGGTTCATACACTTAAAAACTTAAAATTGTTATTTGAAAACATGTATGGAAATACGTGTGAGTAAAAAAGTATGTAGAAATACGTATAACGTTGTTTAAAAACTGAAAATTGTTGTTTGAAAACAAATACCAAACAGCCCCATATATCCATTTTTCCACCGGTTTGAAATAGAATGAATTAAAGTGATGAAGAGATATACAGAATTACAAATAGAAAGAAGTGGAAAGGAATCCTTACCTTCATTATCAGGAGTTCGCCCTAGCCCTGCTTGTGCTGCTGCGCTCAAAACTAACAAGAACACAATAAAGGTAATGTAAGGAAGAACCCTTGCCATCGTCTACTCCGCTGAGTAGGTATTCCACGAGCTCTGCATTTGAATCACACAAACTATGATATAATATTATCAGATAATTTCTTCAAGAAAAAAATATCATCATATAATTATTGAATTTGAACGTACGTTTAAGGGTCCCAAATGAATTTTATGAATTGGCCCTTGCTTAGCTTTACTTCATTGACTATTACATATCAGTGCCTGTTTGTTTGCACTTTCCAAGTGCAGAAAGTGCTTTTTGAAACCAAATATATAATATATGCGTTTGGTAAACCAAATAAAACTTGCTTTTTGGAAAACGCTATTTTTTGAAATGTGAAGCAACTTCACTTTAACACACCACAGATCTTCAGAGCTTTTGCAAAAGCAAACGTGCGTTCATAAATATTACAGTTGAGAAGCTGTCTTCAATTATCAAATTAGCCAAACATTTTATTGAAAACCCAATTTTGCCCTTTGATAAATCAAGGTCTATAGCTCACCTCACGGATTCCTCTCATTTCATCTTCAGAACAAGCCTTTCTGTGCTACTTCTTCTTCTTCTCTTCTTTTTTTTTTTTTTTTTTTTTTTTTGATTTACGTCTTACATATCTAATCTCAAAAAACCCTCTTGCTTTGCTTCACATTGGCTGGTAAAAAAAAAAGCTCAAACACAACGGACTCAAAGCTCAAAAGACAGTCACATATACACAAAACACAAAAGTCTCAAAACACACTGAAACTCACACACACAACAATGGAGTGTACTTGGCCTGAGAGCTTACCTTCTAGCAAGAAAAAGGCAATAGAAGAGCTTGTTCAAGGCCGTGATATTGCAAATCAGCTACGTTCTTTGCTTAATAAGTCAGCTGGAGACAACAACAACAACAAGGCAGCCCCGGCTGAAGATCTTGTTCTGAAAATCTTGAAGTCCTTTACTAATATGTGGTGGAGTGTGTGGGGCTTTGTGTGGAGGAAAGTAAAAGAAAAGGAAAATAAGAAGATGAGGAAGAAGTGAACGAGTGGATGAGAAAAAAGTTTAAAAGAGTTTTTGGGTTTGGGTAAAGCAACGTAGAAGAGCCCTTGCCATCGTTTGCTCCACTGTGTAGGTATTCCACGAGCTCTGCAATGATATAATATTATCAGATAATTGCTTCAAGAAAAAAATATCATCATATAATTATTGAATTTGAACGTACGGTTAAGGGTCCCAAATGAATTTTATGAAGTGGCCCTTGCTTAGCTTTACTTCATTGACTAGTACATATCAAACTAAGGGTCCATTTGAATACAACTTATTTTTGCTAAAACTGAAAAAACTGAAAATTGAAAACACTGTAGCAAAATAATTTTTAAATGTGTGAATAGTGCCGTGGGACCCATTTTTAATATTTTTCTTAATAAAGTGGTTGTGGGTCCCATGAACAGTGCATGATCAGTGTATAAACAGTAACTTTGTCTCCCACACAGTGTAATCACGTGCATGAACAGTACCGGTTACTGTTCATAAGCACTAAAAAAAAAAAAAAAAAAAAGGAGGGAGAAAACGCAAAATGTGAAAACTCAGAAACGCAAACATGGATCCAAACATATACTAACTGTACATAATAGACTTTGACAATTGTGTAATTGGTCTGTGCTTTACAGCTTGCACTTGTTTTGATGATAGGGGTGTTTGGTAGGGGTAATTAAACCACGGTTTTCATTGTTTAAACAACACAACACTTTTTTACTACACGTATTTTCAAAAAACTTAAACAACGTTACTAGAACAACATTACCAAATAGACCATATTTTTTCTATTATTTTATTTTACACAGTTTTGATGATATTATTTTTTCTATTATTTTATTTTATGTGTAAAATGTTTTGTTAACCAAGTTGTGTTTATGGTGTGTTTGGTAGAGTGGATTTAAGAAAAAAAAAAAAGATAGAGAGAGAGAAAATGAGGAGAGAAAACTTTTTAGAAAGTGTTTGGTTGGGAGGGGGAAAGAGGAAAATGATGATGGGCCTAGGTGTTTTCTTCTCAGGTCCATCAAAAAGTTTTTTCACCAAAATGGGAAGAAAACTAAATAGAGTGAGTTTGATAGGCAAATGACAAAAATGATGGTGTTTTTTTTTTTTTTTTGGTCACCTGTAATCTGTACGTTGCCTTTGGTAAATGAAAAAAACTTTGCCAAAGTCTGGTCAGTACATTGTTGCCTTTGGTTTGTAAGTTGCCTCTGGTAAATGACGATTTTTTTTTTCTTTTACCTTTTTTTGTTTTTTTTTTTTGGTTAGATGTGATTTTTTTTCTAGACATGATTTTTATTTTTTTAATAAATTTGGGTGATTTTTTTTTTTCATTAGGCATAATTTTTTAACAAGGGTATATGAGTAAATTTAAACAAACACACTTTTTCCATTTCTCCTCTTTTCGACTTCCAACCAAACAAAAAATAGAGAAATTAAAATCTTTTCTATTCTCTTACTTTCCACCCTCCCACCATTTTCTATCCTCCCATTTTCCCACCCTCTCATCATTGTGGCTGTGCAATGGTTTACCAGTGTATATGTTTTGTAACCATTTGTGTTTTACTTTTACAGCTGAATCTCTTCATGTTCTATTATTTTATTTTATATATAGTTTTGATAATTGTAATATTTGTAACTATTATATTGAGGCATTGAGAGATAAAGATGAGTTCAATTTAATTATATAATTTTGTTTGATTGCATACACTTGTTAACACTTTTGTAAAAACTAAAAAATTTTATATATGTAATTTATAAATTTTGATAATTTATATTTCTAAATATGAGTAATTAAAGTGGAAAATATTCACACTTGATGAATATTAAAAAAGAAAAAGTATTCTCAATCCTTTATTACAAATGTTGAAACTTTTTGAACCCCTAAAAATGCTCAAAGATGTAAACCTAAAGAAATAGGTATTGCTTCCATCACACGCACAAGACTTTTTTATTATAATTAGTTCGGCCCCCCTAGAAATATTTCCTAGCCCTGCCACTGGTGGATGTAGCACTTTTTTTTTTTTTTTCACAATACCTTTGTTTTTAGTTGCAGTTGGTTCCAGTATGATATTTTATTTTGACCTATAAGGAATTAATACCTCAATAATTGTGAAAATATTGCGACAATTTACTGTGTTATTATATATAAACAGGGTAACTAACAACTCATATGTATATAAAAATAAAATAAAAATAGTTCAATGGTCGATATTACAAAAAAAGAGGCCAATAAGTAGTGGGAATTGAACAAACCAAAACACTGCAGCTACTACTGTAGCTTTAAGCATTTGCTCTTTTTATATATAGAAACTGTGATTGATATGATGTAATTTAAAATATATATATATATATAATATAATATAAAAAGGCAAAAACTAGTTTCGTAACCAAAAATTATTTTATTAGCAAATTTTTTGAAGAGCTAGATGAATAGATTTTAAAAGTAATAATAATAACTAGTGTCATCACACGCACTCCACACGTGTGATGAGGTTCTTTTTTTATATTGAGTTTAATATAATTTTTCAATTTGAATTTATCTATTGCTAGTGGGGTTATATATGAATGGATTTTTAAGAATCTAAAATTTAGGATTTTGAAAATGAGTAAACTACTCGGTTTAGTGTGTGCTAGTTTTGAGGAAAAAAATGTAATAAACATATGTGAGATATATTTAAATAGAGAGCGTGTACTAATTTTTAGGGAAAAGTTTTCTTGGGTAGTTTTTCTGTTTTTGAATTTTATTGAATTACAATCTTAACCTTATTTTTTATTTTTTAGGAATAAGAATTATCTAGTTAAATTAGAGATATTTTTGACATTTTTCAAAGTCATAACTAACTTCTTGAATCCTCTTAATATATAAAGATAATAATTCATTTGGACATTTCCACAAACATCTAATGATGAAACACCCAAACTAAAACTTCATGCACAAATCACTATCAAATCAAAATTCATGTTAGAAACTCTTAAATCGCACAAACTGAGCAATCATAATTACCACTTCATTTAATAAACCACTAATTATGTTTCGAACAAAATACCACTGGTTAAGAGAAAATGTTTCCAACCAAAAATTTCAAAATAAAGACACCTCAAGATCAACCTCATATAATTCACTGACCTCAAACTTTAGCAATTGTGGTGGGCTTTTTGTGTGTTATGCTGGGCTGTCTCCTACGGTACTGTTGTTGTACTGGGCTGGGCTGCCTCCTGTTGTGCTAAGCCCAAATGTTCTATGTAAGGGAGTTGAGACATGCCCAACTGTGACTCACCTTGGTCTGGTTTGTGCGCAAAACTATGCCTCATTTGCCAGGAACATACTTATGACAGGCAGAGCCATTCTGGGTGAATTGTGGCAGATAGACATGATAATAATAAGACAAAAGAGAGTACTTCTATTTCTTGATTAATATAATCAATTAGTTCTTAATCAAGTGGAATAATCACAATAGCAACAATTACTTTTATAAATAAAGCAAGAGAATAAAGGGTCAGCATATGGGTTGATCACAGAACAAGAAGGAAGTAAATTAGAACGAGTCTAGTCCGTAGGACCGAAACCAGAGAGGGAAGAACGCTCCTTCTCAATGCAACTAATTTCCCAGGGAAAATCTTGCCGTGGAAATTAATTACCTTGAGGGAAGTGGGCTTGAATGGTTAGTACCCCGAAGAAATCCTTTTACTTTTGGCAGAGAGCAAGATTTTGAGAGGGAGAGAGGGAAAGAAACCTATCGGTGCATGCCTGCCAAACTAACTCTCTGTTTTTCTTCTTTATTTCTTTCTTTGTTTTAGTTTTCTTCTTATCTTTCCTTCCTTTTTCTTTTTCTTCTCGTTTTCTATTATGTGATTTCTCTATGTTTTTACTATGATTCCCTGTACTGTCCCCCCCTTTTGCGCACGACAAGGGCCTCCATTTATAGCGCCTGCCATGGCCAGATTTTACTGTTTTAGCCCTTAATCACCTTTATCTGGTCTGGGTGTACTGGCCGACCACCACTAGACCATTTGTGTGCCACTCTCCATCACCAGACAAAAAGGACTATTTTGTTTATTTGTCTGTCGTGGCATCTCTTCCTGCCACGGAGCGGGTGCTCTCTCTCTTTATCCCTCATGGCATGTACTTAGTGGTTCCAACTCAGCCTTACTTCTTTTGGGATGTATGTCATCCCAGGATGATATATCCCCTAAAAGAGCTTGAGCAAGAACCTCGAAATAGGTTTTCCCCTCTCCCCACCGCCAAACCATGCTCTCTTACCTCTGACCCACGACCTCACCATGTCCCATATTGGCTGGGTACAGGTTGGTAGTGTCTGGGCCTTGCGCGCGCCTTCTTTCCATATGTCCAAAATTTGCCTGCTACTCATGCATCTACTGTGGTTTGGAGGCTTTGTCTGCACAGTTTGCCGTCCGTTCTTAACCTTTTATGAGCTGCTTTTTTTTTATTTTTTCACTCCCTTAGGGGCTAGGCTTTATTTGGTATTCGGCTTTGCATTTCTTTCAGCCTATTTCTTAATTGCCCTGATTTTCTGCCACATCACTTGTCATTCCAGCCATAATGACTTACTCCTGCTGGGCCTCTTTTAGGCCTGCCGTTTTATTCTTTCCCTTAGTGGCTTAGCATGGCCACTGGTGTTCCTACTCATGGGCTCTTGTGTTCCTTTTCTCTTGGACATCCTTGGCCCATTTTGCTTTCCTTGGGCTTCCTTGGCCCTTTTGCTAACTCTGCATTCCTATGGGCTTTTACTAAATTCATTGGGCTTTACTAAATTCATTGGGCTTCCCTAGCCTAATTACCTTATTCTCATCCTTGGGGCTCATGTGCTTGCCATTAACCCCTTACTTTCTTTGCTTGCATTACTTCGGGCCTGCTGTGGCCCATTCTCACTTTTCTACATCATATACTGCCCATGGGTGCTATTTCTCTTTTTTCGGGCCTTTTTAAGCCCATTTACCTCCTTAAGACCCATTTGTTTATATTATGGGCCTATGATCCATTATTCCTGCCGCTTGGGCTTAATGGTTTTGCTTTATGTTTGCCATTCCTTTGCTGCCCGTGTTGCTGGGTTGGGCTTTCTTCCTTCTATTCGGATTCCACAAAAAATGACCCTCAACATTTAGCCCCCTAAACATATGGAGCGTTCCTGATGTCCATATGTGAATAAAAGACCTTCCTGTCCTTTCTACTTCTCTTCTTTCTTTTCCTTTGCAAGCTTTTTTTTAAACAATAAACCCCTTCTCATATATATATATATTTCTTTTTCTGCCGTGAATAGTAGTGTCTCTTCGAATTTCCCAGTTTAGCAGTTAATCAGAAACACAACCGCGGTTTCGTTAATTTCATTCCTTTCCTGATGGCTGACCCGTCGCCTTCCTTCGTATCAGTTTTAATGATCCTGGTACTTAAGAGAGAGTCCTTTTGCAACCCAAACACAAACTCTTTCTTTTCCAAACATTATCTCTTCGTCCCCCTTTCTTCTCCGTTTTCTTCTTCTCAAACACTTACACCCATTTACTCCAGTCAAGCCTTCATACTATGGCGTCAGTGAAAAGCCAAGGCTCCTCCTGCCATAAAGGGAAAGAGGCCATTTCTGACCCTCCCGCTGCACACGATGTAAGTGAGGAGGCTGAGTATCCAGAGTCGGACCACTCCGATGAGGAAGAAGCACAGCGCGACCCCGATAATGAGTGCGCCCCTTTAATCGATCCATGGTACGACATCTACCCTAATTTCCCAAAGATTCCCCATGATTATGCACCGTCGTTGCCGGGCCGCGTGTGGCTCGCCCTTGTTCGGCGAAACCCCGATGTTTTTTGGGCCTTTTGGCCTCTTCGATCCCTGATCTAGTCATTCCCCAAGGCATTTCACTCCCTGTGCCTATTCATTTTGAATTTGGGTCGGGTACTGCCTTGGGTTGGAAAGAGTGGGTAGATAGTGAGTTATTCGATACGGGCTTCATGGGGTTGTTGCAGCAGGCCCATGTTTTGAAGGCCGTCGTTTTATCTCGCTGCTTGTCCAACTTCTGGGATCTCTACAACCTTCAGCACTTGGTCTGCTGGTAGTGTGCAACCACCTATACCTTCTTCTTTTCCTGCAATGAATTCATCGTTACGCTTGAAGACATAACCAACTAGTTACTCTTGCCCATCCTCGATGATGCCAATCCTGCCACTCTAGAACTTTCTTTGGAGGAAGAGGCCATTAAGGCCGAATTGAAGAAGAGGATGACCGGGAATGTCAAGTTGTCATATTGGAATAATTCTTCTTCTAAGTTCTCTATGACTACCGGCCGTGTGGCTTTTGTTGCGTTTTGGCTTTGCAAGTTTGTCTTTTGCTCTCACCCCCATTATGCCATAAAGCCTTTATACTTTCGTTTAGCCATCAAGATATCCACCAGAGTGAGCCTGCCGTTGGCCCCTATGTTTTTGGGGCATTTGTATGTCTAACTAGATATCCTGCAAAGTAATGAGAGTCAGGCGGGGTCTTGTCACATAATTACCTCCTCCGTTCATAGCACTATCTTGCAGTAGTTGTTATTTAAGCGCTGTGCCCAACATTTGGCAAAGTGTAGGCTGGTTCGCTTTGCTAAAGAGAAGTATCAATCATGTCCGAGGGTAATTACTGACTTCTGTGGCAGGTTTGAGTCTGATTTTCCGCTGGCCTTCCGTTGGTCTGGTTTGAAGCCTATTGATTATTATGTTATTGAGTCTTTTGATGAAGGTGTTGGTTTTTCTTGGAAAGCTTACAGAAATTTGGGTGCGGGTTACACATGTATGGATTCTATGATGGGTTTGTTTGTTGACACTGTTGGGACTACCACTCCCTTGGCCGGTTTTGATGAGACAGGGATTACATATTTGGCGCCCACCAATGCCGGATGGTTGCCTTACTTGGTCAACAAAGGCATCAGGTTTTTTCATTATCTTGCCAACCGAGTGAGAAGACAATTTGGATTAGACCAAGACATTCCTGATGACCTCTTTTTTCTTATGGAGTCCTCTACTTCGGTGCGACCCTTTCTGCGGCACACTGCCTTTGACTTCTGGAGGCAGCGTTTTAGCGCAGTTACTGTTCCTAGCTCACTGAGGGAGAGCCTCTGTACTCCTACCATGCATGGGTATTGGCAGGCAGTGATGACTTCGTTTAAGCAAGAGTTGGTGGGTAGTCGCGGTTTCTCCCTTATTCCTCTCGATGGGCTCAGTATGGTCGTTTCAGCTAATCCTCGATTGCTCTTGCCCTCTACATCCGTGTTAGCATATGCCAAAAAATAGAACCGGTCTGCCATCCTTGAATGGGATGAGGAGAAGAGAGAGTGGTATTGACACATTGGTGATTTTCCTCCAGGTTAGGAGAAAAAGGTTAAAGTGATGAACATTCTTGCACTGAGTAAGAAAGGTCCTGCTAAGCTTAAGTCTGTAAGCAAGTCCAAGCCTGCCACTCCACGACCACCTGTAGATGCTCCCCTTTCCAACAGGACACGGGGTAGCAAGAGAAAGACAACCCCTCATCCTACGCTTGCTGCTGAGCGGAGAGTATGTCATCTCTGCCTTGTCCTTTATATATTTTTTTGACTTTCTTTATGGCTAATTTTGACATGTTTGCTGACTTCTTTCTTTGACTCTGTCTTTTGTTCTCCCATTTTTTGTAGTCTAAGCATAAGGAAGACACATCTGTCACACATTTGTCCCTTTTATTTTTATTTTTTTATATTTTTTTAATTTTTATCATGGTTTCTCATTTCATGCCTTATGTTTCCTTGATAGGTCCACTCCCTACCGTGCCTTTTTAGTTTGAAGTGGGTAGCAATTCTGCCACCATTCCAAATCTTGTGAGCAAGGCTACAGCCTTTTTTGCACGCTTTGATCAGCCTGAGGTCAATGGTCTTGGACCTGTGGATTTCTGGGGTTCCGAACCTCCTTATGTAGACTTCCACGGCTTCAGAATTCCTGAGGATTGCGCTTCTCACTTGGTGACGGTCTACAGCAACCGCGAAGACTTTATGCAATGATTCCATCTCGACCGCTCCACCTGAGAGCATTTCTTGAGGATGTTGGGGAGTGTGCTGAACGATATTGACCATAACTTCGTTGACACTGTCTCCACCGAGAGGATCCTGCAGTGGAAGGCTGCGGTATAGGAGCTTGTTAGTGTTGGTCTTGCTGTGGAGTTTATTTTGGACCACCTTCGAGAGATCGTCCGGGCCCTTTTTATAAGGAGAGTCCAGCCTATTGTTGATGCTATTGACTCACGCCTTGAGGTTCTAAGAGAGGAAGTGGCAGACTTGGAGGGTCGTCGCGAGCGCCTTCTTTCTAGCATTGGTGGGTTCAATCGTTTTGGAGATTAGCCACTCATTTCTGGACTTCATTGATGATGATGCAGTTTCCTCTTTGTTTCGTTGTTTCCCTTCCCTTATTACTCTATTTAGTACACTTTATGTTTCCCATACCACTTATTTGGCTAGTTTGCCACAGTTTGGGTTTGTAACTCATGATGATACACTTTGCTACTGTTTTTTTTTTTTTTTTTTTGCTTTTGCTATGACATATGATGATAATACTTCGTACTTCTTCATTACATCCTCATGAAAGCAAGTTACAAATTTTTTTGTCTTGTGACATAGTCACTTGAAAGATGGAAAAAGGTAAAAGGAAACATAAAAGCTTTTTAACAAAACAAAAGAAAGGGACAGTTGCATAACTTTTCTCCTTAAGCATAATAACGTTTCAACCATTTCCCGTTGATGGGATCCATTAAGTCCCTGCCATCTATCTGAGTCAAACGATAATATCCACTTGGATGTGCCTCCCTTATGACAAGGGGCCCTTCCCACTTTGGTGCAAACTTAGACGGTCCTGCCAAGTCTCGTCTGACGTAATCTGCCACTTTCAACACAAGTTGTCCATCAACGAACACCCTCTCTTTGGTCATCCTGCCGTAGGCTTCAGTCATCTTTTGTCTGTATCTGCGGCTGCGTTCCTGGGCTTTTTCTCTCTTTTCATCAAGTCCTTCTAGGTCTTCGCACCTTTCTGCTGCAAAGACTTCTTCTTTTTTCTCTTTTTCTTGCATCTGTATAACTCTCAGGGATGGGGTCATTATCTCTGCTGGGCTCACTACCTCAGTTCCGTAGACCAAGTAAAAAGGTGAGAAACCTATGACTGACTTAGGTGAACTTCTATAAGCCCAAAGAGCATCTGGCAGGTGCATTGCCCATCCTCCCATATACTCTTGGCTCATTTTACTGATGATCTTTATGAGAGTCTTGTTTGTTACCTCTGCTTGCCCATTTCCTTGGGGGTAATAAAGGGATGACCGGTGGTGTTTGACTTGGTAAAACTCTAGCATTTTCCTTACATCACTGTTGACAAATGGTGTGCCATTGTTGTTGATGATCCTGTGGGGCACCCCAAACCTTACAATTATATTCTCCTTGATGAAGTTTGCCACTGCTCCTCTTGTGGCTTTACAAAGTGGCACTGCCTCTGCCCACTTGGTAAAATATTCTGTAGCCACTAGTATCCATATGTATCCACGCGATGGTGGGTTAACTGGTCCCACTAAATCAAGCCCCCAAGTGTGGAAGGGCCATGGGGTGACCATGCTATGTAAACTCTGCGGATGAGTGTGAATCAAATTGGCTTGTACTTGGCAACTGTGACACCTTTTTACAAATTCTGCCGTATCTTTCTTCATGGCAGGCCAATGGTGCTCCCCACACTCTCCTGAGTGTACTTATTTTATCATTTCTTTTGCTTCTTTAGGACCCAAACACCTCAAGGGCTCCCCGTCGTATCCTTTTTTGAAAAGGACTGTATCATGTAAAAAATAGTTGCCAATCTCTTGAGCTTGTATCTTTCGCTATGCTTTTGTGGCAGGATGCCTTCTGTCAGGTACCGTATGAATGGGCTTCTCCAGTCTTCGTTGATGAACACAGCATAACTTTCCTCTCTATTTGCCATAAGTTGGCAGGTCCCATACTAGGTTTGGACTCAGTTTGCATCTTTACCCATGTACGGCCAATAAAAGCCTGCCCTTTGAAGTCTATGGTAAAGGCTGACCCCCCCCTTAGGATTCACAAGTCTTGTCATGTACTTCTTTCAACTTTCTCTAGGCTTCCTCCTGCCCTACGCATTTGGACAAGACCCCACCTAGCATCCTGTGGTACAATTCTCCCCTCACCAGGGCGTAGTCTTTTAGTACCTTCAGTCCTGCGGCGTCTTCTTCCTTCATCAAGGCTTCCCTTATGGGGATCCGCCAATCCCCGTCGCACTGTTCCTCTTGGAACCTCTCCTTTAACATCTCAATTATGGATTCTTTCCTCTTGCTGACCTCTACTCTGGTGCTATCACCTTCAAACATTATTTGGGAGCCTAGTACGGCTAACGCATCCGCAAACCGATTCTTGTTCCTAGGAGCATGCTTTATTTCAAAAGTTAAGAACTTTTCTTCCATTTTCTGGGCTATTGCTTTGTACGGGGCCAAGCTAGGTTCTTTTAAGGAGAAGCTCCCCTTGGCCTGGTAGACTACCAAATTTGAATCACCTAATACCCTTAAGTGCTTGACTCCCATTTCGAGAGCTGTAGCCAGCCCAGTTAGATAGGCTTCGTATTCCAGTTTCAAAACTACTCCCACTCCTCTAGATTGGGTGGTAGAAGACCCATCAAATTTCATTACCCATTATTCTCTGACCTTTTCTGCCATGGCCACTTCCCCCGGAACTTCATCATCCAGCGAGAATTCTTCTTCTCCTGGAAACTGCGCTAATAGGTCTGCTATAGCCTGGCTTTTCACCACCCTGGGTGTCCTTGTTCTCAAATCGTATTGTGACAATTGTAACAACCACTGAGATATCTTACCAGAGAGGACTGGTTGTTGCAACAAAACTCTGATGGCATGGGATTTGGTCATCAGCCACACTTCGTAAGCCAAGAAGTAATGGTGCAACCTCTGCGAAGCATACACAATAGCTAAACACGCCCTCTCTGCCCTTGGGTAACGAGTTTCTGCATCTTTTAAGGCACGACTGATGTAGTACACTGGTTGCTCAATGCCACCTCCATCCTCTTGGGCGATTAACGCGCCAATGGCATACGAATTGGTGGCCAAGTAGAGTAACAATGGCTTTTTATGGATCGGGGCCTACACCGTAGGGAGGTTCATCATGATCTGCTGTAGCCTCTTGAAGGCCGCCTACTGCGCTTTTCCCCATTCAAAGCTTTGTCCTTTCCTGAGCAACTTGGTGAAAGCAGAAGTGATCGATGCCAACCCAGGGATGAATCTCTGAATATATGAGACTTTCCCTACGAAGCTTTTTAACTCCTTTACCGTGTTTGGAGGCCTCATGGTTGCTATGGCCGTAGCCTCGGCCGGATCCATATCTATTCCCTTGTTATGAACTAGGAAGCCCAGGAACTTCCCAGAGGACACTCCGAACGCGCATTTGAGAGGGTTCATTCTTAGTTCGAAAGTTCTGCACCTCTCGAACACCCTTCTCAATACTTGGAAGTGTTCTTCTCTCCTCCTTGATTTTACAACTATGTCATCCACATAGTCCTCTAGTTCTCAATGCATCATGTTGTGAAATATGGCCGTGATCACCCGTTAATAAGTAACACTGGCATTTTTTAGCCTGAAAGGCATCACGATGTAGAAGAAGTTGCCTATGGGTGTCCATCAATGCCATTTTGATCTGATTATATCCGCTGAAACCATTCACGAATGAAAACATGGCGCTTCCTGCCGTAGAATCTATTAGCAGTTCCATGTTTGGCAGTGGAAACTCATCCTTCGGACAGGCTCTGTTGAGATTCTTAAAATCTACATAGCATCTTATCTGTCCGTTTTTCTTCTTTACTAGTACTATATTAGATAGCCAGCGCGGATGTTGAATAGGCTTGATAAATCTTGCAGCTAGCAATTTCTGTACTTCTTTGACAATTTGCCCTTCTATCTCAGTGTGGAATACCCTAGCAGGCTGGGCCACTGGCTTGGCTTCTGGGTCCACATTCAACGTATGCGCCACTAGCCCGGGGTCTAACCCTGGCATTTCACTATATTCCCATGCGAAGGCGTCTTTGAATTCTTTCAACAGCAGTACCAATCTTATTTTTCTTTATCTGTCAGATTTGCACTAATTGAGATAAGCCTTGGTCCTTGTGAAATAGACCCTAAGTCAACTTCCTCCATTTCTTCTTCTGCCGTAATTTGTACCTCTTTTTTTGCCACAACTTCTTCATTTTTTCGCCACAACTTCTTCATTTTTTCCTTCATTATTTTCTTCCTCTGAATTTTCTTAAACCACTCTTCATTTTTTCCTTCATTATTTTCTTCCTTTGAATTTTCTTAAACCACGCAACATGCCAAACTCTCGTGCTGCATCTTCCCGGTGGGGCCTACCTGCATTTCACTCGTGGGCCCTGCGCGCCTTCATAACTTGTACACGATCCTGCCGTCAGGACCTCGGACCTTGACACAGTGTGGTGTATCATATGATTCTACGGCGGGCACTTCTTTCCTTTTCCTTTTTCATGCTGGCAGCTCCCTTAGATCGGCTCCGGATCACTTCGGATGTCTTCCCATTTAGGTACAAAGGTACCTCGTGGCTTTGATACTGAGCTTTTCCCGGATAGAGCCCATTGGTCATAAAACATAGTTTCCACTAGATGAGCCTCTACCTGCTCAAATGGTGAGGGGTTTACTGCTATTCGTACCAATTTGCCATTCAACCTTCCCTTCACACACTGGTGGTATATGGATGGGACTAGTCGGTGTTTGTGCAACCACGGTCTCCCCAAGAGTACATGGTATGAGACCTTTGTCTTCACCACGTGGAACCGAGCTAAAGAAGCTATAGGTCCCACCTTCAACCATAGTTGGATATGGCCTGTGGTGATTCACCCCTTCCGCCAAACCCTGTTACTTCCATTGGGCATCCTTGGATCTTTCTTTTTGAAATTCCTGTTGCTTGTAAAGTGCTCAATAGAATAAGGTTTACGGAAGCACTTGTATCCACCAAGGCTCTCTTGATGGGGATTTGATTTATAGATGCTACTAGATAAAGGGGCCTCTTGTGGTCCGGGTATCCCACTTCCATGTCTCCATCACTAAAAGTGATTTTAGTTGACTCCTGTAAGAGAGCCCTGTCATCCGGGATTTCTACTGGTAAACTTTCTACTTCTGCACTAGAGGCGATACTCACCAGGGCCTCCGTGGCTATTTTTCTTTCTTTTGCGGTGAGCCCCAACTGATCAAACAAGTTTTTGAACTTGGAGCTCTACTATAAAGTGGTAATGGCTGCCGCAGGCAAGGCTGGATTTTCTTTTTCATCCTCCCCTGGGTCTGCGCAAATTACCACCGCTGCTACACCTTTTCCTTTGTGGTTTGGGAGTGGGTTTCTTTGGACTTCTTGCTGGGATAGTTCTAGAGTCCCTTCTTTGATTCTGCGATGTACCAGTCTGTGGAGCGCTTAACATTCTGCGGTAGAATGTTGCACGTAATTGTGCAAACGACAAAAGCGTGGGTCCCTCTGCTCCTTCTTTGTGGGCTCTCTAGAAACTTGATTAGGCTTGAAAACTTCGTCTGCTATCTACTTGTCTAACAGCACATCTAACTCTTTTGGAGTGCATGGTATTGGTGGGGGAGTATCATATTCCTTCCCCTCAATTTTCCTTCTCCGCTCGCCAGTGGATACTGCCATAGCCTGTGGAACGTTTCTTTTGTTCGAGCTTAGTTTCACGGATTGGGCGGTCTTTCTGACCTTTTGCAACAACTGGGCAAATTGAGAAATTTCCAAGTTTTGTAGGACTACCCTGTATTCCCTGATCATGTTTGTCATACACATTTCTACCAATGTTCTTTCTTCACAATGGTCGTAGCAATCTAGTGCTATGTCCCTAAACCTCTTGATGTATTCCATCAGGTCCTCACTACTTCTCTGCTTTGTTGCTTGCAGAGTTGCAAGTGTTACTGTTTCCTCTCTGTGAAAGTACTTAGTGCAAAATACGTCCACCACGTCATCCCATGTTGGAATTGACCCTGGCTTTAGGCCGATATACCAGGTGTATGCTTGGTCGTACAACGATTTAGAAAACTCTTAGAGACACAAGTCTTCGTCTGAGGCATAAGGTCCAAGAGTATCAATGAACTTGCTCATGTGCTTAACGACACTTCCCTTTCTACCATCATATTGTGCGAATGCCCTTAGCTTATACCTCTCAGGATATGGTTTGCTGAGTACCCTTAGTGGGTAAGGAGGCCTTCATGCATAGAATCTCTCCTTAGGTGCCCTGGCCCTCTCTTGCTCCAAGAGGGCCGCTACTTCGGCCATAGTGATGAAACATTTTTCTCCATTTTGTAGGACGCCTTTCACTAGTGTCTCTTCTTTGTCTGCCACATGCTCCGGGTTATGCTGGCTGTCTTTTTCTTTTGTTTTGTCTGTTTTCAGCTGACGAATTTCTTCCATCATTTGTTGCTTTGAGTGTTACAGGGACTGCAACAGTTCAATAAAGATGTTGGCATTGTTAGTCGGGATTCTCGGCTGTGGTTGGGGTTCAGCCCCCATTCCATTGGCACCTTTTGCCTTGTTATGCTACTGTTGGAGGGGCGTTGTTGGCCTGGATTCTACTTGTGAGGGCACGACACTCATGTTTCGCATTGTTCTGGACTTTGGAGGCATTTTTCTATGAGGGCTTTTGTCCATCTCTGCTTCTTAACTCCCTAATGAAGTCGCCAATTTAATGTGGTAGGCTTTTTTATGCGTTATGCTGGGCTGCCTACTGCGGTACTTATTGTTGTATTGGGCTGGGCTGCCTCCTGTTGTGCTAAGCCCCGATATTCTAAGTAAGGGAGTTAAGACCGGCCTAACTGAAACTCAACTTGGTCCGGCTTATACGCAAAACTATGCCTCGTCTGCCAGGAATGTGCTTACAGTAGGCAGAGCCATTTTCGATGGATTGTGGCAGATAGACATGATAACAACAAGACAAAAGTGAGTACTTCTATTTCTTGATTAATATAATCAATTAGTTCTTAATCAAGTGGAATAATCACAATAGCAATAATTACTTTTATAAATAAAGCAAGAGAATAAAGGGTCAATATATGGGTCGATCAAAGAACAAGAAGAAAGTAAATTAGAATGAATCTAATCTGCAGGATCAAAACTAGAGAGGGAAGAATGCTCATTCTCAACGCAACTAATCTCTTAGGGAAAGTCTTGCCGTGGAAATTAATCACCTTGAGGGAAGCGGGCCTGAATGGTTGGTACCCCGAAGAAATCCTTTTGCTTTTGGCAAAGAGCAGGATTTTGAGAGGGAGAGATGGGAAAAACCTATTGGTGCATGCCCGCCGAACTCACTCTCTGTTTTTCCCTCTTTCTTTCTTTCTTTGTTTTAGTTTTCTTCTTATCCTTCCTTCCTTTTTCTTTTTCTTTTTTATTTTCTATTTTTGTGATTTCTCTCTGTTTCTACTATAATTCCCCCCGTGTTGTCCCTCCTCTGTTACGCACAGAAAGGGCCTATATTTATATCGCTTGTCGTGGCCGGATTTTGTTGTTTTAGCCCTTAATCACCTTTGTCTGGTCTAGGTGTACTTGTCGACCACCACTGGACCGTCTGTGTGCCACTCTCCACCACCAGACAAAGAGGACTATTTTGTTTCTTAGTCTACCGCGACACTCTTTCCTGCCATGGTGTGGGTACTCTCTCTCTCTCTCTCTCATGGCATGCATCTAGTGGTTCCAACTCAACCTTACTTCTTTTAGGAGGCATGTCACCCCAGTAAGGCATATCCCCCAAAAGAGCTTTGAGTAGGAACCCCAAAATAGGTTTTCCCCTCTCCTCACCGCCAAACCATGCCCTCTTACCTCGGACCCATGACCTCACCATATCCCATATTGGTTGGGTACAGGCTGGTGGTGTCTGTAGGCCTTGCGCGTGCCTTCTTTCCATATGTGTCCAAAATCTGCCTACTGCTCATGCGTATGCCGTGGTCTGGAAGCTTTGTTTGCACAGTCTGCCATCTGTTCTTGACCTTTTATGAGCTGTTTTTTTGATTTCTCGCTCCCTTAGGGGCTGGGCTTTATTTGGTACTGGGCTTTGCATTTCTTTCAGCCCATTTCTTGATTGCCCTGATTTCCTGCCACATCACTTGTCATTCCTGCCGTAATGACTTACTCTTGCTGGGTCTCTTTAGGCCTGCCGTTTACTCTTTCCCCCAGTGGCTTAGCATGGCCGTTGGTGTTCTTACTCACGGGCTCCTGTGTCCCTTTTCTCTTGGGCATCCTTGGCCCATTTGCTTTCCTTGGGCTTCCTTAGCCCCTTTGCTAACTCTGCATTTCCATGGGCTTTTACTAACTTTATTGGGCTTCCCTAACCCAATTACCTCATTCTCATCCTTGGGGCTCATAAGCTTGCCATTAACCCCTTACTTTCTTTGTTTGCATTACTTCGGGCCTGCTTTGGCTTATTCTCACTTTTCTACATCATATACTGCCATGGGTGCTATTTCTCTCTTTCCGGGCCTCTTTAAGCCCATTTGCCTCCTCAAGACCCATTTGTTTATATTATGGGCCTATGATCCATTATTACTGCCACTTGGGTTTAATGGTTTTGCTCTATGTTTGCCAGTCCTTTGCTGCTCGTGTTGCTGGGTTGGGCTTTCTTCCTTCTATTCGGATTCCAAAAAATGACCCTCAACAGCAATTAACCTAGCTAATTTATGCATAGTCTATCTAATTTAAAATTTTCTGCTAAAAAAAAAAACAAACCGAGTATAACAATTATGTAATTTTTGGAACTGTATATTGTAAGACTACCTTAAAAATTTCCATAATAATTTCAAGATTGATTACACAAAAATTGCTTCTTAAAATTTCCAACATTTTAGTTTTTGCAACTATTTGTTAAAGGTTGCTTGTTGGTTACTTGGGTGAGTGTGCCATATAATGGGCCTTCACAGGACCTAATTGTGCCTAAGGGTATAACTCATTGATTTCATGCTTCGCACGACAAATACCTTTCTAAGCTTTAACCAATTCTAAATATATGTGCAATTTTTTTTTTAATTTTTTTATTTGTATGAATAGAAGACTTTATTAACAAACACCAGAGAATTACAAATGGGCGCTAGAGTCCTTTACAAGAATATCAACCAAACAAGGACAACAGTCGATACCAAAAAGAACCCACAAAAGTCTGGTATACCAGATATTCTTGTTAAATGTTAAGGGACCTCTACAATTTAAAGTGTAGGGCCCTTAACGTTCAATAATTTTTGTTTTTGCTTTTGAATCTTCTAAAGTTTGGACTACGTCCCATTCCTGAGACGTAAAAGAGAGATTACGTGATGCAAGGACAACAGTTGATACCAAAAAGACCCCACAAAAGTCTGATATACCAGACACTCTTGTTAAAGGTCCGTTTGGATAAAACTTATTTTACTGAAACTGAAAATTGAAAATTGAAAACACTGTAGCAAAATAATTTTTAAATGTGTGAATAATATTGTGGGACCCATTTTTAATGAAAAAGTTATTAAAAAGTGAATTTTGTGGGTCCCATGAACAGTGCTTGGGACCCACAAACTGATGAGAAGTGCTGAAAAGTCAGCATTATACGGCTACTATTCATGAACAGTAGCCGTTGTCCCCCTGAAATGTGTGCTGAGTCAAAAAAAAAAAAAAAAAAAAAAGGGCGGGGGGGATGCAGGAAGACCAAAATGCAGAAACACAACCTGTATCCAAACCCTCACTAAATGTTAAGGGACCTCTACCATTTAAAGAGTAGGGCCCTTAACATTCAATAATTTTTGTTTTTGCTTTTGAGTCTTCAAAAGTTTGGACTACGTCCCATTCCTAAGACGTAAGAGCATCCCCAGCCGGCCTCGGAAATGTCAAATGTAAGCAACATTTGGCATTTAGGCCCAAAATACGCTCAGCCGCTAGAAGGCTAAAAGTGGGAAAGTGCAAATTTTTTGGCATAGTGCTACAGTGCCATCTTAGAGCATCCATATCCGGATTTCATATCTCATCTTATTTTATCATCTTAAAAAGTTACTTTATCAATTATACCATACTATTTTACAATACACCCAGCATTTCAACTTTTATTTTCCTATTCTACTCATTAAAATAATATTTCTATACAATAAAATAATATATCCCACAATTACCATCATTTACAATACAACAAATTATTTATTCTTTTTCTCTCTTTATTTTTATTCAACAACCACAATCACCACCATCACCGCACTACACACACCTGACACAACCACTATCAGCAACCCATAATCTACCGTCAACAAAAAAAAAAAAAAAAAAAAAACCAGGTAGCAAACCCATGCCGCCACCCACTGACCCAAAACCCACTCTGACGGAGCCATAGACACCTACCCCATTGTCAGCCCACCAGCCATAACCATAAACCCCAGTAGCTGAACCAAAAAAAAAAAAAAACACAATCCAACACCAACACAGCACAACCACCACCAACAAACCCATAGCCACCATAAAACAAACCCACAGAACACCACAAAACAAACCCACAACCACAAATCACAAATCAAACCCATGCCATCGAAACCCACACCGATCAAATCACAAATCAAGCCCAAACACCGAAACCACACATTGATCTCAACCTTGTGGCGTCCTTGTTGCTGCGTGAAAGAGGCTGAGCATGAGAGAGGCTGAGCGTGAGATGGAGTGAAAAGTTAAATGGGGCTTGAACGGACTTGCTTGAGATTTCCGAACCACAAACATTTGAGAACCCTTGAGATTTCCGACAGAGCTTTGTTTGAGATTTGATTTGAGAGATCGACGGAGCTTCGCTTGAGAAGGGCTTGAACGGACTGTGAGGGGATGAGAGAGCAAAAACAGAGAGAGGGGACTGTAGCATTATTAAAATACATTATTTGTTGGATGGCATAGCGCTACAGTACCATCTCACATATGAGATGGTACTGTAGCGCTATGCCAAAAAAATTTGGCATTTACCAGTTTAGCCATCCAATTGCTGAGCATATTTTGGGCCTAAATGCCAAATAGCCTTCACATTTAGCATTTGACCAGCCTACTGCGGATGCTCTTACATGTAAGATGGCATTGTAGCACTATGCCAAAAATAATATTAATATTTTATTCATACTTTTCTCTCTCATCTCTCATCTCTCTCTGTCTTTCTCTGTCTCTCACTCCCTTTCCTCTCTTTCTCCTTCTTCTTTATCACACTTTCTCAGATACTGCATGGTGTTGAGCATCATGCACCAGATTGAAGCTCATGCCAAATCGGAGCTCACACTTTCTCTATCACACTTTCTCAGATATGAACTCAGCCGAGACAACTGGGATGGTGAGTGCAGCATCTGTGTGGAAATCTCCGGTGTCGAGTGTCCGATGCAAGGTCCAAAAACCAGACGTGGATTTCGGTCCGTCGCTGCCGTTGAGTCCATGCAGATCGCCAGTGCTTGGAGCGACACGAGCCAATCTCTCAGTGGCATGTAGAGCCTTTGCGACGGAGCCAATCTCTCCGTGGCGTGCTATGGGTGCTGATTGCGTTTGTTTAGATCAGCAGGTGGTTGATGTGGTGGTTTTGCCGTGGGGGTTATGGTGTGGTTTTGCCGTAGGGGTTACGGTGGTGGTGATGTTTTAGACCTAGAGAGACCTTGTTGGTTTTTTTTTTCTTATCTGTTCTTGTGCCAGAGATTGAGGGAGAGAGACGAAAAGGAAAAGAGAGAGACAGAGAGAGACAGAGAGAGAGAGAGAGAGAGAGAAATAGTAAAAAAAATAATAAAAAAGAATATTTAAATAAACTGGGAAAAAAATAAAGTTTTGGGATGTTGGGTATATTGAAAAATTGTATGTTATAATTGATAAAGTAGTTTTTTAGAATGGTAAAATAGGATGGGATAAGATTTTCAGCTGTGGATGCTCTAAAAGAGAGATTCCTTCATATTACAAAACCAACGAAAAGCTAACTTACGTGATGCAGGACAACAGTCGATACCAAAAAGACCCCACAAAAATTTGATATACCAGACATTCTTGTTAAATGTTAAGGGACCTCTACAATTTAAAGAGTAGGGCCCTTAACGTTCAATAATTTTTGTTTTTGCTTTTGAATCTTCAAAAGTTTGGACTACGTCCCATTCCTAAGATGTAAAAGAGAGATTCCTTCATATTACAAAACCAACGAAAAGCTAACTTATGTGATGTTATTGTCATTACAAGTATACTTTAACCCAATTTTTTTTAAAATAATATAAAATAAAAGGCCAAATAAACTTATGTCAAACTAATGCATAATCTCTACATTTAAATTGCGATTATGTAGGGTTTTTTTTTTTTTTTTTTTTTTTTTTTCGTAAGGATTTGATGCATAGCCCTATGCAATAGTGAACTGATAGCTGATCGAGATTGAAAAGTTAAAAAATTATTTTTAATATCAGCCCTTGAATTAGAAATTTTTTTACAATTGCATGAGAATTCAATTCGTAATTGAGTTGTCAAGGGCGGCTCCATGTTTAAGTCAAGGGTGGCTCCATGTCTAAATTAACATATTTTGACTACTCTAATCAAAATTTTGAACACTTTGACTTGAGAATCACAAGAATTTGAATTCAACAAAAATAAGAGTAATTACATCCACAACATTTTCACAATGATTTCACAATAAATCCTATATGGTAAGTTGTTACTAATTCTAATTTGAGACAAATACTAAAATCACTTTTTTACTCACCAATAACAGTTTATTGCATGAAAATTTTATTGTGAAAATATTGTGGATGTAACATTATTCCAAAAATAATTCTGACTCCCCAAATATAACCCTTAACCCCTTAAAATAAAAGCTTAAATAACAACAATAAAAATTAGCCCAAATAGCAACAAAAATAACCCAAACAGAAACAATACTAGACCAAACAACAAGTGAACAAATGCTTCAACAAAAAGCTTATTAAAAAAATAAAATAAAAAATCTTAATCATATATTCAAATTTGTAATTCTTTTAACCGATTACATAAAAATAATTTCTAAGTTTATTTTTGCTTAAAAAATAGAATTAAGAGAAATACTGTGGTCATAAGTTCTTTATGGAAGTGCCAGTAGTTTTGCCCTCTTAGGCTTTAATGTCGCAACAATTTGCTCTTTGAACTCAGTTCGCAATTGTAGAAAATATCATCTCTCTCTCTCTCCCTCCCTTCACCCCCCCCCGCCCTCTTTTTTCTTTTCTCTATTATCATTTCAAAATCTCTTTCACTTTATTACTTCCATATTAGTCTTATCAGTTCTGACTTTATCTCTTATCAATCCCTTTTTTTCTTTTTCTCTTTGTTAGTGAAAAGAAATTATAATACTTCATGTATTTACATTTTTTGTATTTGAAATGTTGATATATTCAAGTTATCTCTTTATTAGATAATAAATATTTTAAAATTTAAGTTTCTTACTAATTACTCTAAAAAAATCTTCTAAAGCCACTTTAGTGAGTTGCCTTGAATTACATCGTAATGTCGGCTACATGGCGAACCAGACTTATCATACAAATTATGACAAGTCACAACCAGACTTGTCAAATATTGTATCACTTTGTAATCCTATTCTTACTTGGCTTTAGGTTGTCTTTCATGCTAGGCTGAAAGAAAACTAAAAGACGTTTTCTCTTGATTTGTGGTTTTCTGTGGTTGCTGGAAGTAGAATATAGAGCCGTAGTTTCTGTACTTGTAAATAATAAATTACTAGTGATATGCGTTGCCAAGGATGGAGTTAGAACTCCAAATTAAGGGGGGCTGAAGAATAAAAAAAATTATTATGAAACTCCAATTTTATTTTGATTGAATATTATGAAACTCCAATTAGTATTAATAAATCAAGGTAATCAATTTGACTAAAAAACAAAATATTTATGTACCAGTTAATACCCATATGCCGTTTTGAAATTACTATTACTTTAACTTTAATATATATATATATATATATATATATATTGCACATTATATAATATCAATATATTAACCTAATTGTGCGCACCAAAAACTGAAACCCGTTGGGCTGGGCCTCACTGGACTCACAACTTATTTGTATAGTGGGTTTGGATTTCCCACAATGGGTCGTTCCAAACACCAAGGCTCAAATGGAACGCTTTCCTCTTCTCGGGGACCTGACCTAATTCCTTACTATGCTCTCTCTGTTTACACTCTTCCTTCCCCCAATCCTCCAACCCCTGTCTTCCCAGAACTTCTTGTATTTATAGCTCATAGTTTAGTGGAGAGCCATAATTACTTGCCAGGAGGTGCGACCGGCGGTCCAGTATTATCGATTGTAAGTGGGTGGTTAGGTGGGAGTGGGAAGCGGTGACGGTGGCGTTGGAACTTGGTTCCCACTTTCCACGATGGTTCTCGGCAGAGGTGCCTCCCCGAGGCACTGCCGGGTAGGTACAGGGCGGGATTTACCGCGAGTATATTATCAATCAATGCTCGGTAAGGTATCACCGAATAATGACAAAGATGCCAGGCTTGGGCTAGCAACACGCATGGCCCGGGGGTGGGCCGCGAGGCAGAGGGAGGCTGGCCTTATGGGCCCTATACCCCGGCCAGGATCCAAGGCCCAATATAGGACGCGGTGCGGGGACCGTACACTAATATATAGTAATATAAAAATATAGGCAAAAATGCAAAACTGACCCTTTAACTTTCACGTTTTTTCATTCCAGTCCTCTAACTTTCAGTTTTGTCAATTTAGTCCTCTAACTTTCAATTTTTTTCAATTCAAGGCTCCGTTACAAATCTGTTACTGCTGCCAAAACAACGCCGTTTTCATGGTTTTTTTTTTTTTTTTTTAATTCGGAATTAAAAGAAAAATCTAATTCGTTCCCTTCATTGAATCAAAACAAAAAAAAAGGGATTCACTCAAATCCCTAGCTTTGAGTCCTTGAGAGAGAGAGTGAGCCGGTTTGAGAGAGAGAGAGAGAGAGAGAGAGAGAGAGAGAGGGACTGAGTTCACTAGCGGTGTCGCCACCCCTGCTCGGACACTACCACTCCTTCTGGATCTCATGGATCACTGGTATCTCTATCTCTTTCTCTCATTTCGATAGTTTTTCATCCAAAACCAACACAAAACGAATCTTTTGATATTACTGATTCTATAAATATACATATATAGCCAAAAGCCATATTATGAATCGTCATTTTTGTCCTTAAAATTTTATTTTTTTTAATGGGTGTTCTTAATTTTATTTTCTTTAATGGGTGTTCTTAAAGTTTGATTTTTTTTGTCATTTTTATGGTTAGCTTTAAAATTTCTGTCATATTGGTGCTTCCATCCATTGTCTTTACTGTAAAATCACATTGTATCACGTATGAGAATAGTGTTTGTTTTATAAGCTAAAATGAAAGAATTGTTGAAGTTTCAAGACTAAAATGACAAAAATTAAACTTTAGGGATGGAAAAACAATTCATGTAGTTTGTCTGAATTTTTCTCCTTTAATTGATTTTATTTATCTTGGATGTTGTTTAGTGGACTTGATGAAAGAGGGCAGCACTATAATATTGCGCAATGCTAAAATTGACATGTTCAAGGGATCAATGACGCTTGCTGTGGACAAGTGGGGCCGTGTTGAAGTCACTGAACTTGCTGATTTCACTGTGAAGGAAGATAATAATCTGTCACTGATTGAATATGTGCTTGTGAATGTTGTTGAAGAGTGACTTTTCTGGACAGTGTTCACCCTCGCTGCTCTGCCTTGACTGAATCGGTGGTGGGTGTGCCATGAAGACTGTGAGGACAGAGGGGGTTATGGCTTTGTATATAATTTTGCTTTGAACATTGGCTTGTGATTTTGCTTCATCAATTCATTCATAGACCTGAATTCTGTAATTAGCTTTTTTGATTTGGCATCTTTGAGGAAATTGTATGTAAATCATGAGTGCAAATGTATACTGAAAGCTCGAAAATGTGTTGAAAAACACAAGAGCTGTTTAGACCCCCAATTAAAATTACGGCTTGGTTGATTTTACACAAACTTAATACTAAGTGCGGAATCGTGTAAACACAAGCGTATAAGCAATAAGCTACTCTAATCCATAAACTAAGCAACACAGCAGTATAATGGAATATAAAAGAGTAGGGAAGAAAGATGCAAACACAGAAAACACCAAGACGTGTTTTCGAAGAGGAAACCGAAGAACTCGGCGAAAAACCTCTCCGCCGCCCTCCAAGCGGAAATCGATCCACTAGACAATCAGTTGGGATACATGAGTAAGCAAAAGACCCTCCAAGCCTAATCTACCCGATGCACCTAAGCCCTTCAAGCTCCTACTCCAACAAGGCTTCTCGGAACCGTGTCTTGTCTAGTTCTCCGGATCCCGCAACAAGCTCCATGTTGCATCTGCCATCCTTGGCTTCTTCCAATGCTTCCCAGCAGCACCAAAACGTCACTCAACACTCTCAAAAGGTGTGGTAAGTGTTTGGGCTATCTACCTCTCAATGGTGTGGAAATGGAGAGGGAAGGGTTGAGGAGATACCACAAGCAAGTGTATAGAGAAAGGTGGGGATGACAATCTCTAATTGCAAATGTGTTTGGCTAGGGTTTTCTCTCTGAAGCATTCCTCAACATTTGTGGGTAATGGGGGTTTATATAGGATAGGTGCAGAATGTGTGAGTCAGTCAGTACAGGCTGGCAGAACAGCATGTCTCGCGGGTGTCTCGCGGGAAGGCCTTACCCGTGAGATACTCGCGAGAGACAGCTATCTCCATCTGTCCTGACTCTTCGCATTCCAGCATGTGCAAGGCACATGCTTCACTTCGCGGGAAGCTTAGTCGCGACATACCCGCGAGATTCCATCAGCTTCCACTTTGCTTGAGTCTTCACACACTCTCTATCACACACCCCTTACATCAATTCCCACAACAAACACAGGGTATAAATAATTGAAAGTAATTACAATCAAATTTGGCACGGAATAAAAGCCAACAAAACACATAGTTGTAAATCACAACTTTACAATCTCCCCCTTTGGCTATTCCGTGACAAAACCCTAAAACAGACTCTAGACTTAACCGTGAGTTTGGGAACACAGGCAAAACTCACTCACACTTAATTCTAGATTCTGATAAGCTCTTGAAACATATGAACAAGTAACTCCTGAAACACAACAACAAAATATTATCATTGTATGCAGAAAACTTGAAAAGCATATGGAGCATCAATAGCATGATCAAGCAAGATGAAATAGAAAACACTAGATCATGGCAAGATCAAACAAGTAATCACTATACACAAGCAATTACTATGCTCATTCACACAAGGAATGAACATCCGGATATGCAAGATGATAAGCTCATATGAAGAGTACCATTTGCAAATCCAACACTCAACCAATGCAAAATACTCAAAGTATTTGCATCTAGGAACAATCCTACATGGGCACAAGAGTGTTCATCACTCAACCAATGCATAGAACGTATATGCATCTAGGAACAATCCTACTAGGGCACAAGAGTGATGTATTGAAGTAAATGTATGACATTAAACTTCAAAAGCACAAGCATAAAGGCTGCATAAGCAAAGTATTGCAAATACATGGCACAAACCATAAAAGCCTACAAAACATGCAATGAAACAAAACAACCCTTAAAGCTTACAAAAGCAACATGGGTACATGCAAAGTATGCTACAAAGCATAGAGAATAACACAACAAATATCTGAAATAAAACTTAAATAAAGCGTAGTATCAAGGCTTTTAAAGAAAAAAATAAACACAGGAACAGTTGACTTCTTCTCCCCCTATCTCCATACTCCCCCTATCAAAGACATCATCTCCCCCTTTTTGTCAAGGAATAGCTAGTCATCCCCTTCTAGCTTCCGTTGAATTTCATCCATCTGAGTTTGGAGAGCTGTGAGTTGTGCATCAAGACGTCGGTGGTGAGTGTACATGATAGTCCCAAACCCGGACATCTTTGTACTCAACTCTTGAAGAGCAGTAAAGATATTGTTGATCTGTTCATCATTGATACGAGCTGCAGAACTCGAGGAACCCGATGGTGCATGGGTTTCTTGCATGGGGTTCTTCTTGGCATGGCTCATACTAGCATGGAGAGACCGAATGTTGATTGGACTTGGCCTTGGATATGGACGTTCATCATCCAATGGGCGGACACCTTTGAGCTTCAAAATCTTTGAAATAAGACGAGAGAAAGGAAGACAATTCCTTGAAGCTGTCCGGTCAACTGTTTTGGCCAAAATGTGAAAGATGTGAGAGCACACATCAATCTCGACATCCGTGATCAGATCGTTCAAAAACAAAGCTCGTCCAAGGTTCATATATCCAGTGCTGGACAGGGGATAGAGATTGCTACACATGATCATTGATAGAAGTCGTAGCTCGGAAGAAAGAGATGCCACATTGATTGACTTTCTAGTGGATGAGAATTCCAATTCAGCTCCTAAAGACTGTCGTAGATATTCTTCATCGGGGTTCAGCTCATCATAGACCGGCGGAATGGGGAGTATTGGCCGGTTGATGTGTAGAATTTCTGCCAAGTACATTGGTGTGACAGAAAAGGTCTTTCCCCGAACCCAACATTTAATCTCATCGCCGACGACACTGGCATTGGCATAGAATTCCTTAACCATGTTCTCATAGGTATCCTCGAAAGTTGACAACAGATAGTTCCAATCTTTCGTGGCAAACCAAATAGGTATTTGTGTGTCTTTGAGTGATTGCTGGTCAACCCCCCTCTCAACTATCAAAGGAGCACCCTGAAAGTGGTTCTTGAAGGATTCAAAAGCAGCATGAGACTTGAACAAGTGAGGATCAAAAGTTCCTGTTGAGCCACGAGTTCGCTTCGGTCTAGGTGAATCAGCATCAACGTCAATGATCGGTTCTTTCCCTTTGTCGCGGCCTCCTTTCACAGCGGAAGTCTTGAATGGAGACATCTGTGCACCACAAAACAAACAGGAGACAGGAGCACAACCCATAGACCACAGAGCACAGAACTTAATTAGAGTCAAGTGAGGTCAAAACAGAAGTAACACTGCTGAATGTATAGACACAATGCATGGATCTCAGCAAATGTGCATGAGTATGTATGTGAGAGCAAGTGCAAGATGCATGTGACACACTATCAATGACCAAATTGAGTGAAATAAGGTCAAACAAGTGAAAGTCTATAGATTGAAATCACTTGGTTTCAGAATAGCACAAAAATGTCACTCGGACATTTTGACAAACACTTAGTGTGCACAACAACAAATAAGACATGAGCAATGCATGAACAAGGGAAAATCTACCCTCAATACAAGATAAAATGCCACTAGGGGCCAACACAGAAGCAGAAATAACCAATGGGACACAGCCCAAGCAAAAGATTTGACAAAAATTCACCCAATTTTGAAAAAAAAATTCAAATTTTCGAAAAACCCCAAATTTTTGAAACCCTAACGAAAAATCTGCAAAAATAAGACAAAAACTTGAATGGAAATGCATTAGAAGACATACCTTGAAGATGGAAATGCAGAAAAGATGCTTGAAGATGAAGGGTTTTGAAAAAAATGATCTTGGGTTGAAAAAGGTTCGACAAAGGTTGAGCGAGGGAAGTTTTTGAGTTTTTGAAACACTGTCACATCAGCAAGATAAAGACAGAAAACACGCGGTTTTCGCGGGTTAGGGAGTGGCGACACAGTCGCGAAACAGTCGCGAGAAGGGCCACTGAAGCACAGAATTTTCGCGAGAAGCAATAGGTCGCGAAACAGTCGCGAGACAGTCGCGGTAACTTCTGTCTGAAATTGGAAAAATCCAATTTTTAGCTAACCAGCATTTCGCGAGTAGCTTTTGGTCGCGAGACAGTCGCGAGAGTTTCTGTGTGACAAGATAAGAAAAAAAATCCCTCAACTCCTTTTCGCGGGAAGCTCTAAGTCGCGAGCTTCTCGCGAAACTTCCCCTGAACCAGTTTTTTTTTTTTTTTTTTTTTTTTTTTTGAAGAAACACAAAAACTTGCATTTAAATCAAAAACAAAAGACAAGAAAGTATAAAAACACTTTCAAAAACAAATAAAACACTCAAAAATCTTTTAGGGTTTGAACAACAAAGATTGAGCATGTGAAAACATATTTAATCAAGTACAATCACACAAATGAATAAGGCATTCATTGAACATAGACTTGTGTGTTGTGTGTGGATATCAACAATGAGATAGTCCTTAGTCCAATGTGAAGCTTCAATGATCAATTCAATCAAGGCATACACAACTAGCACTAGATTATGTGATCTATCTCAATTATAGAAGCATGCATATATGACCTCCCACACGTACTTGACAACAATTCATTGAAGCTTTTCATTTGGCTCCATATTTAACATATCATTTGCAACTTTTGAGCAAAGAGAATCTCATTTAGAGAAAGATGCCTGAAATTTTTGATATTTCAATTTATGAGTTAGCCTTTGGCTTGTTGGGCATCATACATTTTATTTTGGTCGCTTTCCCTTTTTCCTAGTCGAATACTAGTTTGTGCGACAGGCTTTTGCAGCTCTATATCTCTTTTCATTTGGAGATTTACAATTAGAGAGCTCTTTTAAGCAAAAAAAAATAAAAGTGGGAAGATATATAGGCATGAGTCTATGCATGTCTCAAGATCAACAGAACCATTCACTAATCATTCATGACAAGGTTGAAGATCTATTTACAACAGTCACATAGATTTCAGAATTTCTTCCACAATGATATGAGTGCATGAGAGACAAGCTAGGCTCGTTAAATGCACAAAGCCATAAGTACAAAGGTACAGGGCAAAACATGCTTTGAGACAGAACTCAACAAAGTGATCAAACTTTTTGGATTTTCTATTTTTTATGTGTTTTTGAAATTTTTGTACATACCCAAACCAAAGCAATAAAAGAACGATCAACAAAAGTAGCAGATGCAAACCAAAACAGATAAAAGCAAAACAATTAGACACTAAACATGTGGAACCAAAACAACAGGTATGCAACATAAAGTAGTATAGGTTCACACAAGAGATAGAGTTCAGGGAATGATACCGACACCGATGGTCTTACGCAAAGATTCAAACTTTGGGCCATCTAGAGGTTTAGTGAATATGTCTGCCTTCTGATTCTCGGTGTTGATGAACTCTAAGTACACGGTCCTTTCCTCCACCAAATCTCGAATGAAATGATACCGAATTTCGATATGTTTTGACTTCGAGTGTTGAACTGGATTCTTGGACAAGTTTATGGCACTTGTATTATCACAATATACACACATCGTGTCTTGAGTGATTCCATAATCATGAAGAAGCTTCTTCATCCATAGTAATTGAGCACAGCAACTTGCAGCAGCAATGTATTCGGCTTCGGCTGTTGATAAAGAGACTGAATTCTGCTTTTTGCTCATCCATGACACCAAGTTATTTCCAAGATAGAAGCATCCACCGGAAGTACTTTTTCTATCATCAATGCAACCAGCCCAATCAGCATCAGAATATCCAGCTAAGCATTCATTTGAATCTCTTGAGTACCAAATCCCATAGTCAGAGGTGCCATTTATGTAACGGATAATTCTTTTGACAGCTGTTAAATGTGACTCTTTGGGGGCTGCCTGAAATCGAGCACACACGCCTACACTGAAGGCTATGTCTGGTCTACTAGCAGTGAGGTATAAGAGGCTGCCTATCATGCTTCGATAAAGCGTTGGATCCACTTCTATTCCTGCTGCATCCCGACTCAGCTTTGATGAGGAGCTCATTGGAGTGGAAGTATGCTTCTTAGAGTCTAGACCAAATCTTTTAACAAGATTTTTGGCATATTTCTCTTGAGATATGAATATTCCATCTTTCCGCTGTTTCACTTGAAGCCCAAGGAAATAGTTCAGCTCTCCCACCATACTCATCTCAAACTCCCTTTTCATTTCTTCGGAGAATTCATGAGCCAACTGGTCAATGGTGGAACCAAAAACAATATCATCCACATACACTTGAGCAACTAGGAGAGACTTCTCATTTCTCTTTACAAACAAGGTCCGATCAGCTTGACCTCTTTTGAATCCGCGATCCAACAAGTATGCTGTGAGACGATCATACCATGCTCTTGGTGCTTGCTTCAAACCATACAGTGCTTTCTTCAGCCTTAGCACATGATCCGGAAAATGAGGATCTTGAAATCCTTTTGGTTGCTCAACAAATACTTCTTCATTTAGGAAACCATTCAGAAATGCACTTTTTACATCCATTTGGTACAATTTGAAATCCATAACACATGCAATAGACAGTAGAATTCGAATTGACTCTAATCTTGCTACTGGTGCAAACGAATCATCAAAGTCTATGCCTTCCACTTGAGTATATCCTTGAGCTACCAACCTAGACTTGTTTCGAACTACTTCACCATCTTCGTCAGTTTTGTTCTTGAAGATCCACTTGGTGCCAATGACATGGGTATCTTTGGGTCTCGGAACCAACTCCCATACATCATTTCTGACAAACTAATGTAGCTCCTAATGCATAGACTCGATCCAATTTTCGTCTCTAAGGGCTTCCTCTACCTTCTTTGGTTCGAATTGAGCAAGATAACAATTGTACGTCACATGATTTGCACTGTATTTTGGTCCTTTTCTCAAACGAAGTCCCTCATTTACGTCACCAATGATATTACTTGTTGGATGATTGAGGGTTACCCTTGATGATGGTCTCTTGGAGGTGGAAGGTTCTTCATCTCGAGAAATTGGAGGTTGAACTTCCGGAGGAGTGAGAGGGCTAGAGGGCCCTTGCATCGATCTGGTCTCCCTTCTTGGTATAGGAGGTGTAGACTCTTTTTCTGGTGACTCTTCCTCGATCTCATCATCTTGAGACATGTTGTCCTCAACTTCCCCCTTCTTCAGGTTCGACCCTTCACCGTCATCCCTTTCCCTTTCAGATATGGTATCATCAATGACCACATTTATTGACTCCATTACCGTCTTGGTGCGTTTATTGAACACCCTATATGCTCGGCTATTTAATGAATAACCTAGAAATATTCCCTCATCACTTTTAGCATCAAATTTTCCGGGATTCTCTCTGTCGTTGAGAATATAGCATTTGCTCCCAAATATTCGGAAATATTTCACCTTCGGCTTCTTTTCTCTCCAAATTTCATATGAAGTCTTCTTCGTTCCTGCTCGAAAGTAAATCCTATTCCCAATGTGACAAGACGTGTTCACAGCTTCAGCCCAAAACTTCTGTGGAAGATTTTTGTTGAGTAACATTACTCGAGCCATTTCTTGAATCACCCGGTTCTTCCTTTCAACTACTCCATTCTGTTGTGGAGTCTTTGGGGTTGAGAATTCCTTCTCAATACCGTGTACATTGCAAAATGCTTCAAACTTCGCATTTTCAAACTCTTTCCCATGATCACTCCTGATTTTGATGATAGGTACTCCCTTTTCATTCATCAATCTCTTGCACAATTTCTCCATCTTATCACATGCTTCCGATTTCTCTCTAAGAAAGTCCACCCAAGAATACCTTGAGAAATCATCAACTATCACCATGATGTACCGCTTTCCACCCATGCTCTCTGTTCTAGTAGGACCCATCAAATCCACATGCAGTAGTTCTAACGAACGAGAAGTTGCAACCACATTCACTTTAGGATGGCTTGACTTTGTTTGTTTTCCCAATTGACATGGACCACACAAATTCTTTTCAATCTTCCCAAACTTAGGTAAGCCAACCACAGCCTCAAGCTTCGAGACTTTCGCCACTTGTTTGTAATTTGCATGACCAAGCCGTTGATGCCACAGTTCCAAGAGATTTACCCGTGCACTTCGACATGCTATGCTGGGTTTTGGAATGATCCCATAGCAATTATCAGTGGTCCTTAGTCCCTTTAGAACTTGGACACCTTCTTCATTCAAGATTAGACATCCTTTCTTTGAAAATTGGACCAGAAAATCTTCATCACAAATCTGAGTGATACTTAACAAGTTCACTTTTAAACCCTTAATATATAGCACATCAGTCATCAATGGCAGACCCGGAATATCCACTGTTCCCTTTCCAAGAACTTGTGAATGACTACCATCCCCAAATGTCACAAATCCATCTTCCTTCTCTTTAAGAGTTTTGAATAGAGATTTTTCTCCAATCATATGCCTAGAACACCCGCTGTCAAGGTACCACAAACATGAGTTAAACACTTTCAATGCGGTATGAACAAAAAGGCATGCATGAGAGAGACATTCTTGATCATCAAAACAAGACTCATTTTTCTTTATTTCATTCAAGGATGAGTGAAGTTTCCCTTTTAAACGACCAATTTTATCACTTAACTGTTTATTTCTTCTCTCATATTCATAGTTCAAAGATTTTGACTCACATAGGCTGTTGTGAATATCATGGTTCCTATGAACTAATGATTTCAGCATATGACAAAAAATTCTAGCATGTTTCTTGGATTTAAATAACTCTAAGACAGCATTGCTGGAACAATCTTTAAATATGCTCATTGAGTCATTTTCACAAACACTTATCAAATCCTTCATGGTGGTTTAAACACAAACACTTTTCAAAACACACCGAGGGGTCTAGGATCACACTAAGGTATTTAAACCAAGCAAGTGTACCCGCTCTGATACCAATTGAAAGCTCGAAAATGTGTTGAAAAACACAAGAGCTGTTTAGACCCCCAATTAAAATTACGGCTTGGTTGATTTTACACAAACTTAATACTAAGTGCGGAAACGTGTAAACACAAGCGTATAATCAATAAGCTACTCTAATCCATAAACTAAGCAACACAGCAGTATAATGGAATATAAAAGAGTAGGGAAGAAAGATGCAAACTCAGAAAACACCAAGACGTGTTCTCGAAGAGGAAACCGAAGAACTCGGCGAAAAACCTCTCCGCCGCCCTCCAAGCGGAAATCGATCCACTAGACAATCAGTTGGGATACATGAGTAAGCAAAGACCCTCCAAGCCTAATCTACCCGATGCACCTAAGCCCTCCAAGCTCCTACTCCAACAAGGCTTCTCGGAACCGTGTCTTGTCTAGTTCTCCGGATCCCGCAACAAGCTCCATGTTGCATCTGCCATCCTTGGCTTCTTCCAATGCTTCCCAGCAGCACCAAAACGTCACTCAACACTCTCAAAAGGTGTGGTAAGTGTTTGGGCTATCTACCTCTCAATGGTGTGGAAATGGAGAGGGAAGGGTTGAGGAGATACCACAAGCAAGTGTATAGAGAAAGGTGGGGATGACAATCTCTAATTGCAAATGTGTTTGGCTAGGGTTTTCTCTCTAAAGCATTCCTCAACATTTGTGGGTAAAGGGGGTTTATATAGGATAGGTGCAGAATGTGTGAGTCAGTCAGTACAGGCTGGCAGAACAGCATGTCTCGCGGGTGTCTCGCAGGAAGGCCTTACCCACGAGATACTCGCGAGAGACAGCTGTCTCCATCTGTCCTGACTCTTCGCATTCCAGCATGTGCAAGGCACATGCTTCACTTCGCGGGAAGATTAGTCGCGACATACCCGCGAGAATCCATCAGCTTCCACTTTGCTTGAGTCTTCACACACTCTCTATCACACACCCCTTACATCAATTCCCACAACAAATACAGGGTATAAACAATTGAAAGTAATTACAATCAAATTTGGAACGGAATAAAAGCCAACAAAACACATAGTTGTAAATCACAACTTTACATATACCTTTTATAAAGCTCTTCTTTTATACAAATATGTGAAGATTTTGACATTTGATGAGATATTTTGCAGCATAAAGCCTTCTTTTATACAAATTGATGAGCTCTTCTTTTATACAAATTGTATGTCGTTAGATTGCTATTATAACCAAATTTGTATAATTATTGAAGCTGCAATAATCTTAATCAACAAGCAGAATAAAGCCTTCCCTGCCCTACAATTATAACCAAATTTGTATAATTATTGAAGCTGCAATAATCTTAATCAACAAGCAGAATAAAGCCTTCCCTGCCCTACAAGCCCTCTCCCATTTATCTTCCGCTTGAACCAAGGCCATTCACAGGCCATTCCTCAGTAAGAGAACTTAAGAGTGGAATACTTTTTAAGCTGAAGGTTGATATTGCAAGAGAAACCAGACTAGTTGAAACTAAATTGAACTACATCTAGCTCGATTTAGTACATCTAACCAAACTGTCCTGTAAATGCATAAATGGAACAAACCTTCCACACAACATAAGAAATCAATCAAACTGGTCAATTCATCCACAAGCTAAAGGAAACCAAGCCTTAACTATGTATAAGAAAAATTGAAACAAATCCACCCTTGCCTTGCCTTTTCACTTTAACGTCACAAAATAATTTTAATATTAGTCTACTCGCTTCAAAAACTAAATTGCCTTAATAGTTTGGCAATAACATCACAAAATAATAGCCATGTGACAATGTTTGGCCAATTACATAACAAACTACATGCCTAAGTTCTGAAGTACTGTTCCTAGAATTAACTAAGTTCTGCTGATTTGTTGACTATTAAAATTTCTGCAGCTTTGTTGACTACCATCAACTCCTGCTCTAGATCTCTTTGAGTTCCCCTCAATGTTGACAGCCTGGATGTGAAAAGTATACAGACATTAGAAGTTGACAGCAAAAAGATATAAAAGTAATAAACATATATATATATATATATATATATATATATATATATTTAGCTGCCATATTGGTATTTATTAAAATTCATAAACATCAAGCTTCGGTTACGTATATACCCAACCAACAAAATTCATAAAATTCAAAGTCACTGAAATAAACAAAGGAAGTTACTTTGTTGGCTACCTAGCTATATATATATATATATATATATATATATACACGTCACACATACATTGCTTTGTTGGCTGTTAAATGCACTATCTACTTACACTCTAAATCCCATGAAGTGCTCCTTAGTGCTGGCGGCCTGCATGTGAAAAACATTAGAAATGTGCATAATTTGCTATATTAAGGAAATAATTTAAATGAATTCAAATACCCCCTTTCTGCCGCTACTTGTTGCCTTGCCCTTGCCCTTGTCTATTGCCACCATGCCTTTGCCCTTGGTAGTTGCTACTCCTGGTGGTCTTTGATTGCTCCTGCAGGTCCTTTTGTTATGACCCAATTGATGACAATGTGCACATCTTATATTTGTTTGATTCCTCTTCATCTTGTAAGGTGTTAGGACATATGTAGTTCACTCATTAAGAACATATGTCATTCTTTTATGTAATTGGCTAATCCTTTGACAAAACGCACTTTACTTGTAATTGGGTAGTTCTAGGTGTTTTTAATACTTCAAGAAACAAGGTTTCAAGATCAAGTGTTGAAGTCATCAAGTTTGTCCAAGGAAAACAAGCTATAGTGCAATTTCATTAAATCTCGACAGCTGGCTCGACAGCTGTATCTATCGAGGTTTAAGAAAGCTGTTCAAGCCCGTAAGCTCGACAGCTTCTATCTGTCGAGGTTTATAAAAATCAGAATTCTGATCTAATTTCTTGGGATCCGTGAATATGTCTTTGGGCCTTCTTTTCTCTTAACCCTAGACATATAAAAGGATTGTTTTATGGGCCTTCAAAGAGTTCACAAGTTGCACAAGCATTGAGAAAACTCTGTTGGAGCAAATTGTGACTGGAGATGAAGTTCTTGCCCTAGTTCATCTCTTCTGAAGAAGTTGCTGTGTATTTTGTACCTTTGGGTTTTGTGACCAAGCATCTTTTTGATCTTCATCATGTAGGATGAACTGAAGAACTTTGCAGCCAACCTCTCTTTCAGTTGGTGTTGAAGTTGCGTACTGGGATCCGCGCATTAGTTAGTCACGTACTTGGGAGCCATGCAACAAAAAGGGGGAACTGTCACTATAGAACAAGTCCAATTGGGTATTAGGGTAAGGGTTCAACTGTAGGTTGGTAAGGTACTTGGGATTCCTTTACTTGTAACTGCTTGTTGTGATAATAGTGGAGTTTCGGAAGTGGTGACTTGGAAATCACCCGGTGGAGTTTTTGCCGCAAGGGTTTTCCCCATTCGTAAACAAATCACTGTGTCTTTTAATTTCCGCTACATAATTAGTTTATTGGTGATTTGTTTATGCTTCCACGCGTTTGCATGATTAATTGATTAATCGATTAATTAATAACTTGGCTAATTAATTAATTGGTTTTGATAGGCCACAAATTGAATGACCCCTTGTGATTAAACCAATTAATTAATTAGCCAAGTTATTAATTAATCAATTTAACATGCAAACACATGGAAGTACAAACAAATCACCAAATACTAAATATGCAGCGGAAATTAAATGACACGGTGATTTGTTTACGAATGGAGAAAACCCTTGCGGCAAAAACCCCACCGGGTGATTTTCAGGTCACCACTCCCGAAACTCCACTATTATCAAATCAAGCGGTTACAAGTAAAGGAATCTCAAGTACCTTACCAACCTACAGTTGAACCCTTACCCCAATACCCAATTGGACTTGATCTGTAGTGACAGTTCCTCCTTTTGATGCACGGCTCCTAAGTACGTGACTAACCAATGCGCGGATCCCAGTACGCGACTTTAAACACCAACTTAGAAGGAGAGGTTGGCTGTAAAGTTCTTCAGTTCATCAGTTCATCATACACGATGAAGATCAAGAAGATGCTTGGTCACAAAACCCAAAGGTGCAAATACACAGCAACTTCTTCAGAGAAGATGAACTAGGTCAAGAACTTCGTCTTTGATCACAAATTGCTTGAACAGAGTTTGCTCAATGCTTGTGCAACTTGTGTCTACTTTGACGGCTCTTAAAATAGTCCTTTTATATGTCTAGGGTTAGGAGAAAAGAAGGCCCAAAAACATATTCACGGATCCCAAGAAATCATATCAGAATTTTGATTTTCTTAAATCTCGATAGATAGCAGGTGTCTAGGAGCTATCGAGCAGGTGTCGAGCTTTAATGATTTTGCACTTCAGCTTGTTTTTCTTGGACAGACTTGATGACTTCAACACTTGTTCTCGAAACCTTGTTTCTTGAAGTATTAAAAACACCTAGAACTTACCAATTACAAGTAGAGTGCGTTTTGTCAAAAGGATTAGCCAATTTACATAAATAAGTGACATATGTTCTTAACAAGTGAAAACACATATGTCTTAACAATCTCCCCCTTTGGCAATCCGTGACAAAACCACAACAAACAAATGAACATATGAGAGAAGTCATAAATCACTCAACTCATACTCACTTGTTGAATACAATAAAATCTATCCTATCACAAACCCTTGAAAAACTTTGCAAGAAAAGAGTTTATGGCAAGTAGACTTTGGCAACCTGTATTTTTGAAACACTTTAAACAAAACTCATCAAGGCACCTTATGTGAAACAGAAATAAATAGATTGCATACAAATATAAGAATCATGTGTATAAAGATAGAAAAGAAACAACCCATGAAGAGGTAGGTGAAAGAAACATACATCCACATATAATGAATATAAGTACAATGTATGTAAAACTGGTCACAAGACCTCATGTACAAGAATAATGTATCTAAAAGATAAGAAAAGAAAAGATACATCATAACCTCACTACATCCCTCAAGTATCAACACTCCCCCTAACAAAAATGTCCTACACTAACTCTCCCCCTAAGATGACTACTCTCATAACCCAAAACTACTCCCCCTTTTTGTCACGAGTGACAAATGGTAGAGTGTCATGTAGACATCTCATCAGTAGAGCTAGCATCTCCATCATCATCTGAAGCGTCATCGTCATCACCATCATCACCATCATCCTCAGAGTCAGAAGCCGCTTGAGGAGGTGGTGAAGGAGTAGCCTCAGAAGCAAAACCACCCATGGTTGCCTGCCGTCGTGCAATACGACCAACACGAACATTCACCTGATACAACTCAGTGGAGAGTGTATCGAGGCGAGCATCCATGCGCTGTAGCTGCGCCATGATGTCTCCAAGAGATACATCGCCCATAGAGGAAGAAGGAGCAGATCTGGATGGAGCAGATCTGGATGGAACTGAACGGGAGGGAGGAGTGGAATCCGGCTACCTCGACCTAAACTGAGCTGCACTACATTTTACGGTAGCGGCATCTATGGCACAAATATGTGTGAAGTGGTCGGACACAGGAAAAGGGATAGAAAAATGGTGTAAGATCCTCGTGATAGTGGAAGGAAAGATGAGCTTATCACGGGACGCCGAATCTAAATGAACATCTATGACAGAGAGAATGAAATGAGAAGGAAAATCTATAGTCAGATGCTCAAGAAGAGATAACAAAAATCGAGCACGAGGCTCTGTGATGGAGTTGTAGTGAGAAAGTGGATGGAGTACAAAAGTCATCACCATGTTTAAGAATCTAGGACCTTTAGCAAAAGGCCTACATGATGTATACTGATGTTCACCCCAATCAGCAAGGTGCTCATAAAAAGCAGAAATGAGCTCAGCTTTGGACACAATCCTCAGACGCTCACAAGAAGGATAGTCAGGAAACTCTATCCTAGGAACCCTAAGTACATCTGCAACTAGCTGCGGTGTGACAGGAATGCGCGTACCTCGAACGCGAGTGAAAAAGAGAGGTACTGAACGATCAATCCCGTGCATGTTGGAGTAAAACTCCTGAATGAGCACGAGAGGACAAGTGACCGGGACGTCACACAGTGACTCCCATCCCCTACTGTGAATGATAGAGGGAAGGTCAGTGTCGGCGAAGTCCGCTAAAATGACTTGGCATTCCGAATGAACACCTCGTCTAGAAAATTTCTCCGAAAATGCCTTGTGGGCATCACCATCACGGAACCGAAAATTAAGAGAAGCAGAATCAGAAGATGAAGAAGCTCCAGAATGCAGAGGGTTCCGAGCAGGAGTGGATTTACGCTTAGGTGCCATAGACACTACTAACGTAAACATAATGAGAGAGAGAGACAGAAAGAGACAATCAGAAAAGTCCCAAAACAGTTCACATATATCAAATATAATGAACAATGAGTACGTATGCATGGAGATGCATGAACATGTGACATGCAACAAAAATTCATCATGGGCTCAGCCCAATCCAATCCTACCAGCATATAAACATAGTACTCACATCTAAATGCATGTAAATACCATTCTAATGCATATGAAATGCAATGTATGACATTTTGAACACATTTTAATGAACACCCAACCCAAAATTTCAAGAAAAACTCATTAATTTTGAAAAACCCCAAAAATTTTCAAAAACCCCAAAACCTAAGATTCAAAACATGAAATGCATGAATAAAGAGGGAAAAAGAGATCATACCAAGTGATTTGAAGCAAGGAAGGGCCGAAAATCACGTGGATTGAAGGTTTTGAGTGAGAAAAAGAAGTTTGGGAGATGAATAGCCGCGGATAGATCGAGAGAGATCGAGAAAATGAGAAGCGGATCGCGACAGGAGCTTAAATAGGAGCATCAGTAAATCTCGATAGATGAGGTATCGAGAGGTGTCGAGACAGCTGTCGAGGAAGGTGTCGAGAAAAAGCACGTCGACAGCTACAGGTGTCGAGAAGGTATCGAGGAAGTGAACACCAGAACCAAGAACAGAAGCTCGATCGATCGACAAGGTATCGAGAATGTATCGAGGAGACAGGAGAATTCTCGATCGACCCATCAGGTGTCGAAGAGGTGTCGAGATTGCGATAAAAAAACGGCTTGAGAATCTCGACAAATACAAGGTATCGAGGAGGTGTCGAGGAGGTGTCGAGCCAGCAGTAAAAAGCAATTTTTCTAGAAGAGAAAAACACAGATATGAATGCAATCCAACATAAACCTCAACTAATGATCCAATCAACATATTAAGCTCTCAAAATCATCTCTCATCAAACAATTTTAAGCACATGGATCCTAAGAAAAAACACACACACACACTAAGCAAGTCTAACCAATTTTATATTTCAAAAACAAGTCAAGACAGTTTAGTGAGCATATATTAGCATATGTAAACACTTGTGATGGCCAAATCACATTGTACCTGCACATGTATCTGTTAGGTTCTAAATGTTTAGAACAATTGGCAAATCGTGAACACAAACTTGTCTAGATATAGATCTTAGAGTCTATAGGTTTTATTAGACAATGCTCAAGGTGATTCAAGTCAAGATTCAAGAACATACACGCTGCAGGAAGAAGACTTCATATTCTGCCTGGTTCGATCAATCGAAGAACAGGCTCGATCGATCGAAAATCGTATCTGCAGAATTTTAAGTCGGCCCAAATAGCAGCTTAAGCCCATTAAGGATTAGGGTTTCAGATCTACTTCTCCCACTATATAAAGGAAATCCTAAGCCACGTTTTTGAGACTTTTGGAGAGAGAGATTAGAGTGCCTCTTGTGCCTCCTTTTATTTTTAGGGTTTTGTACCCAAACCTCTCTAAGTCTTTGTTGCTCATATTTGCGGTTTATGTGAATCTCTTGTGAGATCTTTGAGGAGCTTTCCTTCACATAAACTTAGGGTTGTCAATATCTTAATGATCAACAAGGTTGCTGCCATTGGAGCTTAAAGAACAACAAGCGGGGGTGCTTGTACTTGATTGAAGAGTCCAAGAAAGAAGGAGTCCGTGGATTCAGAGCTTGCACGGGGTCGTGTCAGTAAGTTCTACTGGTGGGTAGCATTAGGAAGTCGAGCGGGGAGCTTGTAGTCCTTTTGTATGAACTTCGATTCTTTCATAGTGGATTCAGGTTAGCCTTGAGGATAGGTGGGTCAAATCCTCCCCAGGTTTTTACCGTGTGGTTTCCTGGGTGATCATATCTTGTGTTATTTATTTTCCGCTGCTTTATATTCTTGATATGATTGTTTGGATTGTTTTAACCTAGAATTGCTTAATTTGACTAAGTAACAACTTGGCTAATTAATCTAGGCTACGCAATCTGGTTGTTTAAGGGGTCTAAATTTCTAACAGTATCAAAAGTAGCAAAGAATATTGTGTGTTGTGTGTGAAAAACATCGCAAGATTGCATATGTGTATACATGTTATGACGATCTGAGATATGAGAAAATAACTTTAACTCACACACAATCATAACTATTTGATAGGGACTATCACATTTGAGGTACATCCTATAACTCCCACATCTCCCTATCCTTGAGAATGAAGCAAGTGCTTCCAAAGATTCTGAAGTACTTCACATTTGGCTTCCTTCCTTTCCATAACTCATAGGGAGTCTTTTTGGTACCGGGTCTGAAGTATACCCTATTACCCGTATGACATGCAGTGTTTACGGCCTCTCCCCATAAGTTTCTAGCCACATCTTTACTATGCAACATGGTTCTGGCCATCTCTTGGATAACTCTATTCTTCCTTTCTACCACACCATTTTGCTGAGGCATAATAGGAGCAGAAAATTCCTGAGATATACCTGATCTTATGCAGAAGGACTCCATGTATGAGTTCTCGAATTCTTTACCATGGTCACTTCGAATTCGATCAATCTTTAGGCTCTTTTCATTCTGCAGTCTTGTGCATAAAGCCTCAATGTGCTCAGGACCATCAGACTTGGATCGAAGTAGAATGACCCAAGTATATCTGGTGAAGTTGTCTACCACAACCATGATGTATCTCTTACCACCAAGAGACTCGGTTCTGGTTGGACCCATAAGATCTAAATGTAGAAGCTCCAATGGCCTTGATGTAGCTGATGTCTGAGTACTTGGATGCTTAACTCTCGTCTGTCTCCCAAGCTAACATGGTCCACACACCACATTACTCATTCTACTAAGCTTTGGTATTCCCAAGACTGATTCATGCTTAGATACAATAGATAGATGCTTGTAACTAGCATGTCCCATTCGTTGATGCCATAGATCTTCATTAGGCAAACGAATGCTATTACAGACAATATCAGCATCAGGAACCAATCCATAGCAGTTGTCCAAAGTGCGAACCCCACCAATGAGCTTCTTTCCAGACTCATCCATGACAAGACACTTTCCCTTTGAGAATAGTACCATGAAGTCTTGATCACATATCTGACTTATGCTCAATAGGTTCACTCTTAGACCTTCTACATAAAGAACATTTGCAATGTCCGGCAGTCCTAGTAGAGATATGATTCCTTTCCCTTTAATTTGTGACTTACTTCCATCACCAAAAGTAACATTGCCACCTTTCTTGGACTCGAAAACCTTGAAGAGAGATCGGTCTCCAGTCATGTGTCTTGAGTAGCCACTGTCAAGGTACCACAGACATGTGTCCATAACTTTGTATGTAGACTTCATCATGAAACACACTTCATGTTTAGATGACAAATCAGAGGGAATGGTTCTTTCACTCAATTGCCTTTTATGAGCTAAGCCTTTAACTTTCACTATTCTCAGACGAACTCCTTTGCACATTTTCATTCTGAGACAGTCTAGTTTCTTCTTAGCCAAACTGAGATCTTTTCCAATAGTCATCATAAAAGAATTCAAATAACTTTTAGACTTGTATTTTCTGAGACACTCAAACAAATAGTGATTAGAAAAACAAGATGTATTTGAAAACAAAGATCTCTTGAAGCCGGTTACAGCCATGACAATAGGGGTCAATGGATCAACACAGCAAAGATTAAAACCTAATCAGAGTTTTCCTGCTCTGATACCACTTGATAGGCCACAAACTGAATGACCCCTTGTGATTAAACCAATTAATTAATTAGCCAAGTTATTAATTAATCAATTTAACATGCAATTGCGTGGAAGCACAAACAAATCACCAATAACTAAATATGCAGCGGAAATTAAATGACACGGTGATTTGTTTATGAATGGGAAAAACCCTTGCGGCAAAAACCCCACCGGGTGATTTTCAGGTCACCACTCCCGAAACTCCACTATTATCAAATCAAGCGGTTACAAGTAAAGGAATCCCAAGTACCTTACCAACCTACAGTTGAACCCTTACCCCAATACCCAATTGGACTTGATCTGTAGTGACAGTTCCCCCTTTTGATGCACAGCTCCCAAGTACGTGACTAACCAATGCGCGGATCCCAGTACAACTTAGAAGGAGAGGTTGGCTGCAAAGTTCTTCAGTTCATTATACACGATGAAGATCAGGAAGATGCTTGGTTACAAAACCCAAAGGTGCAAATACACAGCAACTTCTTCAGAGAAGATGAACTAGGTCAAGAACTTCGTCTTTGATCACAAATTGCTTGAACAGAGTTTGCTCAATGCTTGTGCAACTTGTGTCTACTTTGACGGCTCTTAAAATAGTCCTTTTATATGTCTAGGGTTAGGAGAAAAGAAGGCCCAAAGACATATTCACGGATCCCAAGAAATCAGATCAGAATTCTGATTTTCTTAAATCTCGACAGATAGCAGGTGTCGAGGAGCTATCGAGAAGGTGTCGAGCTTTAATGATTTTGCACTTCAGCTTGTTCTTCTTGGACAGACTTGATGACTTCAACACTTGATCTTGAAACCTTGTTTCTTGAAGTATTAAAAACACCTAGAACTACCCAATTACAAGTAGAGTGCGTTTTGTCAAAAGGATTAGCCAATTTACATAAATAAGTGACATATGTTCTTGACAAGTGAAAACACATATGTCCTAACAGGTTTAATCACAAGGGGTCATTCAGTTTGTGGCCTATCAAGTGGTATCAGAGCAGGCACACTCTGATTAGGTTTAATCTTTGCTGTGTTGATCCATTGACCCCTGTTGTCATGGCTGTAACCGGCTTGAAGAGATCTTTGTTTTCAAATACATCTTGTTTTTCTAATCACTATTTGTTTGAGTGTCTCAGAAAATACAAGTCTAAAAGTTATTTGAATTCTCTTATGATGACTGTCGGAAAAGATCTCAGTTTGGCTAAGAAGAAACTAGATTGTCTCAGAATGAAAATGTGCAAAGGAGTTCGTCTGAGAAGAGTGAAAGTTAAAGGCTTAGCTCATAAAAGGCAGTTGAGTGAAAGAAACATTCCCTCTGATTTGTCATCTAAACATGAAGTGTGCTTCATGATGAAGTCTACATACAAAGTGATGGACACATGTCTGTGGTACCTTGACAGTGGTTGCTCAAGACACATGACTAGGGACCGATCTCTCTTCAAGGTTTTCAAGTCTAAGAAAGGTGGCAATGTTACTTTTGGTGATGGAAGTAAGTCACAGATTAAAGGGAAAGGAATCATATCTCTACCAAAACTGCCGGACATTGCAAATGTTCTTTATGTAGAAGGTTTAAGAGTGAACCTATTGAGCATAAATCAGATATGTGATCAAGACTTCATGGTACTATTCTCAAAGGGAAAGTGTCTTGTCATGGATGAGTCTGGAAAGAAGCTCATTAGTGGGGTTCGCACTTTGGACAACTGTTATGGATTAGTTCCTGATGCTAATATTGTCTATAATAGTATTCGTTTGCCTAATGAAGATCTATGGCATCAACGAATGGGACATGCTAGTTACAAGCATCTATCTATTGTATCTAAGCATGAATTAGTTTTGGGGATACCAAAACTTAGTAGAATGAGCAATGTGGTGTGTGGACCATGTCAGCTTGGGAAACAGACGAAAGCTAAGCATCCAAGTACTCAGACATCAGCTACATTAAGGCCATTGGAGCTTCTACATTTAGATCTTATGGGTCCAACCAGAACCGAGTCTTTTGGTGGTAAGAGATACATCATGGTTGTGGTAGACGACTTCACCAGATATACTTGGGTCATTCTACTACGATCCAAGTCTGATGCTCCTGAGCACATTGAGGTGTTGTGCACAAGACTGCAGAATGAAAAAAGCCTAAAGATTGATTGAATTAGAAGTGACCATGGTAAAGAATTCGAGAACTTATACATGGAGTCTTTCTGCATAAGATCGGGTATATCTCAAGAATTCTCTGCTCCTATTACGCCTCAACAAAATGGTGTGGTAGAAAGGAAGAATAGGGTTATCCAAGAGATGGCCAGAGCCATGTTGCATAACAAAGATGTGGCTAGAAACTTGTGGGGATAAGCCGTAAACACTGCATGTCATACGGTTAATAGGGTATACTTCAGACCCGGTACCAAAAAGACTCCCTATGAGTTATGGAAAGGAAGGAAGCCAAATGTAAAGTACTTCAGAATCTTTGGAAGTACTTGCTTCATTCTCAAGGATAGAGAGAATGTGGGAAAGTTTGACTCTCGGAGCGATGAAGGCATATTTCTAGGCTACTCTTCTACAAGCAAGGCCTATCGGGTGTACAACAAAAGAACTATGAAGGTAATGGAGACAGTAAATGTCGTCATTGATGAGTCTTCAGATTCCAGTTCTGAGAAAGGCATTGAGGAACTCTCTAAAGAAATTCTTCCTTCTAAGCCTAGGGAAGTTCAAGACATTATTGAACAAGAACCTGCATCTCCAAGTACTCCCAGTACTCCGAGTGTTGTGGAAGACTCTGTAGACATACCCACTTCACCAGATTCTGAATCTCATGAAGCGAAGGGACCTTCCTCTAGAATCAAATTAAATCATCCTCCAGAAGTTATTGTGGGAAACATGAATGAACTCACATTAAGGAAACGCACAGTTGATAAATGTGTTGCTAACTTTGTGTCTTATTCCTGCTACTTGTCACAGGTTGAACCCAAGAAAGTTGAGGAAGCATTACAAGATGAAATTTGGGTCGAAGCAATGCATGACGAACTACTTCAGTTTCAGAGGAATGATGTTTGGACTCTAGTACCTAGACCGGAAGGTGAGCACATCATCGGTACAAAGTGGATATTCCGCAACAAGACTGATGAAGAAGGCAATGTGATTTGCAACAAGGCTCGACTTGTAGCTCAAGGATACTCGCAAATGGAAGGAGTAGACTATGATGAAACATTTGCCCCAGTTGCCCGAATGGAGTCAATCAGAATTCTCCTTGCCCTAGCATGTCAGCTGAAGTTCAAACTTTATCAGATGGATGTAAAGACTGCTTTCTTGAATGGGTTACTCAAAGAGGATGTATATGTGGCTCAACCAAAAGGATTCATTGATCCACACTTTCCAGATCATGTGCTGTACCTTAAAAAGGCACTTTATGGGTTGAAGCAAGCTCCTAGAGCCTGGTATGATAGACTCACAAAATATCTGGTGTCACATGGGTTCACAAGAGGAAAGGTTGATCAAACTCTCTTCATCAAAAGGGAAGATGATGAGTTGATAGTTGCTTAAGTCTATGTTGATGATATCATCTTTGGGTCGACTAAGGATGAACTTGCTCATGGCTTCTCAAAACTCATGCAAGCCGAGTTCAAGATGAGCATGATTAGAGAGCTGACTCATTTCCTAGGATTGCAGATTCACTAGCAAGATTCAGTTATATTCCTTTCTCAATCTAAATATGCTAAGAATCTTGTGAAAAAAAATTGGTTTGGAATCTGCTAGTTCTGTTAGAATCCCTATAAGCCTATGATGAAATTTCTTTTGCATGTCACATGTTCATGCCTCCCCATGCATACGTACTCTCTATACAATATATTTGATATATTTGAATTGCTTTGGGACTCTTCTGATTGTCTCTTTCTTTCTCTCTTTCTCATTTTGTCTACGTTAGTAGTGTCTATGACACCTAAGCGTAAATCTACTCCAGCTCGGAACCCTTTGCGTTCTGGAGTTCTTCATATTCTGATTCTGCTTCTCTTAATCTTCGGTTTCGTGATGATGATGCCCACAAGGCATTTTTAGAGAACTTTTCTAGACGAGGTGTTCATTCAGAACGCCAAGTCATTTTGGCGGACTTCGCCGACACTGACCTTCCCTCTGTCATTCACAGTAAGGGATGGGAGTCACTGTGTGACGTCCCGGTTACATGTCCTCTCGTGCTCATTCAGGAGTTTTACTCCAACATGCATGGGATTGATCTTTCAGTACCTTTCTTTTTCACTCGCGTTCGAGGTACGCGCATCCTTGTCACACTGTAGCTGGTTACGGATATGCTTAGGGTTCCTAGGATAGAGTTTCCTGACTATCCTTCTTGTGAGCGTCTGTGGACTGTGTCCAAAGATGAGCTCATGGCTGCTTTTTATGAGCACCCTGCTGACTGGGGTGAGCGTCAGTATACACCATGTAAGGCTTTTGCTAAAGGCCCTCGTTTCATAAACATGGTGATGAATTTTGTTCTCCATCCTTTCTCTCACTACAACTCCATTACAGAGCCTCGTGCTCGATTTTTGTTATCCCTTCTTGAGCATCTTACCATAGATTTTTCTTCTCATTTCATTTTGTCTCTTATAGATGTTCATTTAGATTCGGCGTCTCGTGATAAGCTCATCTTTCCTTCCGCTATCACAAGGATTCTACGCCATTTTTCCATTCCTTTTCCTATGTCCGACCACTTCACACACATTTGTGCCATAGATGCCGCTACCGTAAAACTTAGTGAGGCTCAGTTTAGGTCGAGATAGACAGATTCCACTCCTCCATCCCGATCTGCTCCATCTACATCTACTCCTTCTTCCTCTATGAGCAATGTTTCACTTAGAGACATCATGGCGCAGCTGCAGCGCATGGATGCTCGCCTGGATACACTCTCCACTGAGTTGTATCAGATGAATGTTCGTGTTGGTTGTATTGTACGACGACAGGCGACCATGGGTGGTTTTGCTCCTGAGGCTACTCCTTCACCACCTCCTTCAGTAACTTCTGATTCTGAGGATGATGATGCTTCAGATGACGATGATGGAGATGCTAGCTCTACTGATGAGATGTCTACTTGACACTCTACCCTTTGTCACTCGTGACAAAAATGGGGAGTAGTTTTGGGGATATGAGAGTAGTCATCTTAGGGGGAGAGTTAGTATAGGACATTTTTGATAGGGGGGGTGTTGATTCTTGAGGGATGTAGTGAGGTTATGATGTATCTTTTCTTTTCTTTTTTTTTAGATACATTGTTCTTGTATATGAGGTCTTGTGACCAGTTTTACATACATTGTACTCATTTTCTCGATAGATGTGGATGTATGTATCTTTCACCTATCTCTACATGTATTGTTTCTTTTCTATCTTTATACACATGATTCTTATACTTGTATGCAATTTATTATTTCTGTTTCACACAAGATGCCTTGATGAGTTTTTGTTTAAAGTGTTTCAGAAATACAGGTTGTCAAAGTCTACTTGCCATAAACTCTTTTCTTGCAAAGTTTTTCAAGGGTTTGTGATAGGATAGATTTTATTGTATTTAACAAGTGAATATGAGTTGAGTGATTTATGACTTCTCTCATATATGCTCATTTGTTCGTTGTGGTTTTGTCACGGATTGCCAAAGGGGGAGATTGTTAGGACATATGTGGTTCTCTCATTAAGAACATATGTCATTCTTTTATGTAATTGGCTAATCCTTTGACAAAATGCACTTTACTTGTAATTGGGTAGTTCTAGGTGTTTTTAATACTTCAAGAAACAAGGTTTCAAGATCAAGTGTTGAAGTCATCAAGTCTGTCCAAGAAAAACAAGCTATAGTGCAATTTCATTAAATCTCGACAGCTGTATCTATCGAGGTTTAAGAAAGCTGTTCAAGCCCGTAAGCTCGACACCTGCTCGACAGCTTCTCGACACCTCCTATCTGTCGAGGTTTATAAAAATCAGAATTCTGATCTGATTTCTTGGGATCCGTGAATATGTCTTTGGGCCTTCTTTTCTTCTAACCCTAGACATATAAAAGGATTGTTTTAAAGGCCGTCAAAGGGTTCACAAATTGCACAAGCATTGAAGAAAACTCTGCTGGAGCAAATTGTGACTGGAGACGAAGTTCTTGACCTAGTTCATCTCTTCTGAAGAAGTTGCTGTGTATTTTGCACCTTTGGGTTTTGTGACCAAGCATCTTCTTGATCTTCATCGAGTAGGATGAACTGAAGAACTTTGCAGCCAACCTCTCTCTCAGTTGATGTTGAAGTCGCGTACTAGGATCCGCGCATAGGTTAGTCACGTACTTAGGAGTCGTGCATCAGAAAGAGGGAAACTATCAATACAGAACAAGTCCAATTGGGTATTGGGGTAAGGGTTCAACTGTAGGTTGGTAAGGTACTTGAGATTCCTTTACTTGTAACCGCTTGTTGTGATAATAGTGGAGTTTCGGGAGTGGTGACCTGAAAATCACCCAGTGGGGTTTTTGCCGCAAGGGTTTTCCCCATTCGTAAACAAATCTCCATGTCATTTAATTTTCGCTGCATAATTAGTTTATTGGTGATTTGTTTGTGCTTTCACGCGTTTGCATGATAAATTGATTAATTAATAACTTGGCTAATTAATTAATTGGTTTAATCACAAGGGGTCATTCAGTTTGTGGCCTATCATAAGGGTTATGAACTTCATCTTTATCCTTTTTTCTTCTATCAATCTTAGGCCTCCCTGGCTGGATTTTATGGATTGGAGGAAGTATTGCATCTCCATCTACTTCCGGCCACAAATCAGGACCATTGCATGGCTGAATGAGATGCGAATATAAAGCAATATATGTATCCTTCTTATAGAAGTCATGCACATAATCCTCAGCCCGTTCTTTCCTGAAACCTATTACGTGCACTGCATGCTTACATGGGATCCCAGTCAAATTCCAGCAGTTGCAAGCACATGAACGTTTCTCCACATCAACCACAAATTTCTTGCCACCATTATTCACCTCCCACCTCACCCCTTTACATTTCTCCAATTTTTGCTGGATCTTGAGACAAATAGGGCCTTCATACTTAGCCATTGAATCCCTATTCTTACAGATCCTAACCATGAGATATCTTCTAATGGTTTCAAGCATATTGACCAATGGCTTTTCTCTTGCTTCCACAATCTTCGAATTAAAAGTCTCACAAAGGTTATTTAATAGCATATCACACTTTGGATAATAGGGAAAAGCGTGCCTAGCCCACTGCATCAGAGACTTACTTCTTAAATCATCACAAGCTTCTTGCTCACTATTTCCATTTGCTTCATATAACTTTCAAATGCTGCTCTTGTTGATGCCTTAGCTGCCCCCCACATCAAGTCCTTTAACTCCTTTCCTTGATGGTTCTTCTTGAAGTTAGCAAACAAATGCCTCACACAGAATCTATTGTATGCGTCTGGGACCACAGTAGCTAAAGCAAGAAGTAAACCTTTTTGTTGGTCTGAAATAAAACACCATCCATGGTTACTCACAAGCCCTATATCACCTATTAAATTCTCCAAAAACCATGTCCAAGTCTCCTTATTTTCTGCCTCAGCAACAGCATAAGCAATTAGGTACATACCATCATTTCCATCTATACCCATAGCTGCTAGAAGTTGGCCAGCAACTACACCCTTCAAATGATAAGCATCTAAGCTTATCAATGGTCTACAATGACTAAAAAATCCCTCTTTACATGCAGCTAAGCACACATAGGCCCTCTTGAAATTATGATCAGGGACAGCAATTGTGACTTTAGCTGTGGTACCTGGGTTAGATCTTCTTAACTCCGCACAATAGCGTCTAACCTTGGTGTATTGCTCACAAAAGTCTCCTCTTACCATGCCTCTAGCAATGTCTCTAGCTCTATATGCCTTCGACAAGGCAAGCTGCACAGTAACATCCCGCCCCACTGCAGCTACCAAATCTTTAGCTTTAAATTCAATATTAGTCTGAAATTGATCAACATACTTTTCTGCCACCCAATGTGCAGAAACTTGCTTACTATGGAAAGATCTAATGCATGTATGAGTATTATACAACGCACTAATCCGAAAGTTTGCCTCCTTATCAATACCTGCAAACACTTTCCAAGGACAACCTTCAACACATTTATACCTCACCCTAGCCTTCTCATTCTTTGACAACTTGATGCCATATCCATGCTTCAATTTGTAAGCTCGTGCAAACTCTTTGAACTGCTTGTTGTCCCTAAATGACATCCCCAACACAAACTCAGGATCCTTTAAGTATTCACTTCTGAATTCAGGTAATTTTTTCTTTTGCTCACCATCAGAATTGTCGGGAGAATGCAACTGGTCTGAGGATGCATAGTCGGATCCACTTGGAATTTCATCCAACGGCCAATTAAAAAGAGTTGGAACTAGATCTAGGTGGGATAGTGATTGGTTTGCAAAATTAGGTGGGTGTGACAATGGATGGATGGCATTTGTGAGTTCTTGTGAGGGCTGATTGTTATGGGTTATGGTGGGCTGAATTATGTAGTCATCCACAGTAATTTCATATAATTGTTCATTGGCTGGGTCATCATAGTCAGAGTCATACCATTCATAATCCACATCTCCCACGGCACCATTCCCATCCTTGCCCCTAACACCATTCCCTTCATCGACTACATTACCACCCTCCTCAAACTCATCATCAGCAAGAGCCCCATCCCCATCCTCAACATCAACTTCATCAACATCATTATCATCACAATCACCATCAATGTCATCAACACCCACACCCTCCACACCAACACCACAACCTCCACACCAACACCACAACCAACCAAATTTGCAGCATCAACAACACTAACATCCCTGACTAACAATTGTTCCTGAACAAGGGTTGCATGTTCTACATAAATGTCTATTTTAGGATCAATGGGGTCAAGACACTTAAATAATTCATGAGTATCACCATCAGTAGACAAATATCTTAAGCCATTGTCAAGATCCAACCCAGGCACAAGATAATAAAACTGGACATAATCCAATACCCCTAACTCCACACAATAATTCTTAACCTCTGGTACAGAAAAGCAATCTGAATCCACATTATCATAAACTTTCACCTTGCCACTTATATACTTCCTCTTCTTAACCGAGTGGTGCAATACTCCATTGTAGTGAAGAACTAATGTAAAATTCTGACCAATCATCTTCCCTCTGAAAGTTTAAAATAAAAAAAGTCAGCACACAACATAAGTATTTTAGCCGACAAAGACAGTGACAAAGACAGTCTTAAGTAACCCCACACACACCATTAGCCCAACAGAAAAATAAATGGCTGACATCTAAATACCCCACACAGCAAACAATTCCTCCAAGTGGGGACCAAATTGTTTCGAAACAATAAAATTGCATGTGAAGATGTTCAGCAAACAGACAAAAGAATATATATTATCCACTCAAAAAAAGAAAAAATAAACCATATAAAGTAGATTATCCCATTCTCACCTAACAGTCAATAAAGTCCAACATAAACAAACAAAATGCAAAAAAAATACTTTTATACAGAAAAAGTCACCAGCTTTATAAAATACACAACTTTTTGTTCTGCTACTACATATACCCAAAAAAAACACACTAAAAATATTCTTGTGCTTATTCTTTGCTGGGTGAAGGTATTTATGAGAGAAGTGTTGGTGGGTGAAGGTATTTATGAGATGACCCATTTATATACAGATTAGTTAGAGGGTCACTGATTCAGAAGCTGCAAAAATATGAGTGAAGTGTTTAGTCATTAAGCTGAAAAATATACCTGCAAAGTGGCTGGGAAAGAAGCGGAGGACAGGTGAGGAGGAGCTACGTTTAGTCAAGGCAGAGCAGCAGCGGCGACACCGCTGGTTTACATGACTAGCAGGGGCGGCGACACCGCTGGTGAACTCAGTCGCTCTCTCTCTTAAACCGGCTCACTCTCTCTCTCTCGGACTCAAAGCTAGGGGTTTGAGTGAATCCCTTTTCTTTTTCTTTTTCTTTTTTTCTTCTTTTTTTCAGATTTTTCTTTTAATTCCGGAAAAAAAAAAAAAAAAAAAAAAAAAAAAAAAAAAAAAAAAAAAAAAAACAAACAAACAAACAAACAAACCATGAAAACGGCGTCGTTTTGGCAGCAGTAACGGTAGCAGTAACGAATTTGTAACGAAGCCTTGAATTGACAAAAAATGAAAGTTAAAGGACTGAATTGACAAAACTAAAAGTTAGAGGACTGAAATAAAAAAACGTGAAAATTAAAGGGTCAGTTTTGCATTTTTGCCAAAAATGTATTATATTTGAACTAGAATTATATTATCTTTACTTTAGTTTTCCGTTTCCCACCCGATGACCCACCACAAGTCAGGCTTTTTGTTTTTGTTTTTATTATTCTCCGTTACCCATTCCTTATCTTCTAGACATTTCTTTTTCTTTTCTTTTTTTTCCTCTACCTTTTCCATATCCACACAATTAATCATTTTTATTTCTCCCCTCTCCTTCTTCATCTTTGTTTCATCTTCTTCATTTTTCTTTATTTCATCCACTGTAAACCCTCTCTCTCTCTCTCTCTCTCTCTCTCTCTCGTGTCCTTCAAAATATCAATTATGCACATATATGTGTGCTCAATTTGCTATTGTGTTGTGTTGTAACGACTCTACCTATTTGCCTTTCTTTTCAATTCAGTGTCTCTCACTCTCTCTGAGTAAGGGATTTTTATTTTATTTTTTCCTTTGGGAATTTGATGGAAGGATCGAAACTTTAAATTTGTAGATTAGTTTTGATAGGGTTAGGCATTTTTTTATTTTGGTAAAATTGGTAGATTGGGCTTAATTATTTTTGTAATTTTGATATTGGTGATTTTGTTATTGGGCTTAATTTTTTTTGGAGTTTGCTATTTTTAAGGGAGCCTACATGTAATTTTGTTGAAAAAAAAATGCTAAATTAGTACACATATATATACACTTTTTTTCCCCAAATTCTAGGGGGGCCCGTTGCCCCCCAAGCCAAAACATGGCTCCATCCCTGTGTGTTGCACACTATTAAAAAAAAAAAAAAAAAAGAGTGTAAATTAGTATTATTATTATTATTGTGATATATAGAAACTCATAAGTATTTTCATTTAAAATATTAGATGAAATTTACAATTTAACCAAATCATAATTATAATCCTAGAAAAACTAATTGTTGTTATTGCTTTCAGTCAATACTAATAAATAGACATAATCAATGAAACAATAAATAAAATTTTATTTCTATTATTTGAGTTAATAATATTACATAAAAGGTCAATGAAAATCTCTTAATCTATTAATATTATTTATATAACACTTAGAAAGATTATTATATAAAATTTGAGACTATACTACAATATATAAAATTTTAATATTATGATATTTATATCAATCTTAATGTGCAGGAGAAAAAAAAAAAAAAAAAAAAAAACATGATAGTAAAATTTATTTGATAAGGAGATACAAATTATAGGGAAAATGAAACATCAAAAATAATGTTTTCCTTTAAATGTAGAGCATCAATTTTTATCATGTAAGTTAGTAGTGAGTTTCAATAAAAATATATAAGACAATATCTAACCATTTGTTTCTCAAAAAAAAAAAAAATATCTAACCATTTTTTTGGAGGTTTCACTTGAATAAAATATAGATAAAACTTCCAATTTAAAATATAAGAGGAAACTATTGTATAATTTAAGGATGAACATAAAATATTATAACTCAAATATTGGATACAAAAATATTGACGTAACTATTAGAAACTTTCATATACATAGTGAATTCCACAATCATGCATATACAACTAAACATTTGGATCACAATTGGACAAAAATCATTTGAAATAACAAAATTGAATACATCCACTAATCAAAACACCAAAAAAAAAATTTGCATTAACATCAAAATAATATTTAAAAAAATTTTAAACAATTAAAATACATAAATAAATCAATATTTTGCCTCAAATATTGTTCAATCTTAAATTACATATACAAAAAATAATATGTATGTACGTTTTTAGACCCTTTAAAACACAAGTTGTTTAACCTAGTTATTTAGCCAAGTGATTACTTAGATAAATTTTTCAGATCTAAGTTAACACAATCAAATCATATCAGGTAAGTAATACAGAAATATAAATAACACATGATATGATAACTCAGGAAAACCAAATCGGTAAAAAACCTGGGGAGGATTTAACCTAGCTATCCTCAAGGTAAAACAGATCTACTATGAAAGAATTGAAGTTTTTACAATAAGACTTAGACCACTAACATCCTATTGCTACCTCATGTAGAAAGCTTACTACCACGACCACGTGATAGCTCCGAGTCTACGGACTACTTCTTTCCTTGATCTATTGCAACTACAAGTACTCCCATTTGTGACTTTGAGACTCCACTCAAAGGTTTCAGATCTTCTTTAAATTCTTTATGCAGCAACTGAAGCAATCACCAAGTTCTTGACATGAATCTTGATAACTTTAAGTGTGTATGAAGGTAAACACCTCTAGATCTCACAAGAGATTCAACACACAACACATCAACAACACACAAAACATAGATAGGGTTTTTTTCCTTTTATAATTGGAGTAAAATATAAAACCCTACACGTCAAACTGGACTTGGACTAAGTTGAAAATTCTACGAAAAAAATAATCTACACGAGGTTCGATCGATCGAGCCTAATTTTTGATTGATCGAGCCTTGCAGATTTAGACAAATAAATCCTACAATCGCTCGATTCCAACTTTACAAATGAACACACTTTGAGCAACTTAAATCTAGACTCTTAGTTTTGATCATGGTTTGCCAACACATTACACATTAAAGTTCTAATACATTTAGTTCCTAAAGTCTTAGAACCTAACAATGTAAAATGAAAAGTATTAAAGTAAATCAAAGAATAAAGTTAGAGATTAATAGCAAAATGTTTGTGAGAGAGAGAGAGAGGTACCTCTAATAGTGGAGAACATAAATAAATAAATAAAATGCAATTGTGAAATAAATTTCTCATCAAAATTTTTAAGCTTGTTGGTTATAAGAGGGTAAAGAGAGAACATATTTATATGTAAAAATATAGAGTGGAAGAGGAAATGAAACTTATTTACTGAAAAAGAGGAGATGAGGAAGATGAAAGGTTGGGGAAGATGATGAAATATCATACATGTAGATAATTGAAATGTAATTGTAACTGCTAAAATAATGATGTGATATATATATACACACACATGTGTATATATTTATATATACACACCTTTGTGTCAAAAAAAGAAACATAAAAAAACTAAAAGTTATGAGAATATTGTATACATTTTGTTATTATATGTGTACAATTTAAATTTCAAGTGTCGAAAATTGGAAAAAAAATCAAATGACTTCTAAGCTTCTTTTCTAATTGTAATGCATTTAATTATGGTTTCAAAATAACTTTTTAAAAATAAATCTCAATAGATAATAGATAATTAAATTACACATATGTTATTCAACCAAAGTATTTTTTTCAACAAATTAAGTTTTATTTATAATTAAATACTTTAATAGCCTTTGGAAGAGGAATGGCTAGGAAAGTGAATATGGCAAATGACAAACTAAGAATTAATGATCATAAATAAAAATAAAAATGTGAACTTAAATACCATACTAAAAAAAATTTATTTCTTTCAATATTTTTTAATTATATGCCACGTGTCTAGTATTATGACAAACATACTAAGATGTACAAATAATATCAAGACACTAATCGGTTTTTGGTGCTGCTTCTGTGATTTTGTTTTTATCATCAGATCAAAACACCAATCAGTTTTTAGTGTAGACGGAGATTAAACCTTAGATCTCTTATTTAACTATAAAAAACTTTACTAGTTGAGTTAACCAAAACCAACCTTATCTGATTACTAAACAAGTATATAAAGCATAATGTTTGACTGAACTACACATGACTAGATAAAACAAATAAAATTTCATTCCCATGACGAGTGGGGCATTGGCGGAGCTTTATGTAGCTTTCGTGATCCAAAATTCCAAATGACTTTTGACGTGTGGAGCATTATTTAGTGTTTTGGTTTCCTTTCGATAGGGGGGCATGGGTGCTTTTTTCAATTCCTCAACATGCTATGTGGTGTGTGTGTTGCACTTGCATCATCTTATATCTTTTTTTTTTTATATACAAATCATCTTATATCTTAAATTGTCCCTCATTTGCTGAAGAAATTGGCCACACTCACCTCATGTATAAGTGCAAATATGTGAGAAAAAGTGACAGAAAATGATACTCCAAAAAGCTAATCCTATCTTCCATTCCTTCCATTCCTTTCTTTTCTATCTCTTTCTTTCTTTTTCTTCTTCTTCTTCTTCTTCTTCTTCTTTTTTTTTTTTGGGTCAATTAGTGCCAAAAGTTCCTTGTTGACCCCTGCTTTGCATGGATTTTATTTTTTTATTTGTAAATATGTAAATATTAGTCTTTAGATGACTATAGTATTTTTTTTTTTCTTTACATAAATTTCATAAAAAATATGGTATTATGAAATGGTTTAATTTCTTTGCTTAATAGAAATTATTTGAACAAAATTCGATAACAACTAAGTTGACGTTCTCATTCTTTGGGGTCAATGGGCTTTTGCCCTTATTTTTGCACAATGTCCCTATTTTGAAACTATTAAGCACTGTGTCTCTGTTTTGAAACTCAATTTTCTAAAAAACGAGTTTCAATGTAACTCGATTTTCTAAAAATCGAGTTCTAGGTAAGTTCGACCACTTAATTTTTTTTTGAAAATTTAAGTGGAACTCAACATTGCTACAATTAAAAATATACACATAACTCGATTTTGAGGATATCGAGTTTTACACAAAACTTGATTTTGTTAAAATCAAGTTTCAAAAACAGGGGCATTCTGCTAAATAGTTTCAAAACAGGGATATTTTACTGCCTAGTTTTAAAATTAGGAGTAGATGCCCATTTTCTCCCTCATTCTTTAGCGATTTCATCTTCAATTAAATGTATTTTTTCCATTTTTATTTATCCAAACAGCTAGTGAACACTTTTAAACACATAAATAAATGTAAGCTTATGCAATTTTATATTTGAATCATAAAAAAAAATAAATATGCACAATATTTAAATCTAAAACGTATGATAAGCAAATGGTTGAACCATTTTAGTTACTATTAAGGACATATTTTATGTAATTGGCTAATCTTTTGACAAAACACACTTTACTTGTAATTGAGTAGATCTAGGATGTGTTTAATACTTCAAGAAACATGTTGTTCAAGCTAAGTATTAAAGCCATGAAGATTGGACCAAGAAACAAGTGAAGAAGGGCTATTCATTAAAGCTAGACAGATTCCCAATAGCTGATCGACAATACTATCTATCGAGGTTTAATGAGTCTCGATAGCTACCTTGACAAATAGCATCTATCGAGGTCTCGACAGATAGCTCGACAACTGTATTTAAATTTCTTGGTCTGATTTTCGGCCCATGCTAACATGTATGTGTAAGGTTTCTTTTCTCACAACCCTAGACATATATAAGGCTTATTTTAAAGGCCATCACATAAGAGAATACAAGGAGAACACATGAAAAAGGTGACCGATGCCTTATTCTCTCTGAAAGAAGCTACTACATTTTTTGCGCCTTAGGGTTTTGTAACCAAGTGCTTCTTGATCTTCATTGTTGATGCAGTGAAGAACTTTGCAGCCAACATCTTCTTCAAGTTGATGTGTTAGTCACGTACTGGGAGCCGTGCATCATTGGTTAATCATGTACTGGGATCCGTGCAAGATGGTGGCGTTCATATATTGAAGAGTTCAGAAGTTTTGAAGCAGTAGAAGGTTTCTACTGTAAGTTCATCTAGGGGAATTGTAGAGTCTAGGGACAAAGGTTTTGTACTAGATCTGAAACTTCTATTTACTATAGTGGATTGCTTTTCAAGAAGGTTTCCCCCAGGGTTTTTATTGTGAAACTAGTTTGTTTCATTGGTTTTCCCGGGTCATCATATCTTGTCTTGTTTAATTTTCCACTGTGCATGATATTGATGTTTATTTGTTTTAACAAGGTTTATTCATAATAAATCTAATAAACAACTTGAGTTTAAAACTTTTTAATTCTTTCAACCAGGGTCTAAATTTCCCAACAAGTGGATCAGAGCGGGTACACTCTGATTGGATTAATTTCCAGAGTGTGATCCTTGACCCCCGTTTTCATGGATCGTGGACAATCTCTTTTGATTCCTCCTTTATTTGATGGCACTAATTATGCGTACTGGAAAGTTTGTACGAAAGTTTTTTTTTTTTGTAGGCTCTAGGTGAACAAGTATGGTAAGCTGTTGAAGTTGGCTGGATTAAGCCAAAGGAAGCGCCGGTGGATTGGGATGAAGCAACAATCATTGCGGCAAATTTCAACAGTAGGACCTTGAATGCTTTGTTTTGTGGGGCGACCGATGTGGAATTCAGGAAAATATCATCCACGAAAGTTGCCAAGGAAGCATGGACCATTCTTAAGACCACCTATGAAGGTACCAAGGCAGTAAAGACTGTGAAGCTTCAAATACTCATTAGTAGTTTTGAAGAAATAAGGATGGAGAAGGATGAGACTTTTGATGAGTTCTATGCTAAACTCAAGGATATTGTGAATTCTACCTTCAACCTTAGAGAATCTATAGCAGAATCCAAAATTGTTAGGAAAATCCTTAGGCCCCTACTTGAAAGATTCCATGCCAAGATTACTATCATTGAAGAAGTAAAGGACATTGATCAAATTCCTTTGACTAAGCTTGTAAGGAACCTTCAAACCTATGAGATGGGATTAGGTTTAATGGGAAAAGGTGGAAAGAGTAGAAACTTGGCTCTTACAGGTATAGAAGAAGAGATTGATGACTCTGAAGATAAAGATGATGATGAGGATGAGAATCTAACCTTCATAGTTGATGAGATTATCAAGCTTCTTCAATTTAGGAAAAAGGATAAGGACAAACCTCTTAGGAAATCTAAATCCTCTAGGAAGGGTAAGAGTGAGAAACTCTTATCCAATGCCATGAGTGCAAAGGTTTTGGTTATATGAGGATAGAGTGCCCAAACTACCTTATGAAGGAAAAGACCAAGAAGTCAAACGATAAAGGGTTGCTACTTGGAGTGATACTGAGAATGACTCTTCTGATGAGTATGTGGATGAATGTGGCCACTTTATGGCTTTTGCTACCACAACCGATAAAGTGATTGTGGAGAGTGCTGGTGACAGTGAGGATTCTTCTGATGATGAAGTACTGAAGAAGTTGACCATTCAAGAAGCCTATGATAAGCTATGCATTGAATTCATAACATTTGAATAGACTTCTTATCATTGTAGAAAAGAGCTTAATGAGGCAAAAATTTGAAAAAAGCTGATCTATTAGTCAAATTAGATGAGACTACAAGGTTGGTTAAGACTCTTGTTATGGAGAACACCTCATTAGAAGATAAGGTCAAGAATCTTGAGGATAAGCTTAGTCAAGCTAGAACTCAAATAGAGAGGATGTCTAGTGTAAAGCTTGATAAGTTATTGAGTGCTTAAAAGCCTAGTTCTAATAAGACTGGCTTAGGATATGCTGTTTCCTCCGGCCCTTCCTCTTCCATGGCTTCTGGATCAAGGATTTTCTTTGTGACCCAATCTGAGAAAGGTGATAAAGGTATGAAATCCAAAACTGATATGGCTAATTCTAAATCCTTTATTAGACCTCATGTTTGTCACTATTGTGGTGTTTCTGGACACATTCTTCCTAATTGTTTTATGTTGTATCCTCAAAAGCAAGTGTCCAAACGGTCACATGTTTCCTCTCATGGACCTACACCTTTGTTTGAAGAGTTATTAAAAGTCTTGAACTTTTTAACTCAATTTCAGGAGAATTTTAATTCTTCTATGTCCTTTAGTAGACATACTAAAACATGTGCCTTTTTATCTTTACGGCCAAAGACTTATGCTATGTGGGTAAGAAAAGAGCCTAAGACTTAATTGTCTTTTCTGTTTGTCCTCTACTTTAATTCTTTCTATCTAAAGTAGGACTCTCTTTGCTTGATTTCTTATCTGCTTTTGGAATCATGCTTTTATGTATCTGCATCTTTCTTTCATGCTTTCATGTTATTTGTCTGTTTTTGTTTGGTTGTTTAGTTTTTATTTTGTTTTGTTTTCAAAAAAAAAAAAAAAAAAAAAAAAAAAAAAAAAAAAAAAGGAAAATCAGAAAAATACAAAAACAGTGTGTGTTTGTGTACATTGGTACTTGTGTACCTTGGATGGCCATTGAAACAAAGTTTTTTAAGCTGTGTGTCTTTTGTAGCTTGGATGAGTATTTCTATGCATAACTAAGCAAGTGAGCTTTGTGGCTCATGTTTGTGATGAGTAAGATTAAGTAATCTTTTGTACTTAACACTCGTATCACTCTTTTTGACGGGAATGACTAGAAAATTCTAAGAGAAAGACATAAATAACCATCTTACCACTGTTGCCTGTCAATCATGAAATGTCATCTGTATGCTTCGGCATAGCAAAAGTGCAATGTCAAAAGCTTAACATCATTATGTATTTCTTTTCTCTCTCTTATATGCCCATGCATGATATGCTTATCAAAAGAAAAATAAAAGCAAAAAGAATAAAATGCTTTATATATGATTGCAAGCGTGTCTTCTAGGAGATGTGGGAGTTATAGGATGTACCTAGAAGGTGATAGTCCCCATCAAGCAGTTATGATTGTGTGAGTTAAAGTGATTTTCTCATATCTCAAATCGTCATAATGTGTAGACATTTATGCAATTTTGAGATGTTTTTCACACACAATATTCTTTGCTACTTTTGATACATATGCAAGTACAATATGATTTGACCATCACAAAGAATACATGTGTTAATGTATGCTCACTAAACTGTCTTAACTTGTTTTTGAAATATAAAATTGGTTAGACTTGTTTAGTGTGTGTGTGTGTGTGTGTGTGTGTGTTTTGGATCTAATTCCTTGACATTTTTCTTGATGAGAGATGTTTTTTAGAGCTTAAAATATTGTTTGGATCTTTGGTTGAGTAGCGTGTTTGATTACATTCATGTCTATGTTTTTCTCTTCTTTGAAAAACTGTTTTTAAGTAATCTCGACAGCTTCTCGATACCTCTCAACAGCTAGGCTATCTATTAAGCCTTTTGAGCTTCCTTTCTCGATAGAAGTTAACACAATCTCGATCCATCGAGCTTTCTGGACTTTGTCTCGACAGGTTCTCGATCCATCGAGAAACTTTCTGTCTGACTGATAGATCCTCGACAGATTCCGATCCATTGAGGTTGGCTTCTGCTCGATAGCTGCTCGACAGCTTCTCGATATGTCGAAATCCTCTTGCATGCATTGTTTTTCACATGTTTTGCATCTTTCTTTAATCTTGTCATCCATAGCATCTTGTTTCATTACATTCATGCATTTATATGGATTCTGTATGCCCCCTTGATCATCCTTGATCATCTTTATGTTTCTCAAGTGAAGCTTTGTAATTTCTTGTACCCTTTGTCAATCGTGACAAAAAGGGGGAGAAATTGTGGAGAATATGTTGTTTCTTTTTAAGATTCTACATGTTAGGGGGAGAAATACATGCTTTTGTAAAGGGGAGATGTGTTTCATCTTGTTAGGGGGAGCGTTTACCTCTTTGTTGTTTTAGGAGCATCTTTTAGCTTCTTGTACACCGGTCTTGTGACAATGTTTACATGCATTGTGCTTATCTTTAATATATATATATATATATATATATATATGATGTATTTCTTCTTCACCTATCTCTTCATGTGTTGTTTCTTATCTCTCTTTATACACATGCTTCTTATTTATGTATACAATCATTTATTTCTATTTCACACTAAGATGCCTTGATGAGTTCTGTTTCAAGTGTTTTAGAAATACAGGTTGTCAAAGTCTTCTTCCCCTGAACTCTCTTCTTGCAAAATTTTTCAAAAGTTTGTGTTAGGATAGATTTTATTGTATTTAACAAGTGAGTATAAGTTGAGTAATTTATGACTTCTCTTATATGTTCATTTATTTGTTGTGGTTTTGTCACAGATTGCCAAAGGAGGAGATTGTTAAAGATATATTTTATGTAATTGGCTAATCCTTTGACAAAACGCAATTTAATTGTAATTGGGTAGATCTAGGATGTGTTTAATACTTCAAGAAACATGTTGTTCAAGCCAAGTATTAAAGCCATGAAGATTGGACCAAGAAACAAGTGAAGAATGGCTGTTCATTAAAGCTGGACAGATTCCCGACAGCTACTCGACATGTACTATCTATCAAGGTTTAATGAGTCTCGACAGCTAGCTCGACAGATAGCATCGATTGAGGTCTCAACAGATAGCTCGACAACTGTATCTATCGGGAATTACGAAATTTAGATTTCCAGATATGATTTTCGGCCAATGCTTATGTATTTGTATAGGGTTTCTTTTCTCACAACCCTAGACATATATAAAGCTTATTTTAAAGGCCATCACATAAGAGAATACAAGAAGAACACATGCAAAAGGTGACCAATGCCTTATTTTCTTTAAAAACAGTTACTGCGTCTTTGCGCCTTAGGGTTTTGTAACCAAATGCTTCTTGATCTTCATTATTGATGAAGTGAAGAACTTTGCAGCCAACATCTTCTTCAAGTTGGTGTGTTAGTCACGTACTAGGAGCCATGCATCTTTGGTTAGTCACGTACTGGGATCCGTGTAAAAAAGGTATTGAAGAGTTCAGAGGTTTTGAAGCGGTAAAAGGTTTCTACTGTAAGTTCATTTATGGGGATTGTAGAGTCTAGGAACAAAAGCTTTGTACTAGATTTGAAACTTCTCTTTATTATAGTGGATTGTTTTTCGGGAAGGTTTCCCCCTATGTTTTTTACTGTGAAACTAGTTTGTTTTATTGGTTTTCCTAGGTCATTATATCTTGTCTTATTTAATTTTCTGATGTGCATGATATTGACATGATATTGATGTTAGTTTGATTTAACAAGGTTTATTCATAATAAATCTAATTAACAACTTGGGTTTAAAACTTGTTAATTCTAACAATTAGGGTCTAAATTTTCCAACAGTTATAAAATTCCTTGACCTCATAGATATCCTGCACAATATTTATTTATTTATTATTTAAATCCAAAACCTTAGGATTTTTCATGATCAAAATTTATTTGTCAATTAATTGATATGAACAAAAGAAAAGAGAGAAAGTTAGATATGAAAAAAAAAAAAAAAAAAAAAAAAAAAAAAGAAGAAGGAGAAGAAGATAAGTAGAAAATATTTATTCTAATGAGATATCCCTCTATATATATATATATATATAATTTGAAAAAGTATGTGACAACAACAACAACAACAACAACAACAACAAAAAAGTGAAAAAAATTATAATAAAACTGACTTTTGGCCTTCTTTCCAAAACTTTTGGACTTTTGTTGTAAATCTTATGATTTATATATATTCAATAGTCTTTCTTTTTTTCTTTTTTTAATTAAAGAATCATTATTAGCCCCCACAGTGTCCAGCTTACTCAAGCCTTTGTGTCTCTTCATTTTATTTGTTAACATTTCTTCTTCCCAATTTTACAACTATATATGATTATATATAATTTTAAAAGCAAGTAACAACAGGAAAAGAAAGTAAAATTAAACTGACTTTTGGAATTCTTTTCTTATTGTAATACACTTAATTACGGGAAGAAAATTGATTTTTTGTTTTGTATTTTCTCATATCAAAATAACAACAACAACAACAAAAAAGATTTTTTTTCTCATTTTAAGGATTTTTATGTAAAAATTGGCAATTATGTATAAAAATAAGCTTTAAAGAAAAAAATTATAATTATATATAATTATATTATTTTTTTCAGAAACAGTAATTATATTAGTTATAATTGAGGGAAAATAAGTTGTGACATTTGGACTAATTTTTATATTGTGATGCTTTTAATTATACATTCAAACGCACATTTATTTAGAAGTATTTATTCTATAATTAAATGAATATAAATTAGCAATAACTTTTGAAAATGTGTCAAATATGTAAGATGTGTACAAATCGTTTTTGGCCATATGGAGTTATTAGCTTACATCATTCTAAAAGATGACATGTGTCATTTTGATATGTATTGTCTAAGGGACATGTGTTAACATTTTGTGTATCCACCAGTTATAGAGATCTAACTTTTATAATATACTAGTCGCAAACCCACACAATGCGTGGAAATAGATAATTATATTTTAGTTATGGTATAATATATAATTTTTTTTCTAAATTTTGAGGAAAATAATTTTTTCTCCCAAAAACTTAAAAAAATTCCTAAAATTATTTTTCATTTATCTATCTCAAAAAATATATCATCATTTTTATATTTGGATTTATTTGATTGATATTATTCATTTTCTAGGAGGTCCATACTTTGATAAATTATATTAGCATGCGTTATATTTTCCTAATTTGTTTTTCTTGTACAACTAAACTGTTTGAGTTTCAAATATATTATTTAGAATTTTTATTCTCTTAAAAAGAGATTATTATATTTATAATTTTTCTTATCGTAAGAGTAGCTTCAAACTATTGATTGAGTTTTGTTTACTAATATAGATACATGAGATTAGAACTGCATATTTCTTAGACATTCTTAAAATATTATACCATATTAAATATTTAATATTTAAAATAATATGTAGGAAAAAAGTAGACTTTATGTCTAAAATTGAACACTTCACCTATCAAAATGAAAGAAAATAATCTGTATAACAACATAAAGAGAACATGATCTTCTTCTTTTTTTCTTTTTTCTTTTTTTGACTAAGTACACTTTTATTTATAAAGATTTAATTGTCTTTAACTAGATTTTCATATCGCATTTTTGTTGTTACGCTCTTGTTGAATCTTCTCATTCGTCACATCATTGGCCACATCATTCTTCTTTTTATTATTTATTTTTTACTTTTAATTTTTTGACAATATTAAATATAAAAATATATTGGCTTTAAAAATTCATCTTAGACAATTTTAACTTTACATATTCATTTACTTTAATTTTTCATGTTATAACTAAATAACAATTCAATGAAAAGTTAAAATTAAAATATTGTCTATACATATTCATCTTGGGTGGTTTAATTTTAATAGTTGATAGACACATTCAAATACATAGCCAACATCGTATTTTGATAAGCCTTCATGTTTGCTAAGTTTTAGATTCGGATCCATAGGGATTTTGACAGGTTTGCAACCAAGAAGTCTTGCATCCTCCAAAATCTCAAGGGCATACTTCCTTTGACACAAAGAAATTCCTTTGGCTGTTCTAGCTACCTCTAAACCAAGAAAATATCTCAATGCACCCAAATCCTTCAACTTGAATTTCTGATTCAGCATCACCTTAAACTAATCAACTTGCTCTTTGTCATTGCTTGCTATAAGAACATCATCAACATATACTAATAAAACAATGAAAGAAGCTCCTTGTTTCCTGGTAAAGAGTAAGTAATCTGCTTTGGATTGAATGAAGCCAAGCTGAATTAGTGTGGTTGAGAATTTAGAGAACCACTGTCTTGATGCCTGTTTAAGACCAAAAATGGACTTGTTTAACCTGCATACAAGCTGCTCTCCATGCTCCCCCTTGCTGTGAAATCCAGGTGGAAGAGCCATATATACTTCTTCATGTAAATCACCATGAAGAAAAGCATTATTTACATCAAGTTGGCTAAGAAACCAGCCCTTCACAGCAGCTACTACCAGAACACATTTCACAAAAAACCACCTTAGCAACAGGGCTAAAGGTTTCAAGGTAATCTAAACCCTCCTTTTGGGTAAAACCCTTTGCAACCAACCTAGCTTTATACCTCTCAACAGCTCCATCAGCCTTATACTTAATCCTATATACCCATTTGCACCCTATAGGATGTTTATCATGAGGCAAGGGAGTGATAGTCCAAGTATTGTTTGCTTCTAAGGCTGCAATTTCAGCATCCATGGCATCTTGCCACTTAGGATCAGACACTGCTTGTGAAAAATGCTTAGGTTCTGTGGTGGTACAAATGGAGCAACAAAAGGATTTGTAGGTGGAAGATAAATTGGCATAAGAGAGGTAAGAAGAAAGAGGATGGGAAGTACCTGATTGGAGCTTATTGGAATGTGATGCTTGAAACTTGGTTACAATGATAAGCCTTAAGATAGGATGGAGGTTTAGGCACCCTATTGGACCTTCTAGGAACATCAGTGGGTACAGCAGGAGTAACAGAAACATCATGATCAAAAGCATCAGGAAACGCTTGATCATCTGTGTCAAGATCATGATGTATTTGTACAATGGAATCAGTACTGACAGAAGAGATAGGATCAAGAAAAACTGGGGAAATGGAAGGAAAACTAGGCAAAGGAATTAAGGCAGAAGGAGGAAGGGAAGTGTGTGAGGCAAAAGGGAAAACCTTTTCATGAAAAATGACATCTCTAGAAATAAAAATGGAATGAGATTGAAGATCAAGTAGTTTGTAACCTTTGATATTAAAGGGATACCCTAAGAAAACTGACTTCCTAGCCTGAGGAGTGAACTTGTGCTTATGTGGAGAAACATCAGTGGCAAAACAAAGGCAGCCAAAAGTTCTGAGATGAGAGTAAGAAGGAACTTGATTGAAAAGGACCTCATATGGGGACTTATGTTGCAGAAAAGGAGCAGGAAGTCTATTGATCAAATAGACAGCTGTGAGAATGCAATCACCCCAGAAAACAAGAGGAATGTTGGACTGAATTTGTAGGGCCCTAGCTGTTGCCAAAATATGCTGGTGTTTCCTCTCCACATCTGAATTTTGTTGTGGAGTGTAAACACAGCTTTGTTGATGAATAATGCCTTTAGAATTGTAGAAATCAAACATGTTAAACTCTAAGGCATTATCAGTTCTGATGGACTTAATTGTGGTTTGAAATTGAGTGTGTACCATATTGTAAAATGAAACAATCAAAGGCCTAACTTTTGATTTTGCTTGCATAAGGAAAACCCAAGTAGCCCTTGATGCATCATCTACAATGGTAAGAAAATATCTATGTCCAGCAGTGGTAGGAATAGAAAAAGGTCCCCAAACATCCATGTGAACAAGATCAAAAGAATGAACAGCTCTTTTATTATCAAAGGGAAAGGGTAGTCTCTTTTGCTTTGCCAAAGGACATACAACACAGTCTTTAGTACAACAATTTTGCAAGAAAGGAAAAAGGTGACCTAAAGAATGAAGTTTATTATCAGATGGATGTCCTAATCTAGAATGCCATAGAGAATACAAATTGGCAGGAGAAACAGAAGAAGAAAAAGCAGTGAAAGAGCTGAACTTATTCTTGAAAAGAAAATCATCAAGAGACTTGGAAGCTATGGAAAGGCTAGAACCTTTTAACAAATAGAGTCCATCATGCATTCTGCCCATTCCAATCGTGTTCCATCAAGTAAGGTCTTGTATAAAACAATAATTGGAAAGAAATACCAGACAAAGGGGCTGAGAATGAGTTAAGGCACTGACAAAGATCAAATTAAATGAAAAAGAAGGCACACACAGGACATTTGTGAGGGTAATATGTGAAGAAAGTTTAAGTGTACCAACATGAGTCACAAGAGCAGCCTCTCCATTAGGTAATTCAACCACAGTATGTGAAATTACAGTGAAAGAAGTCAACAAATGACAAACTATGTGATCTGTAGCACTAGTATCTATAACCCAAGTTTCAACACCAAAAACTTTTCTATTCACAACCTTAGTAGAAAAGACTGAATGTGGTGAAGAAATAGTACCTGCAACTGCATTGGATGACAAAGATGTAGCATTAACCATATGAGGTTCTTGAACTGATGAAGTGTGATGAACTCCAATCAAAGACAAAAGTTGTTGATACTGATCAGGGGTAAATGCAGGTGCTTTAGCAGTGGCAAAATGATTAGAATCAACATTTGGAGCTAAGCACTGACCCTGGAACTGATTTGCAATTGCTGAAACTTGATGAGCCATCATATTTCTATTCTTAAATTTGTAACCCGGTGGGAAGCCATGGAGCTTGTAGCATTTATCCACAGTATGACCCAACTTTCCACAGTGAGTGCATAAAGGCCTTCCTTTTGGATTGTTGCCTGAGCTCTTAGTGGCCAAAACAGTAGACTCAACTCTAACAGAATTGGTGACTGACTTCTGCATTTCCTCTTGGATGAACAAAGAATGAGCCTTATTAACAGAAGGCAGTGGATTCATAAGCAAAATTTGTGTTCTGACTTGAGAAAACACATCATTGACTCCCATGAGAAACTTCATTGTGGCTTCTTTTGCTTGAAGATCCTTCGACCTCTGATTAACATTGCATACACACTTACCACAAGTGCATTGGGGAAATGGACTAAGATTCTGAAGCTGATCCCACAAGACTTTAAGCTGAGTGAAGTAGTCAGTGAGTGATTGTTCTCCCTGATGAATCTTAGCAATTTGCTTCTGGATATTGAAAACCTTGGTCCCATTCCCTTGACTGAATGTGTCTCGAAGCTCAGTCCAAATCTCAAAAGCAGTATCTCTGTAAATGATACTACCCTGAGGTTTTGGTGATACTAAGTTGGTAATCCAAGTACCAACTATGTTATCAGCACGAATCCATGCTTGAATAGCAGTTGGTGAATTCACGAGTGGAGAAGAAATGGTTATGGAACCATCTATAAAACCAAGTTTATTCTTACCAATCAAAGATTTCCTCACCGATCTCGCCCATGCAGAATAGTTCTTTTCTCCAATCAAAAGCTGAGAAGAAAGAACAGCTCCTGGATTTTCTCCAGGATGTAAGAACAGGGGATCGTTGAAATTATATGAATCTTGTGAAGAAGTTGAAGATTCAGTGTTAGTTGCTGGTGCATCCGCCATTGAAGCAAAAAGAAAAGCTCAAATCCTTGAGATTTTGAGGAAGCTTGAGAAAGCCAAAAGAAAGGCGTGAAAGGATTTTAAGAAAGCTTGAAGAGAAACAACAATGGCAAAAACAATGGCGAAAAGAAAAAAAAATCCCAAATTTGTAAACCCTAGAATTTTAAGCCTCTAGAGATCTCTGATACCATATGAGAAATGAAAGAATTGGGAACAACTAAATTATGTTCATTAATTTAGCTTATGCCTTTATATACATCATTATGTTCAACTGAGAACGAAAACAGAGAGCTTAACAAACTAATCCAACTGACTAACAACCAATCTCACGTGTGACTAACTAATCTACTCACGTGTGAACACTAATAATAGAACCAAAATAAACTAAACTACAGGTCGTATTATTTACAATGCAAAAACAGCTACTGAACGACAAGTGCTTCAGATATGGCTTCTTGAACTTCAGCTACGCATGTTGAATCTTGTTGCTTCTGCTCTAATTGCTTGCCTTGATCTTGATAGACCCAAGCATGACCCTTCCACATTATTTTTTTTCCCACATTCTCCAAAATATAGGCTAGCATCATAAAATAAGACACATTTTGAAAGACTCTCTCTATAATTTTCCTGATAAGACTCTTATTATTAAGTGTCACATCAATTTGCTATTTCCTCTTCCTATAGTGATATTGTACACTTTAATTAGCCAAAATAATTAAATAATTATGAATTCATTTAGGCTACGTACATATATTCATATTCTTAATCATGTATATTCATAATAATTTTAGTTCTTTTTATTTTCTTCCTCTTAATGATATGTATAATATAATTGAACATAAGATGAGTGTTATAGGGCCAAAAAGAATAGTTAGAAATTATTTCAAAATAAAAGTATAAAGTATCCGCGTATCGTGCAAGACAGCGACTAGTAAAAACGAGAGATTACAGGTAGAAGCTCACTCAATGGTCACTTGAGCGAGACACTAAAGCCCACTCAAGCAAGGTCAATCTCACTCAAGTAAGACATTAGCAGAAATTATTTTTTGCATAATTTTGCAGAAAATATCATAGAAAACGAACATTTTAAGTTCCTAATAGCTAGTAACAGCCAAGGCAACATTTTAGAAGGATTTAAAAGACTTGTATGCCTTTTGAAGTGCAACTCTTCGTTGTGTATAAAATTATAAATAGTGTTCCATATTCATGAAATTAGATAATGATGATAGATTTTGATAGTATGATATACCGTTGAAGAGAAATTTTCATGATTCTCCAAAATTCCTACTTATAGAATCCAAATTTAGTTTTATCTCAGGTGAGTATCCTAGAGCTCTATAGCAAACTCAATTGAGTGGGCGCAAATATTATCTTAAAGAAAGCCAATTCATTTGTGCCTCTAAGCCAACTTTATTTTATGTTTTCCATTGTTTGCCCCCAAAATTCTCAACATTCAATGCCTCTATACATGGAATTTGAGGTTTGAGTAAATAAATTTTTCCCATGATTTATTGAATCCTGAGATTTATTTTCTCCTTCAAAACGGAGCTGTATTTTTTTAGCAAGTAATTTTGTCTAGATAGAAAATCAATAATTTTGAAATAAAGGGTATAGCTTTTGAAATTAGCATAAAAAGCATGGGTCGTATTACATGTAGATGCCTAAGTGCCTAACACATAAGATCCAGTCAAGTACTTTCGTCAATAAATATTCTTGTGATAGTATTTTATATACTTGTTATAGTGCAGAGGTTTCGTAGCTGCCATATTCTGGTCTACTTTCGGCCATTCAGGGCAGCAACTCAATACTGCAGACTTATGTGATCAGCATCTATTCACATTACCTCATAATCAAGATCTGCATAGGTGACAAAACAAAAATAGACTCGGAAATGAAGTCTAGAGGGGGCAAAAGAAAGGAAGGCAGCTCACATTGTTCCAGCAATTCTTGTGCTAATGTGTGTGTTCTCTTCTTCATCTAACTTGGCCAAACCAAAGTCGGAGATCTTAGGGTTGAGGTCTTGGTCAAGCAACACATTAGTGGTTTTGATGTCTCTATGAACAATTTTCAGTGTTGATTCCTCATGCAAGAAAACCAGACCTCTTGCTATGCCAACACATACTTTCTACCTTGCAGGCCAATCCAACTTTAATCAGCCATCTGCAGAACCTGAAATTGATGTTTAGAACCCGTTTAATGAAATTCAACTTCAGTGTTTGACTGTTTATCCTCATTCTTCTATTATTAATATAAACTAGTAAGTTACTCATGCGATGCATAGATAATGTCGTAATATTTTATGTAAAATGGTTTTGAAGAATGTTATATATGTATTATATCATATATAATTGTTATAGAATTTTATTAGAAATGAGTTCATTATAAAAAGTAACAGTTGTAAATTGCACACACATATCCAATATAATAATCCAATTGAAGTAATGAGAAATAAAAAAAAAATAAAACTTTGGAGGAATATTATAGAATAAAAGTTGATATATAATATGTCTTTTTCTTTCTCTTTAATTTTAAAATAAAATACATATCCCAAACACCCACAATCAATCACATTATTTACAAAATCCATAAATCCACAACGTCCGACCTTAACATCAAAATTGTAATTATCATTGTTATTCAATATAAACTGAAAGCCCTCCTTCCTTGGTTGTAGCCAACTCATATGGGTTTGGATTAAATGAGACAACGATGTTTGAGCTAGGTAGGTGTCATCGAAAGATTGAAGGTAAATGATATTATTTTTGGTTTATGTGTATTTGATATGGGATGGCATGAAGGGCTATGGGCAGGTATATATAAAGGGATAGAAATGTAAGAGGTGAAAATAATGAATTAAAATGCAAAGAGTTTCATGTGAATGTGTGAGAAATGAAAAATCTTGAAATATTGAACCAAATAATACAAAGAATATTTATTTGTTAATTAGAAAAGTATTAAAACATTGAACCAAATGATACAAAGAATATTTATTTGTTAATTAGAAAAGTCATGAAACATTGAACCAAATGAAACAAAAAGTCAATATTTAATTTGTTCCTATCTCTAATGTGGCACTAAAGAATATTTCAATTCTTTTTACATAGAATGTATCACTTGACAGAGCCTCGTGCTTTCCCGCATGAGCTCTCTCTCTCTCTCTCTCTCTCTCTCTCTTTATATATATATATATATATATATATATATATTGATGCATGGTAAGGTATAAAAATACTAGCTTACCATTATTAAACAAAGCATGTGAAAGGCTATTGTTTTCCATGTACTCATATACCAACAATAATTGTTTTCCTTCAATACAACATCCATACAATCTAACAAGATTTGGATGCTGTAAGTCAGATATCATGCCTATTTCGTTCACAAATTCATGGCTTCCTTGCTTTGATTTTGACGAAAGTTGCTTAACCGCAATTACAGTACCATCAGATAGTATGCCCTGCATCAAGAATATAAAATAATACATTTTAGGTATGTATTGCATCATGAATCTCTCCAAATGTCTATGAGGAGAAGAAAAAAAAAGATGCAGAAAAAATTATTCTAGAATGGTGAAAGAGTTGTTAGATACCTTATAGATGGATCCAAAACCACCTTCTCCAATCTTGTTTGCAGCATTGAAGTTATTGGTAGCAACTTTTATTTTTCTATATGTAAAAAAACCCGTTTGCAGATCTAATCCTTTTAACTCTGTCAAAGGCATTAGGCTAAGATGTCAGACTGCATCTTACAATATAAAAAGACCAATTTATAACAAAATATTCTCATGCCTCTTGACCAGTTAAATGGCTCTTAAAAGGAAAAGAAAATTAAATTCCTTTAGAAGGCACTATATTGTAGTGAATCACACAGAAGCTAAAAGAAATAAAAGAAAAATATATGAACAAATTCTGAAAACCACAAGTTGTTAAACTTTGTCTTTTGCTTCATTGTTAATTCTACACAGAAATTACAAGAAGTTTATTGATATTAAAAAAAATTAAAAAAAAAAAAAATAAATAAATAAATAAATAAAAAAAACTAAAAGAAAAGGTGAGATATTCTATTAGTTTAGAATAGAGTGAGATGTGCTTAACACTTAATTCAAGATCATTTTTGCAACAAATATAAGAATACTAAACAGACAAACCAAATTTCATTCAACTTTTGAGGACATATCGAAAGTGAGTTCATTCAAAATTGATAAGCGTAATTATAGGTTTATATTGTAGTAGGCTAACCAAATGTGTACAACATTGCGCACATTTGTTTAGTCTACAATGTAAGCTAAGGATTTTGTAATTGATAATCTTTTCTCTCTGAGAAACTTGATTTATGTAAAGCTTTAGATATTTGCTCAACTACAGTGAGCTCGAGCCAACCATCATTTTAAAAATCACTTTATGCATAATTTTTTAAAGCAATGATATTTTGGTTTTTTTGTATGATCCCATGGGGTCATTTATCATCAAAATTGGAACTAAATAACTCTAACCATCATGCATCATCTCAAGATAAGTTCATATGCTCTTCAGTCCAGCAATCAGGCAGTAGCTTTTCAAGGGTTACTTTGAAATGCTGATGATCCATGGAAAGAAAAATAAAAATAAAATTTTTGCATACATTGTTCCAACTCTGACATAGTTGGAGAAAATGATTACTATCCTTTATAATTTCCTCATCAGGATTTGCATAGATTACCATTTTCCCTTGATATCCTCCCTCCCAAATTGCCTTTCCACCAAAGAATACCCAAAATCATAAAAATGAGGAGTAGCACCAAAACTGTAGCTCCAACCACAATGGATATCTTCATTTTGTTATCCTCATAGTCAATTTTGTTATCCTCATAGTCAGGGAGAATGAAATCTGCAGAAAAGAAAAGCTAAGAACAGTGATTATAAGATTGCATTCAGAAAAATATTTAGCACCATACATAGAATCCAAAGCTAGATGGCAACAGCTGGTTTAAAGACACAAATTCGCTGGGCGTGGCTATGAAATGAAGATGATGACAAAGTTTTGGTTGTCTTCCATCTAAATGCACTTTAACCTGGTTTTGAGTCTTTCATTTTAAATGCAGATAATTATGGTGTTCTACTTCCACTAATTTCTATGTTTCTATTTATTATCAATTTAGTCTGAGGGTGGAAGAAGTTGGACAACAGGATTTTCTCCAATACAGTTACCAGATTCCACAGAGATAGCTGATATGAGAGGACCATATATTCCTCTTGTTGAAATAGCTTTCATCCCTTTCCCGGCCCAGTAAAAGCGAATCATCAAAATTTTATTTGTAACATTTACTGTATGTTCCACAACAACTGCTTTATCAACCCCTCGAGCAGAATTTTCAATATCAAAATCTTCCCATACCAATTTTTCCTGCAGCAAATTAATTCAATCAACTCCTCTACTATAATATAAAGAAAAAGGTCGTAACCAGTGCATAAAACTCCCAATTTTACAGTGTCTGGAAGAGGTCATGGTAGAAAGTCTTACCTCTAATTTATTGGAGAGGTTGATTCTCAAAACTCCTCCATTATAATCTATAGATAAAAATAAATTTGACATAATACCTGTTAAAAATAAATTTGACAGAATACCTGGACATAAATATCAAATATCCGCCTTCCAAGACTGTAAAAAGATCTGTTGTCTCTGAATATTATCTCTGCAAAGTGAAGTTTCACTTTATAAGTTCCATTTGCTAAGCAGCGGGCATAATATGTGAATGAAAGAGGAGATTGGCGTGCACTTGTGTATAGTTCGGACTCGTTCATTGTGAGTATGGATGCATTATATGCTATGTAGCCATTTTCGAGAGTTTCAAAATCCCAAAAACTTCCAGTGCTACTAAAACCCCAATTCTCCCTCTCGTGAAAAAATTTCGCTGGACCAGCTGAGTCTTCATCGTCTTCATATTGTATGTTTCCAACAGTGGTTGCTTTGCCTCCACAATTTATATGCAATGAATATTGATCTATGTAGAAGCAGCCATATTATTGACAATCAAATATTAGCAACTGTGATAGAACAACAATGAAATCTCCATTCTATTCTTAATTAATTTATGTTGTTGTCTTGTACAGGAAAATATTTAATTTGATTTGAATAGATATATACTTACCTTTTGAACATGGAGTGCTCAGGCACTCGCGAAGTATTCTTAATCAATGAAGTAGATAAAGAGTGTCAGCTATCCAAAATAAACCTGAAAAAGGACTAAAAACAATATTATTGGTTGTTTTTATAAGTTTACAAGTTTGAAGCTTACAAGTTGTCCCTTCCAGAAGAGCTTTTGAACAAATTTCTGAAGCAATGGAAAAAATAATTAGTTTCAGATAATTGTAAAGGTTATGAAGAGAGCAAAGTGAATAAAGCTCCAACAGGCAGAGACCTACAGAGTATCACGACAAGGCTGGGCAGGGCTCACTAAAAAATTATTGTAAGAAAGATCTATTTCACTGCACAAAAAAGCATAATTGTTATATTAGAACTCACTAGAACTCCAAACAAGAACAAAAGGCTACTTTTTAGAATATTTTGCTAAAATTGCTAATACTTTAAAAGATTCAAAATGGAAAGAAAATTCATAATGTAAATCATTTCAATAATTCAGAAACAGCATCACAGGAAATATGGCCTTTTGAAGTTTGAAATAACTGTTAGTCAATGCTATCATTCTCGGCCTTCTTCACGAAATTGGCTACAACATGAAAGCTTTTGACTAATGTGTACAGAAAGTAGTAGTATGATCATCAATATGATTGACTGCATGTAACGCGTAGTGTAATATTCTTCCAAATTGCGCAATTCCTAAACTATATAGCTGGCTTGTCAATGATAATCCAACATCAATTCGGGCTCATACCAACAAGCTTCTCCAGTTAGCTCAAATATTAGCCTGTCATTATAATTTTCCCAGATATTAGACAACGAACTTAATAATGGAAAGCAAATTTTTTCATGAATTGCTATTTTATAGAGCCACATGGAGCAAGATCCAAAACAAATCTAGCATGTGCTTTCTTAAGATCAGATACTCATTCAGGGAGAGAGAAATCTCCCTCTAAATAGGCCATAAGATGAAGCATCGTCTAAATTGATGTATACAATTCATGTTAATAACTTTAATAACTCAACAGGTTCCACCTGAATCCACCAAATCAGAGTCAGCCATATTTATCATGAATTGAATAAATGTGCAGATGATCTCTCAAGAAGGGGTTGTGCTAAACAAGAAGACTTTGTAATTTTAGAAGAACCCCCTTCTGTTGATCTCTCTAATTTTTTAAGCTTTGACGCTTCTGGTTTGTGCTCTTATAGGCTTTCAGCAGCTATGCCATCTATTTTGGCTAGCTAGCTTCGTTATGTATCTTCCCTTTAATAGCAACAACAACAACAGCACCAAAAAAAAAAAAAAAAAAAAATCCCTTAAAGATGTGCTTATCAGTCCATGCAAAATTGAAGTAGAATTTAGGATGAAAACCCTTACTATGTATCGTCTCTGTTCTTGATCCAGTCTGGAATAGGCCCCGTGAGCAAGTTGCTTGCCAGATACCTATTTAGTTAAAAAACACAACACCACCGGTTAAACACATAATAGTATGACTATATTAAAGGTCCTACTTTATTTTCTCTTGTAACAACCCAGTTATTTAAGGTCCTTTGAGGTTTATTCTGAAAGACAAAGCAGATGGAGAGGGTTCTAGTGTTAAGTGTATACAGAGTGAAGTTCATTGCAGATTCACCGGTAGATGTTGGCCAAAAGCCAAACCTGGTTACATATTATTGGTGCTTTAGCTGCCTAATTATTTATTTGAATTTACTCTACAATTGAACTATGTTAAAGGTTTGGTCGTGAAGATTACACGTATTTCAATTTGTTTAGACCACCAAAATCTGGAACCATTCCATCCAATCTGTTGAAGCTGAGATCTCTGCAAATATAACAATACAGATGTCAGAATAACAGAAAAGAAGGTTTATAACTAAACGGCCGAATATTGAAATATAACTTATAAGACACAAGAATTTCACACTAAAAAGCATGCAAGTCAAAATTAAAAACATAATAAATTTGTAACAACTAACAAGTAACAACTAATTGATAGAGAAAGTCCAAAAATGTTTATCTAATCAGTGGTGATATTATGCTTTTCGATACCACATCTCTGTTTCAAATAGTACCCATTTTAGCTTAAGTTTCTATTCTAAATTAAAAAGAAAAAAATTTATTGAAATGATTATGCGCACTAAGTCCTAGAAAATAAAAGTATTATCGAAAATTGAAATCTGTAAACTTCTATATATTGACAACTCGTTATATTACAAAAGAAATTGAACATTTTTTTTGGATAAATCAAAAGATTTGAACTTTCATATGCATGTATCTATAATAAATAATATGGGGATAATTGACCGTGTTCTCTCCAATCATATGTGGGCTGCAGTTCATTCCTTTTCCAATAAAAGAGGCAAAAAAGAAGAAGAAGAAGAAGAAGATAAATGATACGGGAACTACAGGATTTGAAGTTCTGTCATGTCTGATATATATGTAGGAATTGGTCCAGAGATATTACAGCTTCTGAACATCCTGAAATATAAATAAACTTCAGGTAAGAAAAACTGCTATAAATTCTGTATCATTTCCATTCATAGCTTTTTACAACAAAAAATTTACTTACAATCTTTTCAGCACTGTCATGCTACTTAAGTTTGGAAATTTTGAACCCTCTCCAACTAAGTCACTGATCCTTCTACATAGAGTTGCACCATCAATTCAATAGATGTTAGTTCTTCAGCATTAAATTTCTTAAATTTAAAAAACATACAATTGTATCTTTGAGATTATGCAACTCAAGAATTGTTAATTTAGAAGGCTGTAGTACTCACAGCATGGTTAAATTACTCAAGATAGAAATTCTAGAAGGAATGGGCCCCTCAAAACCACTAGCTTGAATCTCCCTGTTAAAAACACAATTCAAATTGATCTTTATCACACCTGAAACCTTTACCTGGGAGAGATTTAGAATTTTTTTTTTTTTTTAAAAAAAAAAAGAAGGAAAAAGGCACGTACAATTTTGTAAGTTGTTTCCAACTTCGAAAAAAGTCAGGCATTCTTCCAGTGAAGTTGTTACTGCTAATTCTACTGATATGTCCCAAATAGAAACAATATTGAACAAAATACAAACCTGAAGATTATTTTTCAAAGGAAAAATCTAAAAATAGTGTAAATGCTACCAGCTATAGAAACGGTTACAAGTAATTCCACTTACAGTTCTGATAATTTGGTCAGATTAGTTAGAGAAACTGGCAACTCTCCTGTTAGATGGTTAGCACTGAGAATGCTGCAGTCACCGAAAGGAAAGTTCAGACCATTGCATGTGTTAAGGGATGAAGCAAATCAAGGAGAATAAAGAAATTAATGACTAATCAAATCCGATTCAAAAATTAAATAATAGAAAACAAAGAAATACTCACAGCTTCTCCAAGTTAACCAAATTTCCAAGCTCATGGGGAACAGTTCCAGAAAACATATTGGAAGATAGGCTCCTGAATATATATAATGTCCTTAAATATTTTAGAGCTGGCTAGACCAAATGAAAGCATGTTATAGTTTAACTATCTATATGATATAGGTTAGTGAGAGAAAAATACAAAAAGAGCATACAGGTATGTAAGTTTGGTCATGCTTCCCAAGAAGCTTGGGATTGGTCCTGATACGTTGTTCACACCGATGTCCCTACAGAAAATACACTTAATCAAAAATAAGAACGAACATTTATTGGTTAATCTTGGATATGAACTGAAGGAGTCACTTACAAATATTCCAACTCGGTAGAAGAAGCCCATTCGTGGGGTATATTACCACTAAGGAAGTTACGAATGAATATACTACAATTAATGAAGAGGAAATCGCACAATTAGATGCTTAAATCATTTTTCAAGTCCAAAGTAGTAAAACAAATAATGTTTAGGCCTCTTACACCGTCTTCAGGTAGGGTAGCTTCACCAGAGATTGTGGAAGCACACCGGCTAGATCCTGTCCCTTAAGAAATCTGTGTAACAAGGTCAATTTTTCGACTCACAAATCACGATCATGATTTCAGAGTTACAACAAAAATTTTCAAACGAAGTCTACTAGAACACCCAAGTCATCTCCACTTATGTTTGTAATTGTATGCCTCAAGAAACAATAAAAAAAAGGTCTACAACTCAACCATGATGAGCATATAATAAAGCTCACAAAGCGAAATGAAAGTTGTACGTACAATTTGACGACATGGCATACACCATAAGGGTAGGAGCAATTGCAGGTGATAGAATTGTTGTATAACGGCCTCAAATCCGATTGTGGTGTTACCCAGCTTGAGTCATTCTCGCATGGGTCCACACTGAAATTCCAGTCATTCTTTTGCAATTGTTCACCTATTTCACGAAGGGCTTTCACTGCATAATTTTCATAATAATAAATCAAACTTCAATTGTTCACCTTACAGTTTTGCAAAAATAACAAATTAAACATTTAAGTTTGAGAAATAACAAATTGAACCCTACAAATAAAATCCTAAACTGTTTAAAAAAAAAAAAAAAGCAACAAATTAAGCCTGGGTTTAAAATTGAGTATGGGTTAAAGGTTTAATTTGTGACTTTTTGAAATATCATGTTTTAATTTTGTTACTTTTAAAATTATGAAGTTTAATTGATTACTTTTAAAACTTTAAGGTTTAATTTGTTACACCTCCTAAAATATATATATATATATATATATTTTTTTTTTCTTACCAAGTAAATACTCGGGAAGGAGAATATGATATTTGAAGTGTAGATACTAAAGCATTACATATTGTCTATTGTCAAGAGACAGTCCAAAATACCCCACCCCCGCCATCAAACTAAATTATAAAAGTGGGTTCCAGTTAGCTCAACTGGTAAAGTCTCTGATGGTTGTATAAGAGATCTGGGGTTCAATCCACGCCTACACCAAAAACTGATTGGTGTCTTGGTCTGATAATAAAGAGCAATTATCAGGAGCGGACGCCATAGGTTGAAACTCTCTCAAAAAAAAAAAACTAAATTATAAAAAAATAAATAATAATTTAAAAAAGAAAAATAAAAACCACCAACAACAACCGACTGGTCTATCTTTTTTGCAAACTTTATAACTGGACTATTACTCCAAAATTGACACGCTGATTTGGATTTGCTATGCCACAAATGCGTGCCATTCAATTCTGGATCGGGCTTTTGCAATGGGCCCACTGGTATTCGTTTATAGGGCCTATTGATGTTATATTACGTTTAGGAGTTCTATTTTTTTTTTTTTTTTAAAAGAAAATTACTAAAATGCAATGGAAATAAATGATATATTCTTTTCCTAATATGTTTGAGAAATTAAAAAATGAAAAACCGAAAAAAATATTTTACTGTGTAGTTTTACTATTATGACTCTTATACTATATTTTAATTTGAGGTTAAAAAGGTAATTTCATCTCAATTATTAGGGAAATTGGTTATTTTACACACTTTAAAGAAATATGCATATAAAGAGATGCAATGAAATGGGATATGCCATTCATGCAATACAGTGGGCCCGTAAAACTCATTAGGATAAGCAGTATTTATGAACCAAACAAAGCAACAAGTAATAAAACCAAAAATAGCTAAAACACCAAAACTATAAGACAAGTAAGCCTCCCCAAACCATACAACTGCAAGGTGTGCTCATGCAAAACCAACCATCCATACATAAACTCCAATTATATCATCTAAATTGTCCACACTAACAATCCAACCCTCTCATCCAAAAGGGAATTTTAGTAAATAACCAAATATGATACTTGGGCTAAGAGTCAAGTTGGTAATTTTCTTTACATCTCCCCCTCCTAGGGCCCAAGTATCATATATGCCTCCCAAATAAATAGCTTTGAATACTAGAAGAAAAGCACCTATACCTAAAGAAATTAAATCAATATCCAAAATTGTAGTCATTTTATTTCTATCTTTCCATACATAATCGAAAAATGGAAAAGACTCTTCAAGAGAGTAGGAGAGGATATTGAAATCCCTTAAAAATCTATTATGTTTCACTTTTTCTCTCTTATTAAAAAAAAATTGTTTATATTATTATTATTATTATTAGAGAGAGAGAGAGAGAGGTTGAGACTGACTGTTATTGGTGAGAAAAAAATAATTTAATTTTTTTTTATTCAAAGCACACACACACATATATATATATATAAAGCTAGTGTTATAATGATTTACTTCCATGATAATAACAAATTTGCTATACCAAAAGCATCAAGTGTGACTCTACACTTGCTATAGTGAGTGTTACAAAAAAATATAAGACAATTAATTGTCCCCTCAATTATGGAATTTAAAATGTAATCAAATTTCACTAGATTATATATTTAAAGCATTTTTTGTTGAAGAGATTAAAGTTAGATCAATCATGGCTTTTGAGTGGAATTTTGTGGTGTGTCTTTGTGTTAGATACCATTCTGTTGTGTTTGTTACTAAAAAGGGGAAAAAAAAAGATTAAAGTGAGATCATTGAGAAAGATGAATGAAAGAAAAAAAAATTGATTTGAGATTCAAATAGTCAACTATGCGATTGATGGGGAGTAGGGTGTACATTAAATTCACCAACTCAACAAAATCGACCCAATCTAGCCTAACCCAATGCCTTTGGTGGTTTTTGTGAGTTGGTGGGTTTTGTTGAGTTAAAAGTTTATTTTTGAGTTTCAGGTCACGTTGAACTTAGGTTGATAGCTTTTTCAACTTATATAGTCCAACCTGAAACCATCATATATATATATATATATATATATATATAAGTTTATTTTATTATCATTTTTTTAGGTTTTTAGTTTAAGAATTTGGAAATTTATAATATAATTTAGGCATTAATGTGAATTGTAATAATTTATTTAAAAAGTAATTAAATAGTTAATAAAAGTCCATTTGTTACACAACATAAAATATGTAAGCACAATCCACCAACCCAACCCAACAGAATTGGATTGCTTTTTACACATAATGGGTTAGATTGGGTTGGTTTTACACGTAATGGGTCAGATTAGAAATTTCTAAACAAGCTCAATTTAAGTTGAAAAAACCTTTCAACTTAATTTAACCCGAATCATGCATACCCCTAAATAAGAGCTAAAGTCTTATTTTCTTAAAGAATAAATATAATAAAAATAAACATGAATTGTGAGCGTGTGGCTAAGCAATAAGAAATTCTATTTGTGTGTGAGGGGGATTTGGATCCCATATAACAATTACCATAGTGTTTCAAGATGTAAAAGTTTGAAAGGTAAAAAAGAAAAAAAGTTGAAACGTTAAAAAAATTTCTAATTTAAAGGCTAAGATTAAAAGTGGATTTTCAACTTTCAATCACATCCATTGGTTCACTATTGCAAAGTGCAATAACTAACGTACCGATCCAGATTCATGTGGCAGTATGTGTGAAAGCCTTAAAAGGGCACAATCCACCGTTGAATCAAGTCAGGTTTAGATCCAATCAGACCTGAACCTAACTTGATTCAATGGTGGTTGTGGCAATCTATAGCAGGTCTCTGCCTTCAAAACCATACCTCAACAAGTCAAGTAGTGGGTTATCTCCTCCAAAACTCGAGCCACCTAATCTAATCAAAGAACTATGCAAACTCTTGTGAGATCTGTTAGATCCGATTAGATTTCCACAAGATCTAGTGGGAATTCCACCTGATTTACACTAAGTGAGCGTTTGGATTTGCGTTTTCTCCCCCTGCGTTTGCCTTTTTTTTTTTTTTTTTTAGCGCCTCTTGCACTTTTCATGGGACATGAACAGTGCATTTAGGCTTATGAACAGTAACGCGCACTGTTCATGCACGCGTATTACACTGTGCAGGAGACATTGTGCACTGTTCATGTACTGTTCATAGGACCCATAACTACTTTATTCAGAAAAAAAAAATTATTGACAATGGGTCCCACGGTACTATTTACACATTTAAAAATTATTTTGCTACAATATTTTCAGTTTTCGGTTTTCAGTTTTTAGCAAAATAAGCTGTATCCAAACGGACCATAAATGTCATCGGATTTGGCAAGATCTCACCGAATCTTTGCTGTTTCCACCTCTCCCCATCAAGGCCTCCTTGGATTTTCACCATTTACTACTGCTTCGCACCATTATCTCACAAATCTTTGTCGTTTTCCAAATCTCCAATGCTGATTGATCCTCTAGCCACCCATGGGAGGCTCGATCTACCACTACTCTCTGATCAACAGCGGGTTGAGCTTTTCTCCACCAAATCCAATCTATCCCATGGATTCCCTAGTTCAACATCCCTATTTGTTTTTACAGGAACAAAAAATCAAGATCCTTCTAACTTCCTCACGTTTATAATTTATTCCCGAACCCCAAAACTTTTTTTTTTTTTTTTTTTTTCTATAATGAACAATATTTTGCCAATTGTAACGTATATAATTATACCTCTGTTTTGTTTTATAACTGCAACCACCAGCCGCTGGGTGGTTGGGTTGAATTTTACAAAAAGGGAAAACAAAACAAAATTTTGCTTTACGATGATTGTGATACACTGATACTGGTGTAATTCGAGCTTGTCAAGCTCTTAATCACAAAAGGCACATTACAAAAGTGAGAGAATTGTTGTGGTCAAGAGGTATACTTGTGACATGCAGAAGAAAGAATCCCCCAGCTCTGATCTGCAACCAATTGATCATAACCACGTAGAAACTTCATTAATTTGAGACCGCTAATGGTTTATATAGATATACATTTTCTTCAATAGTCATGCACTCATACATCAAAGCCTTTCCCTCACTTATTACTATATATATATATAGATAGATAGATAGAACTATAGAAGCGAGAAAATTAAACAAATACATAGAAGAAAAAGATTTCTTATACCTTCATTATCAGGAAGACGTACTGCTTGTGCTTTCTCTTCCATTGCTCCCATGCATAGAAGCAACAAAAGCTTTACCAGGGTCATCAAGCCGATTTTTGACATTTTCTTTCCTCCACTGGCTTGAAGTTGCGTGGAATTTTGTATGAAGAGGATGATATATATCTTGTAATTAATATGCGTCTGTTCTTTGGCATGATATGATAAATCATGCTGGAACAGTGGGTGGGTTCCAGTTAGCTCAACTGGTAAAGTCTCTGATGGTTGTATAAGAGATTTGGGGTTCAATCCCCGCCTACACCAAAAACTGATTGGTGTCTTGGTCTGATAATAAAGAGCAATTATCAGGAGCGGACGTCATAGGTTGAAACTCTCTCAAAAAAAAAAAAAATCATGCTGGACCTATATATGTCCCACTTCATAAATTTCTTTGGGATTTTATATGCACATATGGAGTTGGAATCTTTTCAGGGCCAGCTCAATATGTGATGCAATTGCCTAAGGTCCCCAAATAAAAGAAGGCCCCCACTTGTAATAAAAAATTATATATATAATATATTTTAATTAAAAACAAAATTAAGCATTTTTATTGGTCAATAAAATGCATTAAAAATGCCCCATTGTATCCTAAAATGCAGAAGATTAAAAAGGGAAAAAACAAAAATAGTCAAACTTCAGCTAACAAAATTAAATTTTAGGAGACAAATTTATTAACTCATTCTTGAAATATGCTAAAATCAAAATTAATACCAGACAAATTCATTAATAATACAACGTAATTGTCTTGAAATATGCTAAAATAGACATTATAAATTTCAAAAACAAAAGAAAAATCTCTCATCTCTCTATCTCTATGCCTCTCCATCTATATTTTTACCTTTCTTTTCTTCATCTTCGTCTTGATTCTTGATCTTTTTCCATAAACTCAGTCACTCAGTCTAGCTTGAAATTTTTCTTTGTTGATTCCCTTCAATTCACAGCAAATTCAAAATTGAAAAGGGGAAGCGTACCAGTCTACTAGAGGTCAGGGCTAGCTCAACAACTTTGGGGGCCTTAAGCGAAAATTTTAAGTGGGTCATTTTTATATTTAAATATTAATCAAGTTATATATATATATATATATATATATAATAGATAAAGTGAGAAATGAGTTGATATGATACACATCAAATTATTATTAAGTATAATAATTTATAATAATAGATAAAGTTAGAAACCGTGTTCATATCAAAAAAAAAGTGTGAGAAACAGCAGTTGCGCACTGTGCAGCCTGTGCTGTTGTGCACCTATGCAGTGTAGATGTGAGCAGGGCCTGTACTCCAATGGTTAAGTTTTAAAGCAAAAAACGTGTCCTAAGCAAAAAACGGTCCTATCATAGCAAAAAACGTGTTCCATGATGGGACTCCCATCAAACAATCGTGCAGTGAAATAAACTAAATATATATATAATTTAAGTTAAATAAATAGAAGACTCTGAGTCTTCATTTTTACCTCTGGTAGACTGGGACGATTCCCCTTTACATTTCACAATGTGATGAATCCTAAACGGAATGTGGTAATTAGGTTCATTTTGATCCAAGGAAATCAAATATATACCACACATATGAACGATTATGACACCATCAATTTCTCACATACACAAAATCTAGACATACATACAACATAAATCTACCGAGTCCAGAAAAGACTAATTAGCATTAACAAAATAGGGAGACAACTTGATCAGTAGAAGACAATTATTGGAAGCTCTATACCATATATTGTTTTAGATGAGCAGCTCTAGACTATACTGTCTAATGTAAAATTTATAATTTTCAAGAAGGAACAATTTGCGAAAATTACAGTTTAGCTTCATTCTAGAGCAAATACTGGTCCACAAGTTCACAATGGGTTTAGTGAATGAGTGTGCTTTCCGCAGAGCAATGTCTCATTCCTAACCAAATCCCATTTAAAGTATTATCTTGGAATTAAAACCACAAAGCTCATAGTTTCTTATCATTAAGAAAGCACAATGCCTGTCACATAAGCTGGTGGTGGCTGAGTTGCTTTTATATATAAATTTATTACCGAGAGTCAAGATTAGTGGAATAGAGATCATGGGCAGATGTAGAAGAAGAGCCAATCCATGTTGGATTTGCTTACTGAACGAGGCTCTGACCTTCAACTGAGTTCAGTTGTGGGCTCTGACCAAATTGGTCTCTTAAGGCTTCAAACCTCCATTCATCGCCATAAATACCTGGATCCCTGGCCACTTCGTCTAATAGTACTATCAGATAATTGCTTCAAGAATAAAATATCATCATATAATTATGGAATTTGAACGTCCGTTTAAGGGTCACAAATGAATTTTATGAAGTGGCCCTTGCTTAGCTTTACTTCATTGACTAGTACATATCACATATCAGACTAAGGGTCGGTTTGAATATTGCTTATTTTGCTAAAAACTGAAAACATTGTAGTAAAATAATTTTTAAATGTGTGAATAGTGTCGTGTGACCCATTTTTAATATTGTTTTTGAATAAAGTGGTTGCGGGTCCCATGAACAGTGCATAATGTCTCCTCTGAACAGTGTAATCCGCGTGCATCCAAAAAAAAAAAAAAAAAAAGGAAACACCAGACGCAGACGCTGGCTTTTCTTCACAATCCAAACGCCAGATGCTGGCTTTTCATCCCAATCCAATCGCCAAACACAAACGCTGGCTTTTCATACCTCAATCCAAACGCCAGACGCAGACGCTGGCTTGTCAAAGTGATAGACTTTGACAATTGTGTAATTGGTTTGTGCTTTACAGCTTGCTTGCACTTGTTTTGATGATATTGGGGTGTTTGGTAGGGGTATTTAAACAAGAGTTTTCGTTGTTTAAACAACACAACATGTATTTTCACTACACTTTTTCATTACACGTATTTTCAAAAAACTTAAACAACGTTACTAGAACAACATTACCAAACGGGCCCATTCTATTATTTTATTTTACATAGTTTTGATGATACTATTTTTTCAACTATTTTATTTTATGTGTAAAGTGTTTTGTTAACCAAGTTATGTTTAGGGTGTGTTTGGTAGAATGGATTTAAAAGAGGGTGAAAAAAAAAAGAAAAAAAATGAGGAGAGAAAACTTTTTAGAAAGTGTTTGGTTGGAAGGGGGAGAGAGGAAAATGATGGTGAAGCCCAGGTGATTTCTTTTCAAGTCTATCAAAAAGTTTTCTCACCAAAATGGGGTGAGTTTGATAGGCAAATGACGAAAATGCATGCACTTGCACATGGGCTTGTCCAGTACGATGCTCTTTTCTTCTTCTTCTTCTTGTAGTCTGTACGTTGCCCTTAGTAAATAAGTTGCCTCTGGTAAATGACGAAATTTTTTTTTTTCTTTTACTTTGTTTTGTTTTGTTTTTTTTTTCTTTTTTCTTTTTTCTTTTTTTTTTAGATGTGATTTTTTTTTTATAATAAATTTGGGTGATTTTTTTTATCACTTTTTTTTTTCATTAGACATCATTTTTTAACAAGGGTGTGTGAGTAAATTTAAACAAACACGCTTTTTCCATTCCTTCACTTTTTCACTTCCAACCAAACAAACAAACTGTTAGGACATATATGTTTTAACTTGTTTAAGAACATATGTCACTTAGTTATGTAAATTGGCTAATCCTTTGACAAAACGCACTCTGCTTGTAATTGGGTAGATCTAGGTGTTTTTAATACTTCAAGAAACAATGTTTCAAGGTCAAGTGTTGAAGTCATCAAGTCTGTCCAAGAAAAAGCAAGCTGAAGTGCAAAGTTTTTAAAGCTCGACACCTCTCGATAGCTACCTCGACACCTGCTATCTGTCGAGATTTAAAAAGTCAGAATTCCAATCTTATTTTCTTGGGATCCGTGAATATGTTTTTGGGACTTCTTTTCTTCTAATCCTAAACATATAAAAGGATTATTTTAAGAGCCGTTTTGGGTGACACAAGTTGCATTATCATTGAGCAATCTCTGTTTAAGCAAATTGTGATCAACAGACGAAGTTCTTGACCTAGTTCATCTTTCATCAAGAAGTTGCTGTGTATTTGCACCATAGGGTTTTGTAACCAAGCATCTTCCTGCTATTCATCAAGTGGATGAACTGAAGAACTTTGCAGCCAACCATTCTTCCTCAGTTGGTGTTCTGAAGTCGCGTACTTGGATCCGCGCATTGGTTAGTCACGTACTTGGGAGCCGTGCATCAAAGGTGGAGACTGTCACTACAGATCAAGTCCAATTGGGTATTGGGGTAAGGGTTCAACTGTAGGTTGGTAAGGTACTTGGGATTCCTTTACTTGTAACCGCTTGATTTGATAATAGTGGAGTTTCGGGAGTGGTGACCTGAAAATCACCCGGTGGGGTTTTTGCCATTAGGGTTTTCCCCATTCGTAAACAAATCACCGTGTTATTTATTTTCCGCTGCATATTTAGTTGATTGGTGATTTGTTTGTGCTTCCATAAAATTGCATGATTAATTGATTAATTAATTACTTGGCTAAATTAATTAATTACTTGGCTAAATTAATTAATTAGGGTTAATCACAAGGGGTCATTCAGATTGTGACCTAACAAGTGGTATCAGAGCCAAGGTCATAGGTTCGAGTCGTTGGAGCCGCATTGTGAGGGAGGGATTGTGAGGGATTTCACAATTCGCTCCAATACCAATGGGCTTGGTCTGCGATCGAATGCTATAAAAGATTTGTGCCCCCTCATCCTTCACCAATTGGTGGTTGGATGGATTGGTAAGACATACGGTCCGACACAAACAAAAAAGAAAAAAATTAAAATCTTTTCTATCCTCTCATTTTTCCACCCTCCCACCATTTTCTATCCTCCCACTTTTCCACCCTCTCACCATTGTGGCTGTGCAATGGTTTACCGATGTATATGTTTTGTAACCATTTGTGTTTTACTTTTACAGCTGAATCTCTTCATGTTCTATTATTTTATTTTATATTTAGTTTTGATAATTGTAATATTTGTAACTATTATATTGAGGTATTAAGAGATAAAGATGAATTCAATTTAATTATATAATTTTGTTTGATTGCATACACTTGTTAACACTTCCTTTTGTAAAAAATAAAAAATTTTATATATGTAATTTATAAATTTTGATAATTTATATTTCTAAATATGAGTAATTAAAGTGGAAAATATTCACACTTGATGAATATTAAAAAAGAAAAAGTATTCTCAATCCTTTATTACAAATGTTGAAAAAGTATTCTCAACCAAAACTTTCAAAATTATGACACCTCAAGATCAACCTCGTATAATTCACTGACCTCAAACTTTAGCAATTAACGTAGCTAATTTATGAAGTTAAAAAAAAAAATAATAATAATAACGTAGCTAATTTATGCATATTCTATCTAATTTAAAATTTTCCGCTCAAAAAACAAACCGAGTATAACAATTATGTTATTTTTGGAACTGTATATTGTAAGACTACCTTAAAAATTTCCATAATAATTTCAAGATTGATTACACAAAAACTGCTTCTTAAAATTTCCAACATTTTAGTTTTTGCAACTATATGTTATAGGTTGCTTGTTGGTTACTTGGGTGAATGTGCCATATAATGGGCCTTCACAGGACCTAATTGTGCCTAGGGGTATAACTCATTGATTTCATGCTTCGCACGACAAATACCTTTCTAAGCTTTAAGCAATTCTAAATATATGTTTTTATTTTTTTTATTTTTTATTTGTTTGTATGAATAGAAGACTTTATCAACAAACACCAGAGAATTACAAATGGGCGCCAAAGTCCTTTACAAGAATATCAACCAAACAAGGACAACAGTCGATACCAAAAAGACCCCACAAAAGTCTGATATACCAGATATTCTTGTTAAATGTTAAGGGACCTCTACAATTTAAAGAGTAGGGCCCTTAACGTTCAATAATTTTTGTTTTTGCTTTTGAATCTTCAAAAGTTTGGACTACGTCCCATTCCTAGGACGTAAAAGAGAGATTCCTTCATATTACAAAACCAACGAAAAGCTAACTTACGTGATGTTATTGTCATTACAAGTATACTTTAACCCAATTTTTTTTTAAAATAATATAAAAGAAAAGGCCAAATAAACTTATGTCAAACTAATGCATAATCTCTACATTTAAATTGCGATTATGTAGGTTTATTTTTTTATTTTTTTTTCCCAGTTTTTCCGTAAGGATTTGATGCAATAGCCCTATGCAATAGTGAACTGATAGCTGATCGAGATTGAAAAGTTAAAAAATCACTTTTAATATCATCCCTTGAATTAGAAATTTTTTTACAATTGCATGAGATCTCAATTCGTAGTTGAGTTGGCGAGGGTGGCTCCATGTCTAAATTAACATATTTTGACTACTCTAATCAAAATGTTGAACACCTTGACTTGAGAATCACAAGAATTTGAATTCAACAAAAATAAGAGTAATGTTACATCTACAAAATTTTCATAATAATTTCACAACAAATCCTATATGGTAAGTTGTTACTAATTCTAATTTGAGACAAATACTAAAATCACTTTTTTATCCACCAATAACAGTTTATCGCATGAAAGTTTTGTTGTAAAAATATTGTGGACGTAACATTATTCCAAAAATAATTCTATCTCCCCAAATATAACCTTTAACCCCTTAAAATAAAAGCTTAAATAACAACAATAAAAATTAGCCCAAATAGCAACAAAAATAACCCAAACAAAAATAATACTAGACCAAACAACAAGAAGTGAACAAATGATTCAACAAAAAGCTTATTAAAAAACAAAAACAAAAAAATCTTAATCATATATTCAAATTTGTAATTCTTTTAACTGATTACATAAAAATAATTTCTAAGTTTATTTTTGCTTAAAAAATAGTATTAAGAGAAATATTGTAGTCATAAGTTCTTTATGGAAGTGCCAACAGTTTTGCCCTCTTAGGCTTTAATGTCGCAACAATTTTGCTCTTTTTTAGGAACTCAGTTCATTATTGTAGAAAATATCATCTCTCTCTCTCTCTCTCTCTCTCTCTCTCTCTCTCTCTCTCCCCACCCCCGCCCCCCCTGCCCCCCCCCCCCCCCCCTCCCTTTTCTTTTCTCTATTATCATTTCAGACTCTCTCTCTCACTTTATTACTTTCATATCAGTCTTATCAGTTTTGACTTTATCTCTTATCAACCCCCCTTTTTTTTTTTTTTTCATTTTCTCTTTGTTAGTAAAAAGAAATTGTAATACTTCATGTATTTACATTTTTTTTATTTGAAATGTTGATATATTCAAGTTATCTCTTTATTATATAATAAATATTGTAAAATTTAAGTTTCTTACTAATTACTCTAAAAAAATCTTCTAAAGCCCCTATAGTGAGTTGCCTTGAATTACATCGTAATGTCGGCTAAATGGCGAACCAGACTTATCATACAAATTATGACAAGTCACAACCAGACTTGTCAAATATTGTATCACTTTGTAATCGTACTCTTACTCGGCTTTAGGTTGTCTTTCATGCTAGGCTGAAAACAAATTGAAAACTAAAAGACGTTTTCTCTTGATTTGTGGTTTTCTCTGGTTGCTGGAAGTAGAATATAGAGACGTAGTTTCTGTACTTGTAAATAATGAATTACGTTGCACACGAATTACTAAGGATAGGTTCATGCTTAATTTGCACACTTAAAAAAAGAAGTGTAAATTAGTATTATTATTATTGTGATATATAGAAACTCATAAGTATTTTCATTTAAAATATTAGATGAAATTAACAATTTAACCAAAACATAATTATAATCTTAGAAAACTAATTGTTGTTTTTGCTTTCAGTCGTTACTAATAAATAGACATAATCAATGAAACAATAAATAAAATTTTATTTCTATTATTTGAGTTAATAATATTACATAAAAGGTCAATGAAAATCTCTTAATATATTAATATTATTTATATAACACTTAGAAAGATTATTATATAAAATTTGAGACTATACTACAATATATAAAATTTTAATATTATGATATTTATATCAATCTTAATGTGAAGGGGGAAAAAAAAAGGCATGATAGAAAAATTTATTTGATAAGGAGATAAAAATTATAGGGAAAATGAAACATCAAAAATAATGTTTTCCTTTAAATGTAGAGCATCAATTTTTATGATGTAAGTTAGTAGTGAGTTTCAATAAAAATATATAAGACAATATCTAACCATTTTTTAGGAGGTTTCACTTGAATAAAATATAGATAAAACTTCCAATTTAAAACATAAAAGGTCGTGCCTATCTCTAGGCTATTACAGTCCTCCACGTTTGGTTTTACGAATGTTGTGAGAAGTTGTTTCTCCTGATTATGCTCTGATATAGAAAATACAATGGAAGATCTTTCAGTGATGTGGAAAAAGCTCTCATTAACAGAAGAGGAGGATAGTGAGTACAGTGGTAAATCAGTAGAAGCTCTCGGAGGAAAGGTCATTGCGGCCAAGTTTCATACTCGACGTGTTCTCAATATGGAAGCCGTTGCACGAACATTTAAACAGCTATGGTTAACGAAGAAGGGGTTTGAAGTTAAAGATATGGGAAACCATGTAGTTCTCTTTGTATTCTCGGATAAGACAGATGCAGACAGGGTATTGCTGGGTGAGCCATGGAATTATGACAAATATCTAGTCTCTCTATGCAGGTTGGAGAGAAATGGAGCGGTGAAGGATTTAGTGTTTGATCGAACGGATTTCTGGGTTCAAATTCATGATATCCCTGTTTGCGATATGACTCCAGAAGCGGCAGCCGAGATCGGTAAGGTTTGCGGGGAAGTGCAACCAGGTATTCGAGACTGGGGCAATCAAGAGGGTAGCACGTTCATGAGAATTAGGGTACGGGTAGGCACATCAAAGCCTCTATGCCGTGGACGAAAACTCCGTAGGGAGGATGGGGAGACTGGTTGGATACGGTTCAAATATGAGCGGCTGCCGATAATGTGCTACTGGTGTGGCAAACTCTCTCACAGTGACAAAGACTGTGAGCTTTGGGTAAGAAGTAATGGGTCACTAACTGAGAACGATAGACAATTCGGTGCGTGGCTTCGTGCCCCTCTGTTCAACACAAAGAAATGCTCAGCTATTCGGGTGGGTGGTGAAGATGAAGTTCAGCATGATGAACCGGACCAGGAGGGGGTCGGAGAGGAAGTGGAAGTTTTGGGGAGGCAGAGTGAGAATGGGTATCGTTCAGCGAACGACGGGAACCGCCGGCAGAAGGAGGGGTCCAGTGGGCCGGTTCCTACAAACAAGGAAACCGGCGCAATTTCAGTTTCCGAAATTTCAGTTTCCGAAAGCATAGGCTCTGAAATTAATGCAGAACGTGATTCTCGCGGAGTAACGGATTTTCAGGAGACGTTACGCGGGATAGACGCGGCCATTTCAAAATACGATAAGACCGAGTTGGACCCTAACTCAAATGGACTTGCATCCATTTTGGGCCAAGTAGAGGCCCATAATACACCAACCATGCTGGGAAACACGGGCTGTGCTTTAAGTGATGATGAAGACATGCTTACAATTAAAAGTCCACAAGAAAATGTGAACAAGGCCCGTGGGTGGAAGAGACTTGTTAATGACCGGCCCCATGCAGATGTCCAGATTATACCTATGCAGAGAAAAAGAGCAGTACGTGACGAGGAGGATGAAATGAAAGTCGGGGTTTTGAGCAAGAAGTTCTGTGCCTTTGACACAACACAACAGCAAACGGCGGAGGCTGCGAGACAGCCCCGCCGAGAGCAATGAGTTGCCTCGCTTGGAACTGCCGTGGGCTTGGGAACCTACTGGCAGAGGACGAGCTCGAAACTATTATTCGAGCACAAGATCCCCTGATTGTTTTCTTGTCGGAAACCTGGTCTGGAAGAAAGCAGTTAGAAAAGATACGGTGTAAGATCAAATATGCAGGCTTGTTTACAGTTCCTAGTCAGGGTAGGGGCGGTGGTTTGGCTCTTTTGTGGAAATCGGACATTTCGGTATGGATAGATAGCTTCTCAAGGTATCATATTGACGCAGTGGTGAATGGAATGACATCGGAACCTTGGCGTTTTACCGGTTTCTATGGAGAACCAAACACTTATTACAGGGAGGAAGCTTGGAGTATGCTAAGGATGTTGCAATCTAAACCGCACTTACCGTGGTGCTGTATGGGAGATTTCAACGAAATATTACAGTCGGAAGAGAAGAGAGGTGGAAGACTAAGACCGCACGCTCAAATGCAAGCTTTCCGTGATGTGTTGGATGGTTGTGGTTTTGTGGACCTCGGCTTCACTGGTCCAGAATTTACGTGGCACAGTAGGAGATACGGTCACTTGATTTGGGAACGTTTAGACAGGGGAGTGGCCAACTATGACTGGCTTGTGAAATTCCCAGCAGCTCAAGTCCGCCATCTTCATTGCTTTTCATCAGATCATCGTCCCATTAAGGTGGTTTTTGATCCTAACAGTGAGTCACGACGGTGGTTTCGAAAACCCTTTCGCTTTGAAGAGATGTGGTTAGCGGATAGGGGTTGTAGTGATACGATACTAAGAGCTTGGGAGATATCGCAAGAAGGTACACCCATGTTTAAAGTGTCCAAGAAACTTAAGAAGTGTAAAAGAATGCTCAAGTCTTGGAGCAAAGATCACTTTGGTAACGTAAAGAAGCAGATTGATACTAAGAAGAAGCAGCTATGGAAAGCTGAAGAGGAAGCAGCCAAGGGTGGGAGTTATGGGGTGGTTGTCCAACTAAGGAAGGATCTTAACGTCTTGCTGGATAAAGAGAGCAGAATGTGGAGACAGAGATCTAGAACACAGTGGGTGGCGAAGGGTGACAAAAACACAAGATATTTTCATGGGGTGGCTACTCAAAGAAAGAGAAAAAATTTTATTAAGGGTATTAAAGATGGTGAAGGAATTTGGCAGAGTGATGAGGAAGTGGTTGCGGCAACCTTTGTGGAGTTTTATACTAGCTTGTTTACCCAATCACATCCTCATAACCTTGACCGTGTCCTTGAAGGAGTCAAAAGGGTAGTCACAGCAGAGATGAATGCCGAGTTGGTGAGACCGTACAGTATGGAGGAAGTTGATATAGCTATCAAGCAAATGGCCCCTTTGAAGGCTCCAGGCCCTGATGGAATGCCTCCCCTTTTTTATCAATCCTTTTGGCAACATATTGGTTCAGAAGTTACAGAAGCTGTGCTTTCATGCCTAAACTCTGGTACTCTTCTCAAATCCATAAATCACACTTTCATTACTTTGATTCCTAAAGTTAGTAATCCTGAAAATGTCTCGGAGTTTAGACCCATCAGTTTATGCAACGTGATTTATAAAATTATTAGCAAAGTTATTGCTAATCGTTTAAAACCCTTTCTGAATTCTATTGTCTCAGAAGCTCAAAGTGCTTTCATTGCTGATAGACTTATCACAGATAACATTTTGATTGCCTTTGAGTCCTTGCACCATATGAAAAATCAAAGTTCAGGAAAGGAGGGTTTTATGGCTTTGAAACTTGATATGAGCAAAGCCTATGATAGAGTGGAGTGGAGTTTTCTTGAAAAAATCATGTTAAAGATGGGATTTCAGGATTCATGGGTGGCTATGATTATGCAGTGTGTGTCCACAGTGACTTATTCCATTCTTTTAAATGGTGAACCAAAAGGATTCATTCAACCATCCAGAGGGTTGAGGCAAGGTGATCCTCTTTCCCCCTTTCTCTTCTTGTTTTGTGCGGAAGGGCTAAATGCTCTTCTTAACAAAGCAGTGGATAAAAGGGAGATTAGGGGTTTATCTCTATGTCGTCAAGGGCCAAAGATTACTCACCTATTCTTTGCAGATGATTGCCTTCTATTTTGCAGGGCCAATAAAAAAGAATGTCAAAAAATCCAGCAATTACTTGATTGGTACGAGGGTGCTTCTGGCCAATTGGTGAACAAGAATAAAACAACCCTCTTCTTTAGCAGAAACACACCGGAGGAGGTTCAACAAGAAATCAAGGTCTTGTTAGGGGTGCCGGCTATAAAGCACTATGAAAAATATTTGGGCTTGCCATCATTTGTGGGAAGACAAAAAAAAGCTTGCTTCAACCAGATCAAGGAGCGGATTTGGGCCAAAATGCAAGGGTGGAAGGAAAAGTTACTCTCTCAAGCAGGAAAGGAAGTCATGATTAAGGCGGTTATTCAATCTATTCCCACTTATTCAATGAGTGTATTTCGGTTACCAATGGGTCTAATTAAGGATATTGAGACGATGATCCGTAAATTTTGGTGGGGAAACCAAGATAATACAAGAAGAATGTAGTGGGTGAAGTGGAGTACCTTATGCTCTCCAAAGTCCCTTGGAGGTATGGGGTTTCGGGATCTTCAACAGTTTAATGATGCACTGCTCGGTAAACAAGTATGGAGACTTCAGCATGAGACGGAGACGTTATTGTATAAGGTTTTTAAACCGAAATACTTTCCAACGAGCAGCATTTTGGATGCTGAATTCAACCCGCGAAGCTCCTTTGCCTGGAAAAGTATTTTAAAGGCAAGGGAGGTCATTTGCAAAGGGGCTCGGTGGAGGATAGGTGATGGATCAGGGATCAACATATGGAAGCATCGATGGCTGGATTCTTCAGGGGGAGGTCAGATTGTATCTCCTCAACTTGATCCCTCACTGATCACAGTAAAGGATCTATTCATCCCTGACACAAAACTTTGGAATAAGGAGCTTATTGAACAAAATTTCTTACCGTGGGAAGCTGAGAGTATCCAAGGAATTCCGGTTAGCCATTATCCGATGGAGGACTTGCTTATTTGGCCACATACTTCGGATGGAAGCTACTCGGTTAAGAGTGCTTATCAGTTGTTGGCTGTTGGAACTAGATCTGCCCTGCCTAGCTCGTCCACTACAGGGGATTGCAAGCCTTTTTGGAAAAGGATTTGGAATTTGCATGTTCCAAATAAAGTTAAGCACTTTATGTGGAGAGCTTCAAGTGAGTCTCTACCTACCAAGCTCAATTTATTTAAACGGCACATTCTTCCTGAGAACGTTTGCAGTCTTTGTGAAGAGCACATCGAAGATACTATACATTGTCTTTGGCTATGCGATCGGGTTAAATGCATTTGGTTCTCGGATTCAAAGTTTAGCCCACCACGTTCAAAGATTTTCAGAAGTTTTGGCGATCTTGCTTCAGCAGTCTTGGCCGATGCAAGTCCAGCCACTGCTGCTCTGTTTTCGATGGTTGCCTGGAGCATTTGGATTAGACGGAATAAACTAAGGGAGAAGCAGACTGTTTGGGATGTTGGGGAGACGGTGCAGCGAGCTCGTGAATTATTACAGGAATTTTGGGATGTTGCGGAGCGACCATCTCGTTCTCGTGTGATGCGCATAAGGGAGAAATGGATGCCACCTGCTGCCGGGATTTACAAGATCAATTTCGATGGGTCCATCTTTGAAAGTTCTGGAAGAGCAGGCCTGGGGGTGGTGGTGAGGGATGCGGATGGAATGGTCATTGCTGCTCTTAGCCAAAATATTCCACTTCCCAGTTCTGTAGATTCGGTTGAAGCTATGGCTGCCCGGCGTGCTATCATTTTGGCTCAGGAGATAAGTCTTTCACAAGTGATAGTGGAAGGTGACTCATTAAAGGTTATCACAGCCATCAATAGTTCAAAACAGAGTAGGACTCAGTGGGGCCACATTATAGAAGATATTAAAATAGCAAGTCTTTGTATGCAAACTTGTAGCTTCTGTCATGTTAGTAGGGGGGGGGGGGGCAATAATTTAGCCCACTCCCTTGCAAGAAGAGCAGTTTTAACTGCTGATACTGATGTGTGGTTAGAAGAACTACCACCAGATTTGGATGATATTTTCCAGTCTGAGTTGTCTTAATAAAATTGACTTACCTTCTTTCTCAAAAAAAAAAAAAAAACATAAAAGGAAACTATTGTATAATTTAAGGACAAACATAAAAAATTATAACTCAAATATTGGATACAAAAATATTGACATATCTATTAGAAACTTTCATATAAATACTGAATTCCACAATCGTGCATATACAACTAAACATTTGGATCACAATTGGACAAAAATAATTTGAAATAACAAAATTGAATATCACCAACTAATCAAAACACCCAAAAAAAAAAAAAAATGCATTAACATCAAAATAATATTAAAAAAATTTAAACAATTAAAATACATAAATAAATCAATATTTTGCCTCAAATATTGTTCAATCTTAAATTACATATACAAAAAATATTATGTAAAATGAAAAGTATTAAAGTAAATCAAAGAATAAAGTTAGAGATTAATAGCAAAATGTTTGAGAGAGAGAGAGAGAGAGAGAGAGAGAGAGAGGTACCTCTAATAGTGGAGAACATAAATAAAAACAAAAATGCAATTGTGAAACAAATTTCTTATCAAAATTTTTAAGCTTGTTGGTTATAAGAGGGTAAAGAGAGAACATATTTATATGTAAAAATATAGAGTGGAAGAGGAAGTGAAACTTATTTACTGAAAAGAGGAGACAAGGAAGATGAAAGGTTGGGGAAGATGATGAAACATCATACATGTAGATAATTGAAATGTAATTGTAATTGCTAAAATAATGATGTGATATATATACACACACACATGTGTATATTGTTGGGTTAAAATGAATTGACCCCTTGCAAATTAATTAATTATCCAAGTTAATTAATAAGTCAAATTACATGCAATGGCGTGGTAGCACAAAAAAATTACCAAATAACTAAATGCAACGGAAAATAAATTTGACACAAGTGATTTATTTATGAATGGGGAAAACCATCGAGGCAAAACTCCATCAGGTAAATTTAAGGTCACCACTCCCGACAATCTACTGTTATTAATCACAAGCGGTTACAAGTATAAGGAATCTTACCAAACCCTTTAGCCTATCCCAAAATACCAACCGACAGTTGAACCTTTACCCTAATACCCAATTGGACTTGTATTGTAGAGGCAATCTTTCTGTTCAATGCATGAATCCCAGTACGTGACTAACCAATGATTCGCGGATCCTAGTACGTGACTAACTCCACCAACTTGAAGAAGATGTTGGCTGCAAAGTTCTTCACTTCATCAACAATGAAGATCAGGAAGCTCCTTGGTCACAAAACCCTTGGCATAAAGACGTTGTAGCTTCTTCAGAGAGAATGATGAATTAGGGCACTTTCTGCATTTATTATTGTTTTTCATCATCTTATGACGGCCTTTAAAATAATCCTTATATATGTCTAAGGTTGTGAGAAAAGAAACCATACACAAATACATAGGAATATGCACGTAATCAAATCTGAAAAGTCTGATTTCGTAATTCTCCACAGATATAGCTTGTGTCGAGAATCTGTTGAGTTTCAACATTAAATCTCGATAGAAGTCTTTCTGTCGAGATTGCTGTCGAATTTTAATGAACAACACTTCCTTCACTTGTTTCTTGGTCAAACTTGCATGGCTTTAATACTTAACTTGAAAACTTGTTTTTTGAAGTACTAAACCCATCATAAATTTATCAAATTACAAGTAAAATGCGTTTTGTCAAAGGATTAGTCAATTACATAAATATGTTCCTAACATATATATTTATATATAAACACCTTTGTGTCAAAAAAGGAAACATAAAAAACTAAAACTTATGAGAATATTGTATACATTTTGTTATTATATGTGTACAATTTAAATTTCAAGTGTCGAAAATTGGAAAAAAATCAAATGACTTCTAAGCTTCTTTACTAATTGTGATGTATTTAATTATGGTTTCAAAATAACTTTTTAAAAATAAATCTCAATAGATAATAGATAATTAAATTACATATATGTTACTCAACTAAAGTATTTTTTCAACGCCAAAGGCCTTGTAACTGAATTAGCACCTCCTCATACACAAAGTGCTTGGGGGTTTAAGGGGAAAAGAGTTCGAGCTGCAAGGTTAGCAGCATGTTGTAATTATTTCTCAATACACAAATTAAGTTTTATTTATAATAAAATACTTTAATAGCCTTTGGAAGAGAAATGGTTAGGAAAGTGAATACAGCAAATGACAAACTAAGAATTAATGATCATAAATAAAAATAAAAATGTGAACTTAAATACCATACTAAAAAAGCCAAAGACCTTGTAGCTGAATTGGCACCTCTTCATGCACAAAGTGCTTGGGGATCTAGGGGGGAAAGGGTTCGAGCTGCAAGGTTAGCAGCATGTTGTAATTATTTCTCAAAAAAAAAAAAAATACCATACTAAAAACAATTTATTTCTTTCAATATTTTTTAATTATATGCCACGTGTCTAGTATTATGACAAACATACTGAGATGTACAAATAATATCAAGACACTAATCGTTTTTTGACAAGGAGTCAATTTCGTACCGGAGGCCGTACCGATTTGGTTAGTGGAACTATATATTTCGGTATCGATCAATACTGGTGTACCATTTCGGGGTTACCACTAATTCTATAATAATAATAATAATAATAATAATAATAATAATAAGTATACAATATTTTTTTAAAAGTTAATACTATTTAACTAATGTACAATATTTATAGTTTATTATAATATATATTTTTTTGATAACCAGTTTATATATATATATATATACACACTGTTGCACCTTTTTTTTTTTTTTGAGTTAAAGACTAGTACTATAACACAATTAAAGGGAATAAAAAATATAGGCCACGTGAGTGACATGACCATTTGGATGGGTAAAAAGTGAACAAATGAAGACTTGTTTTTTCACTTTCCATTGCTAACCACAAATTTCAAAATTTTGCATTGAGATTCACAGCCGGATAAAACAAAGAAAAAGAAAAGGACAAAACTTAGGTACAGTTCCTTATATACATTTGCTTAGGTTCCTCTCTTAATTTTTTGACACCTATAACTTAACAAATGGACATTAAAGACCCATCTCTTTTTTTTTTCTTCCGTTATTTTTTTTTGTTTGTTTCTTGACCTGTGACAACAAGAAAGCACAAAGCAGAAGCTTTCTTCAGTTTAGATCTAAGAACTTTGAACATTCATCATACCAACCTTCTTCATCTTTCTCAGTGGAATGGAAATCCCAACCGTTAGACAAGTCAAAAAGTAAGTCGCGAAATCTAGTCCACCGCCGCCGCCGAAGACCTCTAAGTAGTCGAAGTTGGAGCTTCGGACATCAAAGAAGACCTCAGAGCCTTCCTCGTCAACCACCGGGAGATCAAGGACCAAAATGGAAGTGGCGCATGAGGCGTGGAAGCTCTTGAATATCTCATTGTAGTCCTCGGCGCATGGTGAAAGTGTAGCAGCCACTCCAAACCTCAGCGGCCCACCATAAACGTCGTCATACAAGCCTCCGCCTCCGCCATTGGTATGATCAGTGTTCAAAGTTCTTAGATCTAAATTGAAGAAGGCATTTGCTTTGTGCTTTCTTGTAGTCATAGGTCAAGAAACAAAAAATAATAAAATAATAAAAAAAAATAACAGAAGAAAACAAAAAGAGATGGGTCTTTAACGTCCGTTTGTTAAGTAACACGTGTCAAAAAATTAAGAAGAGAACCTAAGCAACTATACGTAAGAAACTGTACCTAAGTTTTGCCCAAAAGAAAAAGTGAGGAAGAAGGAATCGGCTAGAAGTAAAAGAAGAAAAGTTCATAAAGAAGAAGAAGAAGTTCATGAGGCAGCATCAGAGAATTGAGAAGAAGCAGCAGTTTGATCGATCTGCAATGACAGGTGAAGAAATTTTTCAAAGATTCACAAAAGCCTCAACTGCTTCTTCTATTTTTATTCTTCTTCAACGACCTTCAATTTCTTAGAAATCTATAACAAAACAATAGAGATTTTTATTTCGGCCCGGTATCCATTTACCGGCCAAAATATGGTATTTCCTCCGGTATTGCTAGAATGACTCCGGTATGGCCAATATTTAAACCGGAATGAAATACTAGCATTTCTGTACTGGCCTAGGTCTCGGTACGGCAAATACCGGCCGGTACGATACAAAATCGACTACATTGGTTTTTGGTGCCGCTTCTATGATTTTGCTTTTATCATCAGATCAAAACACCAATCGATTTTTAATATAGATAGGGATTAAACCTTAAATCTCTTATTTAACCATAAAAAACTTTACAAGTTTAGTTAACGAAAACCAACCTTATCTGATTACTAAACAAGTAAACAAAGCCAAATGTTTGACAGATCAACTAGACATGACTAGATAAAACAAAAAAAATTCCACTCCCACGATGAGTGGGGCATTGGCGGAGCTTTATGCAGCTTTCGTGATCCAAAATTCCAAATGACTTTTGACGTGTGGAGCTTTATTTAATGTTTTGGTTTCCTTTCGATAGGGGGGGCATGGGTGCTTTTTTCAATTCCTCAACATGCTATGTGGTGTGTGTGTTGCACTTGCATCATCATATATCTTAAATTGTCCCTCATTTGCTGAAGAAATTGGCCACACTCACCTCATGTTTACGTGCAAATATGTGAGAGAAAATGACAGAAAATGATACTCCAAAAGCTAATCCTATCTTCCACTCCTTTTCTATCTCTTTCTTTCTTTTTCTTTTTCTTCTTCTTCTTCTTTTTTGGTCAATTAAATGGCCAAAAGCTCCTTGTTGACCCATGCTTTGCACGGATCTTTTTTATTTGTAAATAAGTAAATATTAGTCTTTAGATGACTATAGTATTTTTTTTCTTTACATAAATTTCATAAAAAATATGGTATTATGAAATGGTTTAATTTCTTTGCTTAATAGAAATTATTTGAACAAAATTTGATAACAACGAAGTTGATGTTCTCATTCTTTGGGGTCAATGGGCTTTTGCCCTTATTTTTTAAAATATCTAGCACAATGTCTCTATTTTAAACTATTAATCACCGTGTCTCTATTTTGAAACTCGATTTTTAGAAAATCAAGTTCTAGGTAAGTTCAATCACTTAATTTTTTTTTTTAAATTTAGGTGGAACTCAACATTGCTACACTTAAATATATACACATAACTCGATTTTACACAAAACTTGATTTTGTTAAAATCAAGTTTCAAAAACAGGGGCATTCTGCTAAATAGTTTCAAAACATGAGTATTTTACTGCCTAGTTTTAAAATTAGGAGCAGATGCCCATTTTCTCCCTCATTCTTTAGCGATTTCATCTTCAATTAAATGTATTTTTTCCATTTTTATTTATCCAAACAGCTAGTGAACACTTTTAAACACATAAACAAATGTAAGCTTATGCAATTTTATATTTAAATCATCAAAATCTATATATATATATATATATATATATATGCACAATATTTAAATCTAAAACGTATGATAAGCAAAAGGTTGAACCATTTTAGTTATAAAATTCCTTGACTTCATTGATATCCTCCGCAATATATATATATATATATATATATATATATTTTAAATCCAAAACCTTAGGAATTTTAAATCCAAAACCTGTATTTAGGTGGGAATCATGTAAGGGTAGTGAGTGAGAGAGTATGAAGAAATGCTCAAGATTGTGCAAGGATGCAGAGACTCGTGGTTGGGACTCGCAGGTGACTCATGACTAGCAAGTCGCCAACTAAAGCACACGAGTGAAGCGTGCGAGAAGATGAATAGTGACGCCAGCTAGAGCACTACAAGACAAAAAGTCCAGCCTAATCGTTCTGTTAGCTCGTGGCTTGAACTCGCGACTCAGTCAAGTCGCGAGGCCAAGCTGCCAGCCATCTCTGTTTTGAAAACCCTGACTCTTCACATTCCACTCTCATCCCAGTATAAATACCCCTTATACCCACGAAATGTAGAGAGCTTCTAGAGAGAATTTTGAGAGAGAAACCCTAGAGAAAAACAAGATTGATTCATCCACAATCTTCACATAGAGACTCTTCAAATTCCTCTACTCTCATCCTCTCAATTGTTACATCCTTGAGAGGTTCTTACCCAAATCCTTTTCTTACCATACCCATATCTTTGAAAAGGTTATTTGGTGCTTTAGGAAGCAATTAGGAAAGGACCAAGGATTATTGGTTGATGTTATGGGTTATAGCAGAATTCTGTAAGCTAAAGAAGACAAAGACTTGGTGCAACCTCGTTGGAGCAAGAAGCTTGAAGGGCTTAGGTACACTGGGTAGATTAGGCTTGGAGGGTCTTTTGCTGTTCATGTATCCCAACTTCGTTCTTTAGTGGATTATTAACCGCTTGGAGGGCGGTGGAGAGGTTTTACGCCGAGGGTTTCGGTTTCCTCTTTGATAACACATCATTGTGTTGTCCTTGTGTTTGCATCTCTCTTCCCTTAATCTTTGCCATTTAATTTCTGCTGTGGATGTAATTTTATTTAGTTTAGATTGTTTATCAATTCTAGTATAAGCTTATATTCATTTTCCGCACATACATTATTTGATATTAAGCTTGAATTGGTATTTTGTATTTTTGGAGTCTAAACTTTCATAGTGTTTTATACACTTATTGAACATTCAATTGATATCAGAGCGGATGCACTTTCTGTGGTGTAAACACCTTAGTGCGATTCTTGACCCCTTATTGAGATGGAACGGTCTCAATCTTTAAATGCTCCACCATATTTTGATGGTAGCAACTATGCCTTTTGGAAAGTCAGTATGAGGGCATTTTTGTGTTCTATGGATGAAACCGTTTGGGATGCGATGGATATTGGATGGACTAGGCCGAAGGCTGCCAAATCGACATGGGATAAGGCAACCCTCGCGGCGTCTAATGCAAATAGCAAAACACTTAATGCTATTTTTTGTGATATGTCTTCAGAAGAGTTCTACAGGATATCTCACATTTCTATTGCCAAGGAGGCATGGCAGATATTGGAGACCACGTATAAGGGAACAAAGAAAGTGAAGGATACCAAGCTACAGATGCTGACCACTCATTTCGAGGAGCTGAAAATGAGTGAGGACGAGTTCTTTGACTCTTTCTATAGCAAGCTGAATGAAATAGGCATCGGCAAGTTCAACTTGGGGGAGAAAACGTAGGACTCTAAAGTTGTGAGGAAAATCCTTCGTTCGTTGCCAGAGAACTTCCATGCCAAGGTGACAGTGATTGAAAAGAGCAAGGACCTTGATGATATCAAAATCCAAAAAATGATTGGCTCACTTCAAACCTATGAATTGTCATTGCCCACACAAAGGAAGAGTAAATCTCTTGCTCTTAAGATGGTTGAGGAAAGGGTCGAAGCTCACGATTCATCAGATGAGGACATAGTCGATAAAGATGTGGCATATTTGGTGAAGAACTTCCAAAATTTCTTAAAATTCAAGAACAATGGAAAGTTTGGCGGTAAAGGGAAATTCCAAAATTCTGGGAAGGAGAAAAAGGAATTCAAAAGTGTAAGGTTAAATTTTATCAACCATCTTGTTGAATTTATTCCGTGCCAATTTGCTTGTAATTTAGCACTTAGTAACCCTGTATTTAGGTGGGATTCATGTAAGGGTAGTGTGTGAGAGAGTGTGAAGAAATGCTCAAGTTTGTGCAAAGAAGCAGGGACTTGTGGCTAGGACTTGCGACTGGAAAGCCGCCAAACTGCAGCACACGTGAGAAGCATGCGAGGAGGTGAAGGGTCACGCCAGCTGTCGCACTACAGGACAAAAGTCCCAGGCTGGCCAGGCCATTAGCTCGCGGCTTGAACTCGCGACTTAGACCAGTCACGAGGCCAAGCAGCCAACTTGCCCTGTTTGGGAAAAACTGTCTCTTCGTATTCCAAACACACACCACTATATATAGACCCTTATACCCACGAAATGTAGAGAGCTTCCAGAGAGAACATTGAGAGAGAAACCCTAGAGAAAAACAAGATTGCCTCATCCCCAATCTTCACTAAGAGACTCCTTAAATTCCTCTACTCTTTTCCTCTCCATTGATAAATCCTTGAGAGGTTATTGACCAAATCCTTTTCTCACCACACCCACGTCTGTGAGAAGGTCTTTTGGTGCTAAGGAAAGCAGTTTAGAAAGGACCAATGGTTATTAGTTGATGCTATGAGCTATAGCGGAATCCGATAAGCTAGAGAAGAAAAAGGTTCGGCGCAACCTTGTTAGAGCAAGAAGCTTGGAGGGCTTAGGTACCTGGATAGATTAGGCTTGGAGGGTCTATTGCTGTTCATGTATCCCAACTACATTCTCTAATGGATTATTGACCGCTTGGAGGGCGGCGGAGAGGTTTTACGCTGAGGGCTTCGGTTTCCTCTTCGATAACACATCGCGTGTTGTCCTTGTATTTGCATCTCTCTTCCCTATATCTTTTCCTTTTATTTTCTGTTGTGGATGTGATTATAATTGGCTTAGATAGTTTATCAATTCTGTGTTTGGCTTACGTTCATGTTCCGCACATCAATTGTTTGATAATAAACATGAATTGATAATTTGTAATTTGGGGTCTAAACGTTCAAGGGTGTTTTACACATTTTGAACTTTCAATTGGTATCAGAGCTGGTGCACTTGTTGTGGTTTAAATACCCTAGTGCGATCCTTGACCCCTCTTTGAGATGGATAGGTCTCAATCTCTTAATGTACCACCATTTTTTGATGGTAATAATTATACTTTTTGGAAAGTCCGAATAAGGGCATTTTTGTGTTCTATTAATGATGCTGTGTGAGATGCAGTTGAAGTTGGTTGGACTAGACCGAAGGCTACCAAATCTACTTGGGATAAGGTAGCTCTCGCGGCGGCTAATACTAATAGCAAAGCTTTGAATGCCATTTTCTGTGGTGTCTCTCTAGAAGAATTTCACATGATTTCACATATCACCATTGCTAAGGAAGCATGGGAAATTCTGGAGACAACTTATGAAGAGACTAAGAAGGTGAAGGACACCAAACTCCAAATGTTGACCACTCGCTTTGAGGAGCTAAAGATGAGTGATGATGAGTCCTTTGATTCTTTTTACAGTAAGCTGAAAGAAGGTGGTCGTCAGCAAATTTAATTTGTGGAAAAGACGGAGGATTCTAAAGTTATAAGGAAGATCCTTCGGTCACTACAAGAAAGTTTTTGTGCCAAAGTAACAGCCATTGAAGAGAGCAAGGATCTTGACGACATTAAAGTTCAAGAGCTGGTCGGCTCCCTCCAGACGTATGAATTGTCACTGCCCACACAGAAGAAGAGCAAATCTCTTGCTCTTAAAACAATTGATGAGAGAGTGGTGTCTCATGATTCTTCGGAAGAAGATGTAGTAGATAAAGATGTGGTGTACCTTGTAAAGAACTTCCGAAAATTCTTGAAACTCAAGAATGGTGAGAAATTTGGTGACAAAGGAAAATTTCAGAGTTCCGGGAAGGAGAAGAAAGAATTCCGAAGGAAAGAGGGTAGAGAATTCCAATCTTCGCAAGGAATCACGTGTTTCGAATGTAATGGACATGGACACTTCAAAAAGGAATGTCCCAATTATTTGAAGTCTAAAGGCAATGTCTATGCTACTACTCTAAGTGACTCGGATTCGTCAAATTCTAATTCGGAGGATAGCTATGATGGAGAAGGAAATTACTCTGCATTCATGACCATTGCACATGTGGAATCCTCAGATGATTTGAGTACCCTTGTGAAGGAGCTTGGTGAGCATTCTGATTTGGAGTCTATTGGGATTGTTGAAGAATCGAAGGCTGAAGAGGATGAAGATACATCTGGTCCTCAAGAGAATTACACCTTACTCCTTGAGAAATCCAGTGGATATGCAAATGTGGCTAACAAAAGAGGGCTGAGGAAGATTACAAAAGTCTTCTGGTGCGATACAAGGAGGCGAAGTGTGAGATTGAAACACTAAATGGTGAGCTATCAGAAGCTTACACAAAAGTGAGATTTCTTGAGCAAGAGGTAGTGCAAGCTCATTCCAAGATGGAAAGGGTCTCCTCCAAGAAGTTGGAAGATGTTATTTCATCTCAAAAACCTTCCTTAGACAAGTCCGAGTTAGGATACACCGGAGGGAGTAGCTCATCAGCCAATGTCACCAAAGAAGTGAAATTTGTGAAGTCCAAAGATATGGTTGTAGAAGAGCCTATTCCGGAGAAAGTTAAGGTTGATAAGAAGAAGAAGGTGGCCGATCAACGGGTGTTTAATAAGTCCTGTAATCAATCAGAAGCCAGATTTGAAGCTAGAGGAAGATCTCTTCCAAGATCACAACGAGGGCCTAGATCAAACCATGTTTATCACTTTTGTGGAATGCAAGGACATACAAAACCCAACTGTCACAAGCTGAAAGCATTGAACAATGCTAGTGCTCCTCGATCACGAGGAAGAAGAAATGACAACAGATCTTGGGGTGGTGAGCAACCAAGAAGTCAGAACCCTGATCCAGGAATGATGGACGTGATGAAGATGATCGGTGCCTTCACCAATTGCCTGGAAAGCTTCACACGAAGGTTTGACAGTCCTAACTCTCGTACCCAATCCGTCAAGGATATCACCCCAAACGCACGTGACATGTGGGTGAAGAGGGGTACTCATGCATAAGCATTATAACATGTCCATGCATTAATTCTTCCTATGCTTTGTGAATATGCTTGGTTGTATGCTTTTTGCTTTTGAGTGTTGAAAATTGGGTTGTTTCTTATTTTTGCTCCAAAATGTTTTTACATTATCATTTCTGTTTGTTTTTTATCATCCTTTAACTGCTTTTGTGTCAAAAATCCAAAAAACACATAAAAAGTAGAAAATCCAAAAAGTTTGATTAGCATTGTTGAGTTTTGTCTCAAAGCATGTTTTGCCTTGTACCTTTGTACTAATGGCTTTGTGCATCTACGAGCTTAGCTTGTCTCTTATGCACTCATATCATTGTGGAAGAAATCTTGACATCTATGTGACTGTTGTAAATAGATCTTCAAACTTGTCATGAATGATTAGTGAATGATTTTGTTGATCTTGAGACATGCATAGACCTGTGCCTATATATCTTCCCACTTTTATTTTGTTGTTTTTGCTTAAAGAGCTCACCAAATGTAAATCTCCAAATGAAAAGAGACATTGAGCTGCAAAATCCTGTCGCACATACTAGTATTTGACTAGGAAAAAGGGAAAGCGACCAAAATAAATTGTATGATGCCCAAAAAGCCAAAGGCTAAATCATCAAAGTGAAATATCAAAAATTTCAGGCATCCATCTCACAATGAGATGTATTGAATCAAAAAGATCAAATGATATGATGTATATGGAGCCAAATGAAAAGCTTCAAAGATATGTAATCAAGTTTATGTGGGAGGTCATATATGCATACTTCTATAATTGAGATAGGTCACATTATCTAGTGCTAGTTGTGTATGCCTTGATTGAATTGATCATTGAAGCTTCACATTGGACTAAGGACTATCTCATTTTTGATATCCACACACATCACACAAGTCTATGTTCAATGAATGCCATATTCATTTGTGTGATTGTACTTGTTTAAATGTGTTTTCACATGCTCTATCTTTGTTGATTCAAACACAAAAAGATTTTTGAGTGTTTTTAGTTGTTTTTGGAAAGTACTTTGTTTTTACAAAAATGTCAAAAATTTCAAAAACAGTGTTGCCCTGTTTTGGCGACTAAGTCGCAGGTTGGCCCAGTCGCATGCCCCAGTTGCGAGCCCACTCTGAGATTTTTCGCAGCTCTCTGGCGAATTAATGTCCTAGTCGCGAAAAAGACTTAGAAATTTTTTTTTTCAAAATTTGAGTTTTTATGACTTTCGCGGCTTAGTGTGGCGACTTGTTCGTGGGTGGAGGGTCCAGTCACGAGGGTACTCAAAGATTTTCGCGGCTCACCTCGCGACTCTTTCGTGGGTAGACCTTCCAGTCGTGAAAAACACTTAGAAGATTTTTTCAAGAATCTTAGTTTCACAGTGTTTCGCGGCTTATCCTGGCGACTTACTAGCGACTTGAACCAGTCGCGAAAAACGCGTGTTTTGCGCTTTAAAGTCAGTTTTTAAAAACTTTTTAAGTTTTTCCCTCGTACTTTATGACTGTTCATTGTCTTCTCTATTTCACTGTCTTAAACACTCCGAGTATTTCTTCGAAAATCCTTCATTTTGGCACCATTTCTACTCCAATCTTCAAGAAAAAGTTATGGGGTTTCTCTATCTCATTTCATACTTATTGATTTGATCTTTATTTTCTTGATTTGTGGGATGCAACTGTGTTCTGTGAAATAATGTGTTCGAACATGGGTTTGTCTAAAATGTTGGGTATGATTGTTTGGAGTTGATTTCTCTTGTTACTGCGTATATTTAGTGTCATGTTTTTTGCATCAATTTGCTAGTCTTTGTTCTAAGCATTGATATTTGATAGAATTTTTACTCATTGGGCATATGGGTTTGGGGTTTTTCTGTGCTTCACTCTGAATGTGGCTTTGGGTTTTTCAAAATGTATGAGTTTTTGGAGTGTGTGGCAAGCTTTGCTTTGATTTTAAATCACCATATCATGTGTGTGCTGCTGTCTTGGGGTTTCTCTTGCACATTTCATATTCATTATGTCATGTTTCATTAACATATGCTCTCATCTGTCTGAATGTGATTTACATTGTCCATTTCTAGTTATTTAATGCTTGCTCTAGTCTGCATCTATACAGAATAAACTTGTTTGATTTGATGAAGTTCTGATTTGAACTATCCATCTATGGTTATCAACTGTGATTGGTCTGTGTGCTAACTTGACACTCTGTTACTCTCTTTGTAACTAACTTGTTACTAATATGTGTGCATTTCCACATATTGTGTTTTGCTCTTGTTGTGGCCTCTTTTGCTTGCTTACAGATGCCTCCCACACCTTCAAAGAAGAAGACTCCTGCTAAGAAGGCTAACAAAAGGCTGAAAATGGACCATAACCTGTTAGGTCTGTTCAAGACTTCGAGAGATACAGAGATTCTTTCATAAAGGGAACAATTATCCAGGAGAGGTTTGTGGATTTAACTGAATTGAAAGATACCTTTATTCCAGAATGTTTTGAAGGCAGAGGTTGGGAGAAGTTACTGGGTGATCTACCTCTTGGGTGTGAACCCTTAATACGAGAATTCTATGCAAATGCTGTTATAAAGGAGGATGAACTGAACCGTTGGATTAGAGGACGTGAGTTCACCAACTACAAAGACAAGATGCTATCTTTAGACACTGTCCAGGCTCGGATTGGTGGTGTTAAAGAAAAGAGATGTCTTAACACTATTGACTTTCCTGCTGACTTGAGGTGTTTGACCATCATCATGATGTTCAACCTATATCCAATAAGGAAGCTAACTACACTGACTAATGCCAGAGCTATCTTCCTCATGGAGCTCAAGGAGAAAACTTTCATTGATATCAGCTCCCACATATTTGACACAATTGTGGAAGAGACAAGAACCACCTCCCGGCCCAAACTGGTCTTTCCTAGCCTTCTCATTAGACTTTTCAGAGCAAAAGATGTTGGAATCCCTCAAGATATCAATCCTATGGTTCCACTATCAGCCATTAACAAACAAACCGTGTCAAGGATACAAAGTCGTCTTCCAGGTGATGAAGAGGAGGGTGACCATGGAGAGGGTGATCCAATGGAAACTGAAGCAGAGGCTGCAGGACAGACTTCCACACCCAGAAGCAGAGGTAAGAAGAGCAGAGCTTCAACTTCATCAGCTGCACCTCCTCCAGATGCATTTCAGATCATCTTAGAAAGAATTGATGGACTCAGAGAGGTTCAAAATCAGCATACTGAAAGGATGATAGCAATGCAGGATTAGCTTGATGTTCTCTTAGCTAAGTTTGACAACATCTACACCAACCAGGAGTAGTAACCCTTTGGCCATTCCGGTCAAAAATGGGGAGAATTTTTGGGGTAGCTCTTTAGGGGGAGTGCTTGTTTGAGGGGGAGCTTTCATAATCATATGCTGTTATGTTTATAGCTTTGATACTATGTTGATACTATGCTTTGGATAAGTGTTGTTATTATTGGTTGATACACTGTGGTTTTGGTTAATGCTTGGCTTAAACTCATAACTCTTGGATATTTTTTTGAAACTTTGGTGGTATTTATTTATATATTGTTGATGTTCTTCAATATTCTGTTTATGTTTGTACTTGTTACCTTTGTAGGTTTTTAAGGTTCTTAGTTTACCTGTGTACCTGTTGCTTCTTTAAGCTTTTAAGGTTTTGTATCCATGCTTTATAGCTTTCGTTCTTGATGTTAAATGTCATGCATTTTTCTTTTAAGTACATCACTCTTATGCCCTTGTAGGATTGTTCCTAGATGCATATATGCTTTATGCATTGGTTGAGTGTTGGACATGCAATTGATAGTTTGCAATTGAGCTTTTTAGCTTGCATGTCTGGATGTTCATTCCATGTGTGAATGAGCATTGTGATCACTATTGTATAGTGATTGCATGTTTGACCAAGCCATGGTCTATTGCTTTATTCCATTTTGCTTGATTACATTGTGCTTGTTCCATTTGCATTATAAGTTATCTGCATAACAATGAACTTATTGTGTTGTTGTGTTTCAGGAGATACTTGTCATTATGGTTCAAGAGCTTCACAGATTCTAGAGTTAGGTGTGAGTGAGTTTTCCAACTGTTCCCAACTCACGCGTTAAGTCTAGAGTTTGTTATAGGGTTTTGTCACGGAATAGCCAAAGGGGGAGATTGTAAGGTTGAATTTTATCAACCATCTTGTTGGCTTTATTCCGTGCCAATTTGCTTGTAATTTAGCACTTAGTAACCCTGTATTTAGGTGGGATTCATGTAAGGGTAGTGTGTGAGAGAGTGTGAAGAAATGCTCAAGATTGTGCAAAGAAGCAGGGACTCGCGGCTGACTTGCGACTGGCAAGCCGCCAAACTGCAGCACACGTGAGAAGCATGCGGGGAGGTGAAGGGTCACGCCAGCTGTCGCACTACAGGACAAAAGTCCCAGGCTGGCCAGGTCGTTAGCTCGCGACTTGAACTCGCGACTCAGACCAATCGCGAGGCCAAGCCGCCAACTTACCCTGTTTGGCAAAAACTGTCTCTTCGTATTCCAAACACACACCACTATATATAGACTCTTATACCCACGAAATGTAGAGGGCTTCTAGAGAGAAAAATTGAGAGAGAAACCCTAGAGAAAAACAAGATTGCCTCATCCCTAATCTTCACTAAGAGACTCCTCTAATTCCTCTACTCTCTTCCTCTCCATTGATAAATCCTTGAGAGGTTATTGACCAAATCATTTTCTCACCACACCCACGTCTGTGAGAAAGTCTTTTGGTGCTAAGGGAAGCAGTTTGGAAGGGACCAATGGTTATTGGTTGATGCTATGAGCTATAGCGGAATCCGGTAAGCTAGAGAAGAAAAAGGTTCAACGCAACCTCGTTAGAGCAAGAAGCTTGGAGGGCTTAGGTACCTGGGTAGATTAGGCTTGGAGGGTTTATTGCTGTTCATGTATCCCAACTATATTTTTTAGTGGATTATTGACCGCTTGGAGGGCGGCAGAGAGGTTTTACGTCGAGGGCTTCGGTTTCCTCTTCGATAACACATCGCGTGTTGTTCTTGTGTTTGCATCTCTCTTCCCTTTATCTTTGCCTTTTATTTTCTGTTGTGGATGTGATTATAATTGGCTTAGATTATTTATCAATTCTGTGTTTGGCTTATGTTCATGTTCCGCACATTAATTGTTTGATAATAAACTTGAATTGATTATTTGTAATTTGGGGGTCTAAACGTTCAAGGGTGTTTTACACACATTTTGAACTTTCAAAAAGGAAAGATGGAAAGGAATCCCAATCCACACAAGGAATCACTTGCTTCGAGTGCAACGGACACGGAAAATGCAAGAAAGAGTGTCCCAACTATTTGAAATCGAAGGGCAAGGCGTATGCCACAACTCTTAGTGACTCGATTCATCCAATTTTGATTCTGAGGAAAGCTGTGACGGAGAAGGAAATTACTCCGCTTTTATGACCATTGCTCATGTTAAGTCTTCAGATGACCTTGAATTTGCTTGTACAAGAGCTTGGGGAGCATAGTGATGAGGAATCATTAGGAATTGTCAAAGAATCAGATGGCGAAGAAGATGAGAGCATAGGGGGCCTTCAAGAAAACTTCAATTCACTCCTTGAGATATCAGGAGAATATGCATGTGTGGCCAAGGCAGCTGTGAAAAAGATGAAGAAGGCAAAGGAGGACTATAGAAGTCTCCTAGTACGACATAAGGAGGCAAAGTGTGAGATAGAGACGCTGAATGGAGAGCTGACTGAAGCCTATTCAAAGATAAAGTTTCTTGAGCTTGAGGTAGTTGAAGCGAATGCCAAGGTAGAGAGAGTCTCCACCAAGAAACAAGATGATGTCATTTCCTCTCAAAAACAATTCTCAGACATATCCAGGTTGGGATATACCGGAGAAAATAGTTCAACTGTCAAAATAACTAAAGAAGTGAAGTTTGCACAAGCTAAAGAACCTGTAGTAGCTGCCTCTAAACCTAAGATAGTAGGGGATGAAAAGAGGAAGAACATGGTTGACCAAAGGGTGTTGAACAAGCCTCGCAATCAATCAATGATCAAACCTGAAGTTAGAGGGAAATCACTTCCAAGATTGTGCAAGGATGCAAAGACTCGCAGCTGGGACTCGCAGGTGACTCGCGACTGGCAAGTCGCCAACTGCAGCACACGAGTGAAGCGTGCGAGAAGATGAACAATCACGCCAACTGGAGCAATACAGGAAAAAAAGTCCAACCTGGCCATTCTGTTAGCTCGCGGCTCGAACTCGCGACTCAGTCAAGTCGCGAGGCCAAGCTGCCAGCTAGCCAGCCCTATTTTGAAAAACCTGACTCTTCACATTCCACTCTCACCCCAGTATAAATACCCCTTATACTCACGAAATGTAGAAAGCTTCCAAAAAGAATTTTAAGAGAGAAACCCTAGAGAAAAACAAGATTGATTTATCCACAATCTTTACATAGAGACTCTTCAAATTCCTCTACTCTCATCCTCTCCATTGTTACATCATTGAGAGGTTCTTACCCAAATCCTTTTCTCACCATACCCACATCTGTGAGAAGGCTATTTGATGCTTTGGGAAGCAGTTAGGAAGGGACTAATGGTTATTGGTTGATGCTATGGGTTATAGCAGAATTCGGTAAACTAAAGAAGACAAAAGTTCGACGCAACCTCGTTAGAGCAAGAAGCTTGGAGGGCTTAGGTACACTGGGTAGATTAGACTTGGAGGGTCTTTTGCTTTTCATGTATCACAACTTCATTCTTTTGTGGATTATTGACCGCTTGGAGGGCGGCGAAGAGGTTTTACGCCGAGGGCTTCGGTTTCCTCTTCGATAACACATCGTTGTGTTGTCCTTGTGTTTGCATCTCTCTTCCCTTAATCTTTGCCATTTAATTTCAGCTATGGATGTGATTTTATTTGGTTTAGATTGTTTATCAATTCTGGTATAAGCAATGATAGGTTATTTAGACCCCTAAAACAACCAAATTGCGTAGCCTAGATTAATTAGCCAAGTTGTTACTTAGTCAAATTAAGCAATTCTAGGTTAAAGCAATTTAACAATCATATCAAGAATAATAATGCAGCGGAAAATAAATAACACAAGATATGATCACCCAGGAAACCACACGGTAAAAACCTGGGGAGGATTTGACCCACCGATCCTCAAGGCAAACAAGAATTCACTATGAAAGAATTGAAGTTCTTACAGAAGGACTACAAGCTCCCCGCTCGACTTCCTAATGCTACCCACCAGTACGAACTTCCTGACACGACCACGCGCAGGCTCCGAATCCACGGACTACTTCTTTCTTGAATTCTTCAATCAGCTACAAGCTCCCCGCTTGCTTTTCTTTTAAGTTCCAATGGTTGCAACTAAGTTGATCTTCAAGATGTTGAAATCATCTCTACCTTGAAAACCCTAAGCTTTGTGTAAAGGAAAGCTCCTCTAAGATCTCACAAGAGATTTACACAAAACAGAAAATATGAGCAACAATAACAATATGGACAACCTCAAAAACGTGGCTAGGGTTTTGTTTATATACCTAGGGTAAAAACATAAAACCCTAAACGTTTAATGAAGTAGGGCTGAGTTGGAAATTCTGCAGAAAATTCAACCTGTGCGATTTTCGATCGATCGAGTCTAATCTTCGATCGATCGAGCCAGGCCAAAAGTCCCAAGTACTTCTGCAGCCACTCGATTCCAACTGTACAATAATAAACCAACTTTGAGTAAGCCTAAACAAGACTAAATACAATGTTTTGATCATGGTTTGCCAACATTACAAAATAGAGTTCTAAATACATAAAATCCTAAGACCTTAGAACCTAACAGCTTATATTCATTTTCCGCACATACATTGTTTGATATTAAGCTTGAATTGGTATTTTGTATTTTGGGGGTCTAAACGTTCATAGTGTTTTATACACTTATTGACACATTCAGATATGAAAAAAAAAAAAAATAGATAAGTAGAAAATATTTATTCTAATGAGATATCCCTCTATATATATATATATATATATATATCTAATCTAATCTAATCTAATCTAATACTATATATAATAGCAGAAGCTTTTAATAAGGTACTCACACGTTAGCAAAAAAGGCTATTTATAATTGTGACACGTATAGGATTAAAACATAAAACATCGCACGGTGCGTTGGTACAGACACACTTTCAGACAGCAACAGCAAGCCGCTTATCCCTTTAAAAAAAAAAATATATATATATATATATATATATATAAATAAAAGACAAACACAAACCCTTATAAAAACACTGCAACAGTGAAAACTTCTGCAACGGTGGAAACCTCTGTTCGTTCTCTGCAACAGACGATTTAGAAACTATCCCGTCTCTGCTTTTCAACAACAAACATTTCAGAAGGTAGACATTTTTCTCTCTTTTGTTGTTTTCTATTCATTTGCCATTCCAAGGGTTCACAGGGAAAAATGGGTATAGTCGAAGATAGGCATTTCCCCACATTTTTCTCTCTTTTGTTGTTTGCTATTCATTTGCCGTTCCAAGGGTTCACAGGGAAAAATGGGTATAGTCGAAGATAGGCATTTCCCCCCCCCCCCCCCCCCCTCCCCCCTCTTTCCCCTGATTTCTCATTTATCTTAACAATTTCTTGAATTCTATTCTGTTCGAATGTAGTATTGATCAAGTTTAGTTTAGACTTATTGACAATTTTTTTCAAAGTAAAAACAGTTTTCTGTAACTAATCTCAACGAAATCCTGGGGATCAAATAAGTGTGGGATTGAATGTTGTGCTGATATTTGCTTTTCTTTTTTAATCTTATTTAGGTCCATTGTTCAGTTAAGGTTTGTCGGAACTGTAGGCAAAGAGAGATAGGTCGTATCCCGGTAAGCGGTAAACTATTTGCTTTTTTTGTTTTGGTTTTACAAATCTGGGGATTGAATATGATTTGGGTTTGAATTTCTTGGTTGGATTGGTTTAGATTTCGTTATTTGAGTTAGGCTTCCGTTAATGATGCCTCCTACAGTATAATACCAGTTTAAATATAATATGGTTTTAGATATCCAGTAAGGTAGTGTTTATGTTGGAAAGTCTGCAATCATCACTAAAAAGAAAAAAAAGGGTTTGTACTTTGTACATCATACCTGTTTGATAAATGTCTTATAGACATTTTATTGGTATGATTTATTTTTTGGGGGTTTATTGTTGTTCTCTTCAAATTCATGTTCTTTGAATTGTATTAGTCATTGAAGGTAAAAGATAACATTTTTCTTATGTCCAGTTTAATCATTATTATAGTCATCTAAACTAATGACCATTCTTTGCCTATTGCATTCAGTATATGAAGGACTTAATCTCTTTAATGGACAATATTAGGTTATCAGATTTTTTTAAAACAAATAGTGTTACTGCATATTAAAGGATTATTTATTTTATATGGTTGTATGATTATTTTTTGTCATTTTAAAAAACCTTCTTACCCTTTCACTTTTTGCTGAATATGCCAAATTTCAACTTGGATGGTTTAAAATCTGAAAGTTCAAAGTGTACAGAAATTTATAATTTTTTTAAAAGTAAAATTATGGGATTTTTGGTTAACTACTGCATTTTTAAAAAATAAATAAATAGATTAATAACTAACAAATTGTTATACACTTTCCAACAGATTGTTACACTGTTATTAACTTCCTTACAAACTTTTTTTGTATTGGTTTTGCTTTGTAAAAAAAATGTTAGTTTGTTAAGAGTTTTCTTTGGTTTAAATGTTTTAAAAATTAAATAATTTTTTTTTTGAAGCTTTTAAATTTACATTTTAGTCTACTTCAAAACTTACATTTCTTTTTTAAAGGGAATTTTAGTCGCGGTTAGTGATGATTCTCCACATAAAAGTTTCAATATTCAAAATAGAGCTCTTTCACATGGTTTGTGATCTCAAGATTGTAAGAATTCAGTTGCTATAGTAGCAGACTACCTAAAACCAACATGTTTTATTTTGTTGAATACTTATATATGAAATAGAGCATAGAATTATTTTGTTATTGAACTTGGGTTTGGCTTTAACAAACGCTCAATTTTCTTGCTGTTTATTTCAAGTAAACCTGCCATGTTTTTCCATGGATTTTAGATAATTAGAGTTAATTGCCTAGCATGCAACACATACTTTATAGGATCTCAGTTTTTAGAGCTTCATTTACATTGCCGTTTGTCAGTAATTTTGTATTTTCAATGACATTTTTTTACTCACGTGCTAATGTAGATTTATCATCTCTGCTCTGGCTTATAAGACTGTTGGTAACTATTCAAGAAAAGCTCCTGGATTGAGTTGAAAGGTCAGGACAACTTAATTTCCCTTTTTTTTTTTTACTTTTATTTAAATTTGTCTCTTTATCATTTGTTAATGTTTGATTAAAAAAACGTTGAACAAAAAAAGTTTAATAAGATTATTAAATATGTACTTTTTAACTCTTAAATCAGATGCTAAATTTTGTTTTTTCCCTTTACCATGTCTAGGATTCTTCTCTCACCCCTATTGAAATATAGATAGGTTTAGTATTTTAATTTGGATACTTTGGTCTCAAATTAACATCTCTACTTTTTTTGTTTTGATAGCATTGGGAGTATAGCCCAAGCTTAGAGTGTAGATTTATTGACAATTTTTTTCAAAGTGAAATTGGAAGTAGGAACAAACAAAGAAATAGCAAAGATTTTGTTAAAAAACTGTTACTTCATATCAAGGGATTATTTATTTGATATGGTTTTATGATTATTTCCTGCCATTTTAAAAAACCTTCTTACCCTTTTCACTTTTTGTTGAAATTCAGATTTGCTGAGTTTTCCCTGTCAAGTATGAAACTTAATAATTCATGTATATGCCAAATTTCAACTTGGATGGTTTAAGATCTGAAAGTTTTAGACTGTATAGTTATGGGTTTACCCTCTTTCTATGGAATGTTATGGTCTGAGATTATTATTTCTGGTAGTTATTTTGCATTGTTGGGATTTTGCTCATGAAGAACAGAAAAAGGCTTATATTTTAGAAGGTAATTCAGGTATTGTTGCTTTCTACTATGCATTCTAATTTTTTTTATTTTTTTTCTGGGAAAGGGTCAAAAAGAAAGAAATAAACTAAAGAATAGAGGGCATGGTGTGTGTATAGTGTCTTGGGTAAATTTGGAGAACTATGTTGAATTGTTCATACACTAAGAAGTTTTTTTCCCTACCTAAGAAATAAAAGAACCAAGAAGTTAAACCAGAAATAATAGTCCATCTGAAGTGAAGGAAGTGTCTTTACTTGGTGAAAAGAAGGAATTTTTCCTCTGTTCTTTTATGTAAAAAGTTAAAGAAAATAGAAAATATCCAAACTACTTGATGTGTTTAAATTTGTTAAAGATGAGATTTTAGATGCAATTCCTCATGCATGTATGTGCTTCAACTTTGGACATCAGTTTAGTAAAAAAATTTCTAAAGAACCATTTGAATTACAACTTATCAAAAAAAGAAAACTGTTTGAATTACAATAATTATTTGCTTTTATTTTTTAATAAAAATTTTCTTGACACTATAGTGCCTATGACCATTACACACTTGAAACTTCCATGGAGGAGATTTGGTGGCTAGGATTATAAGATGCATTCTTAGAATTCAGACTACAAAAGATTGAGCAAAGTGTAACTTGGCAGAGAAAAAATATGAATTTTTCTTTTCCAATTTTGTTTTAGGTTGTTTTGTGGTTTTCAACTTTTCATAGATTTAATTTAGAGTGTTTCTTCTAATAGATATTAAAATATTGTTTCTTTGTATTTATACATAGGAATTTTACCTTATATTATTATTGAATATGTTCTCCTTAGTTTTCGTGATTGTTATAGATTAGCAAAAATAGTTTGAGTGGATTATGAATAGAAGTGCACTTCTACTAAAGAAAACAATTTTTGAAACATGAAGCTCAAAAGGCTGTATTTGCTTCTATCATTTCAGAGGTTATATTTAAATAGGTCTTCATTGTGCTATTGCCTCTGGTTGGACAACAATCATCCATTTAGCACACTAAAGAATCCATTTTGTTCTTTTTGTGTATACCTTTGTAGTTGGCATGTTCAAGATGGACAAAATAAAAATAATGCATGTGAGAAGATATTTATTTGTCATCATTTTATTTTCCAAGTGCTATTGTGCTGTAGTTTTTGCAGGTGAATGATGATGGCCCAATTCATCCAAGTGAAACAGAGCTGGCACTTACAGTTCATCAGGGCTAGAATATGGCTTAGCTCACTAAATGTTTTTTTGTTTAATGAGTTCTTAAACTTTATTTTCTGCTATGGGGAATTTTGGACTTTTGACAATGTTATTGAACTTAACTCTATATCCCACAATTGTCATTTTTATTTTTTTGAATTGAGTGGCATTATTAAAACAAAGCCTTTAATAAACATATTAATTGTTGTATTTATTATATTGTTATGTCAAATTGATGGTATTTTAAATGTGTAAAATGTTTCCCGCGCATTGCGCGGGTTAAATGCTAGTATATATAATTTGAAAAGTATGTGACAACAAAAAAAAAAGGTGAAAAAAATTAAAATAAAACTGACTTTTGGCCTTCTTTCCAAAACTTTTGGACTTTTGTTGTAAATCTTATGACTTTTATATATATATATATATATATATTCATTCGTCTTTCCTTTTTCTTTTTTTAATTAAAAAATCATTAATTTCATTGCCTCTTTAGGATTCCTCCCAATAACTCATCACAATTTAAAGTTTCTTCTTTCTTCTTTTATAATTATTAGCCCCCATAGTGTCCAGCTTACTCAAGCCTTTGTGTCTCTTCATTTTAATTGTTAACATTTCTTCTTCCCAATTTTACAACTATATATGATTATATATAAATTTAAAAGCAAGTATCAACAGCAAAAGAAAGTAAAATTAAACCGACTTTTGGAATTCTTTTCTTATTGTAATACACTTAATTACAGGAAGAAAATTGATTGTTTTGTTTTGTATTTTCTCATATCAAAATACAAAGTGACGAAAAAAAAAATCTCTCATTTTTAAGGATTTTTATGTAAAAATTGGCAATTATGTATAAAAATAAGCTTTAAAGAAAAAAAATTATAATTATATATTTTTTTTCAAAAACAATAATTATATTAGTTATAATTGAGGGAAAAGAAGTTGTGACATTTGGACTTATTTTTATATTTTGATGCTTTTAATTATACATTCAAACACACATTTATTTAGAAGTATTTATTCTATAATTAAATGAATATAAATTAGCAATAACTTTTGAAAATGTGTCAAATATGTAAGATGTGTACAAATCGTTTTTGGTCATATGGAGTTATTAGCTTACATCATTCTAAAAGATGACATGTGTCATTGTGATATGTATTGTCTAAGGGACATGTCACCATTTTGTGTATCCACTAGCTATAGAGATCTAACTTTTATAATATACTAGACGATATCTAGCGCGATGCGCGGATACTTTACAATTTCATTTGAACTAGTTTCTTGATATTCTTTTTGTAGAATTAGCTTCAATTATATTAAATAAGTAAAAAAAGGGGGGAAAAGAAAAAAGAAACAATCTTCATAGTCCGGCAGGAAGATATGCAATAGAGTCCAACATGAAGATTTTTTTGTTTAACCACAACCATCTTTATAATGAAAAATGAAAGGGTGAAATTTGACCCATTTTGTTCAACTTATTAACAAAACCGTAATCTATAAAGAGTTTTCAGCCTCATTGAAGCTTCCAATATACATTATTTATGGCCAAATATAGTTAGAAATATATCCTTTGCCACTAATACCAAGTCTTACATACCAAGAACTAATACTGAAAAAATGTCCCACACATAAGGGCCATTTTCGCCATCATTAACCTTCAATCAAAGTGATGCAAATATGTCATCAATTATTTAAGAATTGCCCTTTTGGTAACCAAACATAGTAGTTAAGACTTCAAAGAAAATTTTGAAAAGAAACTGTGTGAATTTTCATTCATAGATGAACTTTATTGCAATCATGTTCAAAGTAGGATAACTAATAAATTCTTACAGAATTTCATTTAGTGAAGAGAAGCAGCATTAGTGACCAAATTTGGTAGTAATTTTTTCAAAAATATTCAAAGAATGTCATATGCTATGTTAGAGATATATATTAGACATATATTAACCCAATGTAATAGGCCCAAGCTCATTCCTACTTGTACTAGTAGTCTAGGGTTTAGTCGCCTATATATATTTATGTTAGGGTTCATTGTAACACAGGTTATTGTACTACACTCTTATACAATAAAGATGTAGCCCTTAAGGGATTCCTCCGTGGATGTAGGCCGTCAAAGCTGAACCACATAACCCTCGTGTTCTCAGTGTTCCTATTCTATGCTTCCCCTTCCGCATCCACTCTAGCATATACAACATAGTATAACACATTGCGTTGCTAATACAATAATATATATTTAACATGGTATCAGAGCCAAACTCCGTTCTTGGCATCAAACAAAATCTCTAGCAAGCAAAGAAGATTCTAATGTGCACATCACCATCAGAAGTCACACATGCTTCTCTGCTGGATCTAGACTCCATGGCATCTTGCAGCCACCGTGGCTCAGTGCTGTGTCCAAGATCCACAAACTTAAGCAAAGCCGTGACTCAACTTCTCAGATCTGTGCAAATCCAAGCCTCGCCTGATGAAACCAACACCACAGACGTGCTCCACTACCTTCCGCGACCAGAACCCAGAAATCCGGTATCCCGAAGCCCTGCCACGCGCCGCCTCAGATTCCTGACATCCAGATCGTTTTCTTGGTACACGCGCTGCCCTGACGGCCTCCTCGTCCACCGATCTACAAAACCTGAGATTCCGGCCATCATCTGTGCTCACACGCGCCTACACGCGCCTCCCAAGCTTCTGGCTTCTTCTCCACGCGCCGGTGAAAACGCACGCTCCTGCCACGCGCGACCACAACTGCTGATGTCATCTGACGTCATCTTGACACGTCAGCGCCACGCAAGCCGTTGCCACATCAGCCCTAGTCCACGTCAGCGACACGTCATAGGATGACGTCAGTGGCTCTGCTGCCCGATCCGTGACCCGACCCGGAAACCCGGAACCGACCCGGACCAGTATCCGTTGACTTTGACCCTAGATCAGTTGACTTTGACTTTTTGCGTTGACCTTTGACCAAAAGTCAAAATTTTCAAAAGGGCCTATCTTGCTCAGTTTTTCGCGTAGATTCCGATTTTGGACTCCGTTTCTTCATTTGAAGCTCCGAAATTGGTCAATTGGCACATTCTTCATTGTGGTTTCTTCAAAGGCATTCTTCAAGGCATCTCCAAGTGATCTTCTCATGCTTATCCAACCTCAAGCCTTCATCAAGCTTCCACCTTGAGTTTGAGGGAGGGTGTTAGAGATATATATTAGACATATATTAGCCCAATGTAATAGGCCCAAGCCCAGTCCTACTTGTACTAGTAGTCTAGGGTTTAGTCGCCTATATATACTCATGTTAGGGTTCATTGTAACACAGGTTATTGTACTACACTCTTATACAATAAAGATGTAGCCCTTAAGGGATTCCTCCGTGGATGTAGGCCGTCAAGGCTGAACCACGTAACCCTCGTGTTCTCAGTGTTCCTATTCTATGCTTCCCCTTCCGCATCCACTCTAGCATATACAACATGATATAACACATCACGTTGCTAATATAATAATAATGTCATTTAACATGCTAAGTTGTAGCTTAGTTCTAATTCGAGCTAATTCATCATTTGGAACTATATAAAATAAATTAAGAATCATTAGTTGCAATTATTGTTTGGGCTGCTTACCTTCAATGAAAAGGCATGCCAATTCTCCATCTTTAGCAACACTTTACGCACCACAGATATAGGTGCAAACAATGGGATTACTGGAAATCTGTTATGAGTAGAAAAGCTCTTTGGAAACAACAATCTATTAAAGGATGAAGCTCAAGGTTATAGAGCAGTTTGCAGTTGCAGCAAATAGAAAGCAAGAAACAGAGATGCTACAAGTCATTTGATGTAATATTGATGTAATTAGTTAGTTTACAGTGGACACGTGTTAGTTCTATATTGGTAGATTGATTAGTTAGTTAGTTTGTTAGTAGTTTGTTAGATTTTCCCGCCTACTCTTACTGTATATAAGGAATAGAGTTGCGTAATTATTTAATACACAGAATCATTCACAAAAAATTCTCTCCCTTGGGTTTCCTTGAGTTCCACCATTGTTAAAGGTGTATGTGATTGAATTCTAACACAGTATCAGAGCTGAACTAGTTGAAAGCATCAATCTAGTATTCTCTGAATTCACTGGTTCAATCTCTTACTTGTGATTTTACTTTTAGTGCTTTAGTTTCAGGTCAAGTATAAAATTTCTTCTCTGTTTTTCTCTTGATTCTTGCACTGTTTTCCTTTTCCCTTAGATCTTGAATTTCTTTTGCAATTTCTGGCAATTGAATTCAAAATTTAGGGTTTGTGAAATTGAATTCTTCTTTCGGATCCTATCTTGAGCAATGGAATTCAGTTTTAAATTCTTGTGGTGAAAATCTTAGGGTTTTGTAATTGAATTTCCATTTGGATCTTGATTTGATCAATGAAATTCATTGTTGATTCTTGTGGTGAAAGCCTTGGGATTTCTACAATTGCTTGTTCCTTTGTTGATCTGGTTCAGAGTTTGTGAATCTTGATTGTAGTATATCAATCTTGACTGGTTAGCCAAAATCTGAGTTTGTAGATTTGGGTGATAATACATCAAGCACCTCTATTCCAACTGCTCCAGCTATTCAACCATGGGCAAATTCCTCTAGTCCTTATTTCTTGTCTAATAGTGACAATCCTAGTGTTTCCCTTGTTGTTCAACACCTCACTGAAGAGAATTATAGCACCTGGAGTAGAGTTGTTCTCATTGCTTTGGATGCTAAAACCAAATTAGGCTTCATTGATGGTTCTATACCAAAGCCACAGTCCATTGATCACCTGTGTTATGTTGCTTAGTGTAAGTGCAATAGCATTGTTCCTGTTTGGTTGTTTAATTCCATTTCAAAGGATTTGCAACCTAGCGTGGTTTATTTCAAGACCGCAAGGGAGGTCTGGCTTGATTTGTAGCATAGGTTTTCACAAGGAAATGGTCCTCATATTTTTGAGTTGAAAAAGGAGGTTTGTTCTTTGGCTCAAGAAGATTTGACCATCAATGGCTTACCAAGTTTAAGGGACTGTGGCAAGAACTCTCAAAATATAGGACCAGTTCATGTGGTCATTAAGCAGAAGAATGTGTCATGTCTCTTCTAATGGGTCTCAATGACACCTATGCATCAGTGAGAGGAAAATTCTGCTAATGGACCCCATTCCTCTTCTCTCTTTTGCTCCAAGATGAAAAACAAAGGAAATTGGGAAAAAGACTAAACACTGAATCCTCAGCTTTGGCAATAAAAAACAATGCTTCTTCCACTAAAGGATTCAATAAGTGTAATCAGGCATACACCCATGTACTCATTGTGGGATTTTAGGCCATGTAGTTGACAAATGCTACAAATTGCATGGTGTACATAACACCACTAAGGCATGGGAGAATGCATAAGTGGTTGAATTTGGACCTTACACGTGAAGTGGCTGTGTGCAAGGGGAGAGGTAGCATTGGCTAAGGGATTTTGTCTTGGTCCGTGCTAAAGGCGTGATTGCCTTGGAAAGGAAGTAAGATTTGCTCCTAACATGGTACTCAAGCACTCACAAAAAGGGAAATAGTGACTTTCTAAGGTCAGAGGCTATGAGGACACCCTTTATTGGTTGAATGCATGATAGGTCACCTCAGAGACATGTGTATCAATCACAATACTCCTAATGTCCCTCTCAATGTCCAAGATTTGTCTCCTAAGCAATGACAAAGACACCTACCTACGGGTCCTAGTGCCACGTTGGCGCAATTCTTATCCCCTAGTCAGTAGATAATATCACAGCTTTGAAAAGGTCCAAAATAGAAAATGATGACGTGACACTTGTCCTTGTAATTAGCCATATTCCTCAGAGTATAAGAGGGACATGCAGTTGTGCTATTAGGGCAAGAACCCAAGTAGATATTTTGAGAAGAGAGTAGAGAGTTGATAGGAAAGAAAGACAACGTGATTGTAAGAAATTGGTCCTTTTTTACACATAATACAAGCAAAGCATAGCAAGAATGTTACCTTCTTGCTCAAACCGTGGTTTTTTATCCCTTCTTTAGAGTTTTCCACATACATCCTGTGTTTCTTTAGTAATCAGTTTCTTCTTTTTGTTTAAATGTGCGTCTTTTTCATGTCCTATCATTACTTTCTTTTTCTTGTTCGAGTGTCACGTCAAAGTTAGCATCTTTTCAAGCTTTTTCATATAGATGTACTGTTAGATAACTTATTTCACTTCTCGATATAAGCTCAAATCTAACTTGCACATAAACATGGTTACTCACCTGGCTATAAGTTTAAGAACATGGGTTAACAAGGTGGAAGTTCTTTTGCCAACACTGTTGCTATTACTAATAATTCTGAGGAGAATGTGAACCTTACTCGAGCAGAATATCAACAACTCCTTAGTTTGTTGAATTCTTAAGCTCATTTTGGTACAGAAACACCACAAGAGTCCACTTCTGATCCCCATCAGGCTACTACCATCATTACTTAGCCATCACTAGGTCTTCATGGGCATAAGATGTCAGGTACATGGTCTTCCCTCAATTTCCAAAATTACCTTTTCATTCCTTAGAGTATTCTGTGTTTTCTTCTCATGTTAATACTTCACATCTCACATCCAATGACTAGATTTTAGACAGTGAAGCCACTAATCATATGGTTCACTCACTTAAATGTTTCACATCTATCACATCTGTTGTTCAGATCTCTATTAGATTACCTAATGGAGATGTTGCCAAAGTTACTCACATTGGAACTGTTCAATTGTCTTCTACTCTAATCTTAGAGAATGTGCTTTGTATTCCCACGTTTTCCTGACCCAATCTCCTTCTTTTTGTTGCATTTTTTTTCTCACATCATTGCTTTATTCAGGACTTGCAACCTCGGAAGATGATTGGGTTGGGTAAAAAGCAAGGAGACCTCTACACTCTACAGTCTACATCTTCTGCCACTCTTCCAAAATCTTTAATAAACATCATTTCCAACTTATCCTCTCTTAGTTTAGGTGGTTCTGAAAATGCTTGTACTGCTGCATTTGTCACAGATGATTCAAGCCTTTGGCATTGTAGGTTAGGACATCCTTCTACACAAAGACTAGCTTTATTGCTTTCTATTGTACCTGATGTTGTTTCTTGCAATAATAATAATACTTTTTATTGTACTATATGCCTTCTTGCCAAGGAGAAGAGATTACCTTTTCCCACTTCCACACACACCTCTTCTTCTGGTTTTGATTTAATGCATGTTGATATCTAGGGTCCTTACTCTACTCCTTTTTTAAATGGCTCAAGGTACTTTCTTACCATTATGGATGAATATAGTAGGTGCACTTGGGTTTTTCTGTTATCACAAAAGTCTGATGCATCTTCTATAATTCAATCTTTTTACAATATGGTGCTTACTTAGTTTCACTCTACCATTAAAGCAATCAAATCTGATAATGGTCATGAATTTTCTTTATAGTCTTTTTATAGCTCTAAGGAGATTATTCACCATTTATCTTGTGTAGAAACCCCTCAACAAAACTCCCCTGTTGAAAGGAAACACCAACACCTTCTTAGTGTGACTAGGGCCTTAAGATTTCAAGCTAATTTGCCTTTAAAATTTTGGGGTGATTGTGTTCTTACTGCCACTTATCTCATCATTGGAATTACTAGTCCCTTATTAGACAATGTCACACCTTATGAGAAGTTGTTAGGCCATCCACCTACTGATACTCACTTTAGGGTGTTTGGTTGCCTTTGTTATGCTTCCACATTGAGCAGAAATAGATCTAAATTTGATCCTAGAGCAAGAGTTTGCATCAATCTTAGTTATCCACATGGTATTAAAGGTTACAAGTTGTATGATTTGGCCAACAAAACATGTTTCTTTTCTAGAGATGTCATTTTCAAAGACACTATTTTTCCTTTCGAATCTTGGTTTTCAAACACTATTCCACCTCCTTCTCCAATTAATGATTCCATGTTTCCTTCTCATCCTTGTGCTTTTGATCAATCTTCTCATCTTATTTCTGTTACTGCTCCTTTACCTACTGTTTCTGCTGAGTTTTCTCCAACTTTTAATATTTGTGATACTGTTGTACCGCTTGGTGAATTTCCTGATCTTGTTCATTCTGATACTTCACTTCCTGATACTTCACTCCCATCTGATCCTCCACATGAACCTCCTATTGTTGAGAATGCTATACCTCTTAGACATTCCTCTAGGGTGCATAAAACTCCTACCTACCTTAGGGTTTATCACTGTAATCTTGTTTCTACTTCAGTCTTGGCCTCAGCTTCACTCCTCTCCTCATCTGACTCCAATGCTTCAAGTTCAGGTATCTTGTATCCTTTATCCTCTAAACTCTCTTATGACAAACTGTCCACAACACATAAAGCTTTTTCTATTGCTTTTGACCATTAATAAAGAACCTAAGTTATATGCTCAAGCCCTTTTGGACCCTAGATAGCAAGCTGCTATGCAAGCTTAGATAGAAGCTTTGCAAGCCAATAATACTTGGGTGATGACTTCTTTGCCTCCTGGTAAGGTTCCAATTGGTTGTAAATGGGTCTATGAAATTAAGCTTAAGGCATATGGGTCTGTTGAGAGATATAAGGCCAGGTTAGTGGCGAAAGGGTACACACAAACTGAAGGAATTGATTTTTATGAAACATTCTCCCCTATTGTGAAATTTGTTACTGTCAGAACTTTGCTTGCTTTGGATGTTGTTCAAGGTTGGCATCTATCTCAATTAGATGTCAACAATGCCTTTTTGCATGGTGATTTACTTGAGGAGGTCTACATGTTTCCACCTCCTGGTTTTGGCAGCAAGGGGGAGGTATGCAAGCTCACAAAATCTCTGTATGGACTTAAACAAGCTAGTAGTTAGTGGTTTGCTAAGCTTTCTTCCACCATCATCAACCATGGTTTTGTTCAATCCAAATTTGACTATTTAGTGTTTAACAGAATTCAAAGAGGTTCTATCATCATCCTTTTGGTTTATGTTGATGATATTTTGATAGATAGTAATGATGTGGATGTTGTCAATGTCTTCAAGCAATTTCTAGATAACAAGTTTAAACTTAAAGACTTAGGTACTCTCAAGTACTTCTTAGGTCTTGAAGTTGCCAAAACAACTAAGGGTCTGTCCTTATGTCAAAGAAAATTTACTCTTGAGCTGTTGTCAGATACTGGTTTACTAGCTTGTAAGCCTTCAAATGTTCCTATGGATTAATCTCTCAAACTGAGTAGTGGAGTTGGAGATGATGTTCCCAATCCTTCATTGTATAGAAGATTAATTGGGAAATTGTTATATCTGACTTTGACAAGACCAGACATCAGCTATTCAATTCACAAGATGAGTCAATCCATAAGTGCTCCCAAGTTGCCACATCTACAAGCTGCTTACAAGATTCTTAAATACTTGAAGAAGACACCAGGACAAGGTCTCTTTCTATCTGCAGATTCAAAATTGCAATTGAAGTGTTATTGTGATGCTGACTGAGCAGCATGTGTGGATACTAGAAGGTCTATCTCTGGTTTTTGTATCTTTTTAGATGAGTCCTTGATATCTTGGAAGTGCAAGAAGCAGCAAGTAGTTTCCAAGTCTTCTGCTGAGTCTGTGTACAGAGCTATGGCTACTGTACCTATTGAGATAGTATGGTTAATTGCATTGCTTGATACGTTTGTTGTTCAACACAAACAACCAGTTGCACTTTACTGTGATAGCAAAGCAGCTCTCTTTATTTCTGCCAATCCAGTGTACCACGAGAGGACCAAACACATCGAGGTTGATTGTCACTTCATTAGGGAGAAAATCCAAGATGGAGTGATCAAGACTTTTCTTGTTCCTACACGGCATCGGTTGGCAGACTTATTCACAAAACCTCTAGCTCAAAGATAGTTCTTGTATCTCTTATCCAAGATGAACTTAATTAATATATACAGTTCATCTTGAAGGGGAGTGTTAAAGGACGAAGCTCAAGGTTATAGAGCAGCCTGCAGTTGCTGCAAATAGAAAGCAAGAAACAAAGATGCTACAAGTCGTATTGTATAAGTAGTTCTAAAAGATACAAGTCGTTTGATGTAATACTGATGTAATTAGTTAGTTTACAGTGGACATGTGTTAGTTCTATATTGGTAAATTGATTAGTTAGTTAGTTTGTTAGTAGTTTGTTAGATTTTCCCGCCTACTCTTATTGTATATAAGGAATAGAGCTTGCATAATTATTTAATACACAAAATCATTCACAAACAATTCTCTCTCCCTTTGGTTTCCTTGAGTTCCACCATTGTTGAAGGTGTATGTGCTTGAACTCAAACACAATCAAACCAAGGTGAAGCCTATAAAGCTAGAAAATTTTGAGGAGGACAAAATTTCAAAAGCAACTTGTATTTATGAATGACCCAAATAGTTAATATAATATGATTAAGGTTCATGTCAAACATAAAATTTTTATTAACCATAAGATAACTCATGCAAGTGACAAACATCTTTGGTTCTAGGAATTTCAAAGACTGCTCTTGATCATTTGTCTTTTCTTAACTGGTATGACATATAAAAAAGGGGGGGAAATAGAGCTATTGAAAAAGATTTGTCCTATATAGCCATTGACACATTAGAGCTGCCAAGGAGCAATTTAACTGTAGCGTTAACAAACTCAAACAAATGTTCTATTTTTTACCTTGACAAGTTGACCGTTAATCTTTTGTGTTAGTCCTACCTTCTTGGAATCATTCTAAACATTAAAAGACAAACAGAGAATAGAATGATATCTTTCTGAGGTGCTACTTATTCATATTCCATTTAGTTTTGGTTGGAAAATTTTTAGTGAAATTTTTTGAGGTGCTAACTTGATTTGCTCTATTAGAGACAAATTTTGGCAAAGCCTTCCCCTATAGAATCCCCAAGATTCTCAAAGAAGTTCATAGTTTGATTTTTTTTTTTTTTTTTTTTTTCCAAAATTGAATGAGAAAGAGAAGAGCATAACATTTTAAACTTTTGGAGAAGGAGAGATAAAGAGATTTAGAAACCTGGTGAAATGATATTGATTTCTAAAGAAACAATATTGTGTGCATTAAATTTAAAGGGGAACTGAACAGTTAAGAGAGAAAGAGAGGTAATCTGGTTCAATGGTTTTTGCTAAAGCAATTAATAACCTGGATCTTTTCAAAATCTAAAAGGTTGTTAAAATTCCAATTGTTAAGAGAAGGTGAGATGAAAAGTCAGATGCAAAAGCTACTATAATAAAAAGCCACATGGCAAAATCTCATGCTCTCCCACATGAAATCTCTGATTTTATATATATATATTAACTAGCATGTAACTCATGTTTACACACAGAAATGATGAATTGTAGTGGTGCGATTAATATTATCTTGAGTTATTAAACATATAGGACATCAATTCAACTAAGACATTTAGAGGTACTAAAATGGTTTTTCTTTTGCAATTTTCATGATATTTGTTACATCAAGTTTCTCATTATATTGCTATCACATATATATTTTTGAAAATCACTATTGGATACTACATATATAATATCAATTCACAATCATTGGTCATGAAATTCTACTAAATAGAACACAAAATTAAAAAAAAAATTAAAAAAAAATTGGTCCAATAGTACTTCCTAAATTGAATGGGGATAGGTTCATGAAATCATTCAGCTCAATTATAGTTTGTTACAACCAACCAATCTGTATCTACATATGTGATTCTTTCCTCATTCTCTTTATCTCTCTTTCTCCCTTCTACATTTTCTTTTCATCTAATCAAGTAGTTTGATAAGTGCTCTTCAGATTTCCAAGTCCAAGAAATCTTTTAGTGTTTGCTCTAATTTCAAGAGAATGAGCTCGCGTATAAAAAGCCATACACTTCAAAAGTAAAAACTTATATCATTTACTATTTTTTTTACTAGTTTCTCATTTACTCCCAATCCTACTCCTAGGTGTGTTACTACTCTTCTTTATTGTTAGGACATATGTGAATCATGTTAGGAACATATGTCAATATTTTATGTAATTGGCTAATATTTTGACAAAATGCACTTTACTTGTAATTGGGTGGATCTAGGATATGTTTAATGCTTCAAGGAACAAGGTTTCAAGATTAAGTGTTAAAGACATGCAAGTCTGTCCAAGGAACAAGTGAAGAAGTGCTGAATTTTAAAGCTCGACAGCTGGTATCTATCGAGGTTTAAAAGGCTGCTAAAGCCTGATGCTCGATAGCTTCTCGACAGATAAGCTATCTATCGAGGTTTATGAAATTCAATTTTTCAGAGTTGATTTCACTCCAATCCGTGAATAGATGTTTGGGCTTTCTTTTCTCATAACTCTAAACATATATAAGAATTGTTTTAAGGGCTGTCAAAGGTAGCACAGTTGTGCGAGTGTGAAGCAACGTTTTGTTCATGCAAATTGTAACCGGAGATAGAATTTGCCCTAATTCATCTTTCTCTTCTCTTGAAGAAGCTGCTTTGTTTGTACGCCGTTGGGTTTTGTAACCAAGAAGCTTTGTGATCTTCATCGTGTGATGAACTGAAGAACTTTACAACCAACATCTTTCTCAAGTTGGTGTGTAAGCCGCGTACTGGGATCCGCGCATTAATTGGATAGTCACGTACTGAGAGCCGTGCATTAAAAGGAGAGATTGTCACTACAGAACAAGTCCAATTGGGTATTGGGATAAGGGTTCAACTGTAAGTTGGTATAAGGTACTAGGATTCTTTTACTTGTAACCGCTTGTTGTGATAATAATGAATTCTTGGGAGTGGTGATCTTAAAATCACTCGATAGGGTTTTTGCTGTATAGGTTTTCCCCATTCGTAAACAAATCATCATGTCAATTTATTTTCCGCTGCATTTTACGTAGTTAGTGATTTGTTTGTGCTGCCACGCATATTGTATGTTAAACTGATTAATTAATCAATTTGGCTAATTAATTGGTTAATTCATCAGAAGGGGTCAATACATTCTTGGCCTATCATTTATCATATATTTTTATTTAATTGATATTACATATAAATATAATAAATTATTATTAATTTGACAAAAATGTATAATTAGTAATTTATTTATATTTATTTATGTATTCAATGTTTGTTGTCTTATTGATCTTTAAACTATTAATAATATTTTTAGATTGTTGTACAATATAGTTATATTGTATACTAAATTGTATTTAGAATACTATTTTAGATTATTGTATTAAATATGAAAGTTGTATATAGAGAAAAAAAAAATTAATCATTTTTTTTACTCATCCCACAACAAATTCCTAGCTCCAACATTATTGACCACCTAGAAACAAATCTTGGTGCCGTCATTGTGGGTGGTTGATTACTGATAGTGGTGGTGGCTGTTGGCTATGTGGTAAAGACTATATATTTTAATAGAAAATCTGTATATTTACTGTGAAAGTAGGTATATTTTATAGGAAATTCTTTAAATTCTATGAAAAATTTTATGTGTTCTATGGCAAAGTCTGTACATTTTGTGGTAAAGTATTTAATTTTGTATATTTTTATAGGAAAATCTATATATTTTGTAAGAAATTTTGTACACTCAATACAAAAGTTTGGACATTCTATAGGAAGGTCTGTATATTTTGTTGATACTGTATCTTCTTTTCATCGGGGGACTGTGGGAACATCCAGATTACTGTGGTTAAACCCAATCAGATGTCAGAGTGCTCAAAGTGCTATTTCAAGTCAAAGTGACCAAAATGCCCTCAGTCAACCTGAGTTAACTGTCAAAACTCCACCAAAATGACATTTTTCAGGTTTCTATATTGAATCCAAGAGTATTACAGCTTTTTGTCAACTTTGACCAAATTTGACCTAGGGTTGACTTTTGTGGCGATCGAAAGTTGACTTTTGATCCGATAGTCCGATAGGGATAAAACCAATTCCATTGCAAAAAATATTGAATTCCCTTTAAAATGATGGCTCACGTGTCAAAATCGGAGTTAAGACGGTTGAGATATCATGAAAACCATGCAAAGCGTGTTAACTCGCCTACCGAGCCCATAACCTTTGATCCGACCGTTCGATCTCCAAAATGTCAGATGACCTGGAAACTAGACATCTGTATATCTCCAATGACACTAGAGTAAGATCAATTAGAGATTGGTAAGACCTTTAGATGACTGCCCAAAGTCAGAAATTGAGATGGCATGCAAACTTTGTGTGCGTCAGAAGCCTGCTAGCGTGCACTATGTGTGTGCTCAGAATTTATGGGCATACACAAAGTGTACACTGGAAGACGCAGTGTCACAAACTAAAATATAAAAACCCCTTAGCTCCCAGATGAAAAAAAAAAAAAAAAAAAAAAAGAATGGGAAAATTTGGAGTCCTGGGGCAATTTTGTAGAGCAATTCTCTCTCTCTCTCTCTCTCTCTCTCTCTAAATTCTCTCCGAAAAACATACATCAAAACCCTTGATTCTCTCATCCTCCATATATCAAGAGGTAGTGTTCTTGCTTCCATTTCCTCCTCCTTGGTCCTTCTTCCTTGGTTTTGAGGTTTGGAGGTTGAAAATGTAGCTTTTTAGCTACAATCTACACCCATTTAATTTCTAGCACTTTATTACTTTATTTCAATTTCCTATCATGTCTATTTCTTTATTTAAATTCTCTATCATGTTTTTATTACTTTGATGATGTTGTCCTAACCTTCTTGGCTAGGATATGTCTAAATTTCTTATTTGTACTCTTTTATGCCATATTTGCATGTTTGGAAGTCATGCTTAAGTGCCTATTGTTTTGGTTAAATTTTCTATGCCTTGATTTTGTGTCTTGTGTCATTGGTAGGGTGTATATCTTGATTCTCTAGTCAAGGTTTACATCCAAACACCCAATTTCAATAAAGGGTTTGGATTAGAGTCTTAAATACATATTTATGCTTGTTTGGCTATTTACTTGCTTTTATGTGTTTAATTCCTAAATCCTGCGTATCATGATACCATGTTTGGATGCTCCATGCTTAGATCCATGTTGATCTTTTGATTCTTGTGTGCTTAGATTTAGGTTCTTGCATCTCTACCATACTTCACATGCTTTTTATTCTCTCTTTTAGTATGTGTTTGATTGCACCTTTTGTGTTTTCCTTAGCATTTTTGTTTGCACCTTTGTGCTTTTTCTTGTCTTGTTTGGTTGCATCTTTTCCCATGTTTCTTGTATGGGTGCAACCACTCATATGAGATCATATGTTGATGATGTTGGCATGCTTATTGTGAGAGGACCCGGCAAAGGTGGCTCTCAAGAAAGAGATTTGCGGGTGCCTTTTCAAGACACCTCTCTTTTTGGGTAAGTGGTGTGGAGTCGCCACTTTTTTTTTATACAAAAAAAAAAATAAGAAAAATTAAATACAACTTTACATGACTAAAATGTTCCATTATTATTAATTGAATAAAAAGTACAAACTTGACAGATTGAATATTATAAGGCTTTGAGCCCTAGTTACAAACTACCAAAGATACATGGCTTTTTGTCCTAGTTACAATCTACCCAAAAAAATAATAAGAAAGATAAAGCCTAGGTCTACCTATCCCAAAAGAAACTAAATTCGGAGGCTAGGTTACGGAATGGGAAGGTGTTAGGCACCCATTCTGCCCAGACAGAGTCTGGTCTTCTAGACTCTCATGACCAATATACCCTTAATGCGTGATATGAATGATATGTTGCATACATGACAAACTTAACCTAAATCACATAAATCTACTTCATGAATGTGTCCTCTTCTTTTAAAAAATTCAAATTTGTTTTTGTGAATAAAAAATTTGATTTGATTCATTAAAAAAACCAGATCTATTTTGTAAGTTAGAAAATCAAGATTTGTAAAAAAAAAAAAAAAAAAAAAAATCAAATCTATTTTTTGTATTAAATAAAATAAAAAAAAGATTTTTTTTTTTTTTTTTATTATAAGAGGACTACACCCATGAAATAAACCTACGCTACTTGCATTAAACAAAACAAACAAAACATCACTACTTATTAATCAAACAAACAAAACATCACTACTTACAACTTTCTTTTTTATTTCAAAATCTACTATGTTAAAAAAAATTTAGATCTGTATCTAAGGAAGATATAAATCAGTTTTTGTGTTAAAAAAAAAAAAAAAAAGATTTGCATCTAAGGAAGATACAAATCTGTTTTTGTATTAGAAAAAATTCAAATCTGCATCTAAGGAAGATACAAATCTGTTTTTGGTTTTGAAAAAAATGTGGTAATGTGCAGATTTTCGAAACTCAAAAGGTAAATCATGACAACAAAAGCATTAAGAACATATTTCAACAAAAACATTAACAACACATGGCATGAACAATAGAAATTGAAACTAAAAGAATATCTACATCATGCATCATCAAAATAAAAGAAAACAGAAAAAAGGGTAAAGAAAAACCACCTCTTGCATGGACATACTCTTCTTATTGAGGGAATATTTTAGGATTCAGAGAAATTTATTCAATTATCTTTGAAACCTAAAGTACCTTGCTTACAAAAAAAAAATTCTTAAGGCTAGAACCTCCAAAACGTCTTTAACGTAAGAGAGAAAATAATAGAAAATGGGAGTCAGAAAGAGGGGAAATTAAAGAGCGTGAAAAAGTGTGCTAAATTTTGAGATGCAGCCTCTATTTATCAAGGTTGTGAAATCCGGACCGGACCGTATGGTCCGACTGGATTAACCGAAAACCGTTCATCAATACGGGTTTTTAACTCTCAAGAACCGGCCTATACAAGAAAAGCAATGAACCGTACAAACCGTGGTCAAACCTCCCAGGTTTGAAAACCGTTGACGGTTCTTGCAATTCAAATTTGAATTTTATTTTTTGAACTTACCACCATTGTTGATGCTTCAAACTGCCATGTGATGCTGTTAGACCTTTAGATCGCATCGCCTTTTCTTCTTTTCGGTCTCACTCGCGCTTTCCCTTTAATTTTTCTGTGTTTTTTTTGCCTTTTTGCCGTTTCAGTTTTTGTGTCTGGATTGAGAACTCTGGAGTTGCTTTGCAGACGACAGAGATGGTGAAGTAATAATGCTTGGCTGTCATCTACTCATTGACCAACCACTTTATTCTTGGGCTTTGTTTTGTATTAAGGCAATTATTTAATGAGTAGACTTCTAGCTTCTTCTTTTTAAGTCCTTTATCTTTTTTGTTTTCCACTTTTAAATTTCATTGGATAGTTGACAATTAAAATTGGCTTGGTTTAATTTGTGCCTAAGGCATGGGCTTAATTTAGACGTAGGTTTCATAAATATATATATATATATATATATATATATATATTATCTATTTTTATAAAATTACGTTTTTCATACCTAAATATTTTCTTATTTTAGTCAAATTTTCTATTATTTCTAATTTAAAATATTTATTTGTTTATTAAATAATTATTAAATTAATTATGACGTCATCATGGTTCGACCTCGGTTCAACCTCAAAAACCTTGAACCTCTCCCTTTTACGGTTCAATGAACTGTCCAAGTCTGAAAACCTTGCTATTTATAGAGGTTGGGAGGCTAGAAAAAATAGCTAAATGATCAGCTTAATCCAAGTGCCCTCGGGTCGGGGCTTGAGTTTGTGCCAATCGGCACTCCAAAAATGCCAAATGGCCCTTTTGGGTGCCGGTCCCGTGTTTGAATTTTGGTCCGTTTTGGACTCATTTTTTGAGTTTTTTGACCCAGGACTTGCACTTAGATGCATTTTTAATTCATATTCTAAAAATTAAACTCTTTTTCTAATAATTCAAGTATTTTCAGCAATGATTATCTTGTAGATAAATATGTTAGGGTTTTGTGCCCTAAAATCCAATTTATTGGTATGTCATAAATAATTAAATTGTTTAATTATATGAGACTACCTATAAATGAACTAATGGGACATTATCTTAGTCCATGAGATGCATTGTATGTGATTTATGTGAAAAATCACAGAAGATATAAATCACAAATTCTTTGTAAACTCAGAATTTTAGTTCATAGTCAGTGATGAAATTGGGCATTTCATCTGCGAAGACTATAACATATCAACTAAGATGATTTGTCTTGATCATGGAAGTGGAAACTTCTAGTTGATATGTTGATATGTTTTAAGAGTTAAGACATATTGAACTGGACCGCTGTGAGATTTATTATTCTCCTAACGACTGTCAAATGAATAATAAATCTCACGTCTTCTATTTACATCAACTCTAAATCCTGAGAGAATAATGGACCTTATCATGAGATGTAGGTTGCTTTGATATATTAGGAGTGAGATCTATAAGTTACGGTCAAAACCTCAGTATGTTGGGCAACTGCATTTAGTGTTGAGGGAACATATATTCTCAAGATGGAATTCATAATCTCTTAACGGAGATATAAAATATTCCCTTGAGATAAATTTAATGGGTTTGGTTATTCAGAGTGTTGGACCCAACCACTTTAGTAAGGAGTTACTAGAGTACATATTTATAGAATTGGATTTCATAAATATATGATGAATAACATAAAGGATTAAACCGAGTACTCAAGGATTAAAATGTAGTAATCTTCAAAGTGGCAGTCTACTTTCATGACTTTGTATTACTACGAATATTTTAATGAAGGGGTTGCATGTATAATAAAGTCTTGGGATATAATTCATAGATAAGGCCTAGAGTGCAACTATATTTATATAGTGATATTAAATATAGTTAATGGTAACTTTGGACTTGTCAAGAGTTGACAGAAAAGCCCAAGGCCCATTGGAGCTAGTGTCTTATTGGTCCCTTTTGGTCCCACTCCAAGCCACATACTAGAGCCCAATTGGAATGGCCCAAAAGGCTAGCCCAATTAGATAATCAGTTATATATAAGGAGAGAAACATATAGAATTTGATAAGTCTTTTTCAATTGATTTTTCATTAAGATCATAGAAGGAATGAAATGATGTATGTGAGTGTTGGACACTCTTTATTCTCTCCTTGGAAACTGATTGAGAGACCACACATCTTGGGCATCAAGTGGAATTGGAGTGAAGATTAAAAGTCTTCCCAAGAACTTCTGATCTTCGGTTTTGATTTTCACCACACCAAGGTACGCTTTCTTGTTCTTAAATTCTTAAACTTACATAGTACATGTTATCTATTGCGAATGAAGTTGATCCGTTAATTTTCCGTTGTGTATGTTTTGTATGCAATACAAACATGTATTTTTCCTTCAAAATACTCCAAAAAGTCTTGATTATCCACAATTTTATTGTTATCTGATTATCCCCTTTATTCCTATGCAAGCAAGCCTATTTTTGACACTCACTAAAAACCAATCACAAAATTATTTAATTAATTTTAATTGTCTAGCCAATCAAAATTAATTTAAATAAATCATTTGTGGTTGATTCTACCTAAACACAATGCATGTAGACCATGCAAACTTGATTGCGCAATATCTTTCAATCCAAGAGTCCGATTTGGAAATCGGGCATACCATCACGAACATTAGATCCTCAAGATTATTTTTATGATATGTAATGAATGAATTAACATATGTAATGCAATCATGAATTTTGGGTATATGATTGGTCACTCTAATCATCTTTCTTGATTAAATTATGGGTGCAAAATCGTGTGTCTACACTTATATCTTGCCTTTCTCTCTCTTGCTTAACTTTGCACGTTAGGGTTTCTCATGTTGGCCTTGAGTGTGCATTCTGGCATGATTAGCTTTTATCCTTGAGTGTGATGATAGCATGCTTTGCCTCCTTTGTGCTTATTGCCTTGCTTGCTTTACACCACCTTGTGTGATCTCTATGTGCTTGTTTGTCTTGCTTATGCATGTTTATGCTTGTCTTATCTGTGTCATCAAGCATTGCTTTAAGATATTGATTTCATGCGGGTTCACACCTGTCTTTATCCACAAAATCCTGAGACCTACTTTTAGGAGCTTTGTTTGTTGGCACCTCTGTCATCCTTAATTCAATTTAATGGATCTACGGATGCCAAATCCAAAGCTACATTTGTCCCTTGTGAATGTATATATTCTCTTTAATCGTTTGTTTTTTCATATGCCCTCTTTGTTTGGTTCGTTTGAATCTCCTTGCTTGCTTGTTTTGTTCCATATGATGGATGGAGCATGCACAAAACTTCCATGAAGTAAGCAAAATGGCATTGATTAGTAAATATAGGGGTTTAGCCACTCTGTGAGGTCCATTCTTCCCTTAGAAATTCCTTAGAATCATATCTAGATGCTTTCCTAAATTAGGGTTCTATTCTAGCTTCTTGCTTTGGGTCACACCTTCTAGGTGTGGATATGTCTACTTTTCTTGTACCTTACTTGGGCCACACCTTCTAGGTGTGGATAGGTCTACACCTATATATTGTAAAAGTAGTCCTGCACTTCGGATGATGTAGATACATATTCATGCTTTATTGGGTGCATGATCTACCGTGTGTGTGATTGCCCCTATCCACGTTAATTAGCTAGTGACATTGGTTTCCCCTTGTATATGACAGGTACATGTTTGGTACCTTGGTGTGCCTCGACGTGCTTTAGACCAAACATATTGATGCATGTCGTGTTCATAGGCATGAAACCCTACCAGATTTTCACCATGAAGATAAGGTAGCTTTCTTTTTCACCACGAAAGCTTGGTGAGGATCACGTTGTGTGTGCCACGACGCACTTGACTTAAATTGCTGCCAAATTTCTGCCATGAAAGCAAGGCGAAATGCTATCGGATTTTCATTGTAGAAATTTGGTAGCAATTCCAATGTGCTAGCAAAGCATTGATGAAGGCCACACACCTTTCCCAAATCAAATCTCAAAGCCCAATTTCTTCAAAGCCTTGAAAGCTACTACCAATAACTTGTTTTTATTTGCCAATGACCAAAAATTAAGATTTTACCAAAACAAAGGATTGTCTCATGATAGGCATTGTGGGGGTGTTTAACACATTCCCCACATGTGACTAGACGTCCGAATCCAAGAATCAGGCTTTTTATCATCCGTTTAGATTAGGAAAAACTGACTATTTCTAAACCTAGGATTGGTAAAAAAATCAAAATAGAGTTAGGTGACCAATCACACTTAAAAAAACCCAATGATTGGTGGCGACTCCCAAACCTTAATTAAAAATGACTCAGTCATAGTTCGCACCCAAACCATGCATCATTCTCAAAAAGTGTATATTTTATGAAAAAGCCTATATATCTTGCTGGGAAAGTTTGTATGTTATATGAAAATGTCCGTATATTTTATGGAAAACTCTGTATAAATATGTATTTTCTATTGGAAAGTCTATAAATTATGTGTGGAAGTCTGTATATCTTATTGAAAAGTCTATATGTTCCACAAAAAAGTTTGTACGTTTTGTAGAAAGTCTATATATTTATTAGGAAATCTTGTATAGTTATTGGGAAAATCTATATATTTTGTGTAAAAATTTGTACACTTTGTGTGAAATTTCATACATTCTATACGAAGGTTTGTACTTAATTTTGTGACAAAGTCTGTATATTTTGGTGGGAAAGTTTGTATGTTTTATGGGAAAACATTATATTTTATGGAAAAGTTAGCTAACTATTTTGTGATTACTGGTGGTGGTAGTTAATCCAAGTAGTGGTGGCTCCTATGGTTGAGGTTATTTATTTATTTTTGCCATGGGGTTTGGTTTTGGGATGGGTTTTGATTGTGGTTGGAGAGAGAGAGAGAGAGAGAGAGAGAGAGACAAACGACTATGGGTGAAGATAGAGATAGTGAGGAAGAGAGAGAAACTACGGGTGAAGAGAGAGACAATGAGGAAGAGAGAGAAACGGCTATGGGTGAAGAAAAGAAAACGAGTTAAATGAACAAAATATTTAGTAGTGCTAGGTGTGATGTGAAAAATAAGAAATGGAATGTGGAGTGAATCGCAAAATGGTGTTGTAAAATAGAAAAAGTAACTTTTTTTTTTGCTAAAATAGTTTTTTTTTTTTTTTTTTTTTTAACAAACCTAGCTGTGAATGCTTTGGGGGGAGAGAGAAATGAGTTGTTTATATTTTTCATGGGCTAGTTTATATTATTTTCATGAATTGTATGTTAAAACAAAAACTGGGATGTTGAGTGAGTTATGAAATTGTGTGGTAAAATGAACAAATTAGCTTTTAGAGCATAAAATAGCAAATTTTTTAAGAATCCAGATGTGAATGATCTTAAGCAAGCACATATAGTTTGCTATCATTAGACACGCACTTTGCTAGTCGCATAAGCTGGATGGTAGCAGTGGCATGCTTACATTACCGAGAATCAAGATTTTAGAGTACAGATATGTAAGGTGACATATATATAGTCATCTAAAGGAATCAATTCTACAAAATATAAGAAAAATAAAATTTGTGAAAACAATTTTAGTTAACACTCACACAGAAATGTTGGAGTTGAAACCATATATATATATATATATATATATATATATTGGTTTTGTTTTTAACAAGATATCTAGAGCTCTTCGAAATAAGGGACCCCAATAATAAGCGAATTTTTTTTCTAAATAACAACAAATATTAAAAAATTTAGTTAGGTGTCACGTTTTAAAAGAAAATTGAAAACTAGCATCTCGAGTGTCTAAAACTCGAGTTCTAAGATAAAAATCGAGTTTTTAAGTCTCGATTTGTAAGCGGATAAGTGTGATGTGGAAAAAAATCCACGTGGAAATCGAGTTTTAAAGACTCGAGTTCTATAAACGCCGCTATAGAGCTTAAAAACGTCACTATAGGGCTTAAAAATGGAGTTATAAAAATTTTTTGCAGGAAAACGCCGCTATAGGGCTTAAAAACGTCACTATAGGGCCTAAAAACGCCACTATAGGGCTCCGTGAACCTGGTATTCAACACTTATAAAAAAATTTGGCAGGAAAACGCCGCTATAGGGCTTTAAAACGTCACCATAGGACTTAAAAACGCCACTATAGGGGCGATCAAAATAAATTTTTTTTTGCATGGAACTCGATTTTCAAAAACTCGAGATCCATGTGGCATTTTCAGTCCAACAACACTCGCAAAGCGAGTCTTTAAGACTCGAGTTTTAATATGGATCTCGAGTTTCTAAAACTCGAGATGCTATTTTTCTTAATTCTTCAAAACTTTGCCTAACTTTCTATATACTTGGCCTTTACGTTGTTAGTCTGCCCATTCCCCCCGTAATAAGCCGTTCAGGTTACGTTGCTGACTTTTTTTAACTCTTGGAGCTAGTGAAACAAACATATATATACTTTCTTATCATTAATAAACAAGCACTATGATTGTCACATAACCTGGGGCAGTAGCATACTTAGGTGCTTATATTACCGAGAGTCGAGATTAATTGAAATGAGATCCTAGGCAGATGTAGAAGAGCCCATCCATGTTGCATTTGATGACTGAGCAAGGCTCTGATTTTCCCTTGAGATTGATTGTGGGCTTTTACCAAGTTGGTTTCTTAAGGCTTCAAACCTCCATTCATTATTACCATAAATACTTGGATCGATGTTCAATTCATCAACTGTCCCGCCTTCAAGCATACTCACTACCACAGTCATGGTAGGCCTAGGTGCTGGGGATGGATTAGTGCATAATAATGCTACTTTAATCATTCTAAGTACCTCTTCCTTACTGAACTCAGACCCTAATTCAGGATCTACCAATTCCATCAAATTCCCTTTCTGTTGTAAAACAATAGCTTGGGGTGACAAAATAAGAGAGTTAATGGAAGTGAAAAGGAAACATCAATAAATAAATAAAAATACACTATTCGATTTTGCTTTTATCAATTAATATTGTTTTCCAAGTAATCAAACAATAGGATACCAATTTGAAAGGAAAAAAAAAAACCAACAACAACACCCTAGGGACATCAATTTCACTTCTTCTTTTTTTAATTACTAATATAATCTGTTGTGATTGGCGCATAATAGAAGTGGTGTCAATGGTGAGTATGATGTTACTCTAGTCAGTAGAGTCTAGTGAGTAGAGAGCACGTTAAGGAGACTACTCATACAATTCAATCACCAAACCATATTTGTGCTTATCCCAAAAAGACTACTCAAGTTGTAATGAGAACTCTTTGTAATCACTTAAAACACCCAAGATTTACCAAGTAAACTCTCAATGTGGAACTTAGAACACGCCCTGTATAACACACACTCAATACAATTTAATCCAATTAAATTCACACAGTTTGAGGTATCGCATTTCCAGTGTGTCGAAAAATTATAACTAGACATTGGCACATCAGTTTGATAGCAATGAAGACTCAAGAGTAATTAGGTATGCAGGTTGAACGTTGAAGATGCAAGCAAAAATACTGCTTTCCCAATTCTAGCCACACATTACTGGGTAATTAGACACTTCCAACTAAATTATAAAACATTTGTTTTCCAGCTTGACCTAGTCGAATGTGGTAGTTACAAAAGAAGCAACCTGGGTTCGTACTTCATAGTTTACCCATAACCACAAGTTTCAAAAGAACATAAAAGGATATATTTTACCTTATCGAGAAGGCATATAAAGTTCTCGCTTGGTTGATATTTCATGTTGTTCTTCCTAGCAACAATTTCCAATGCAACAACTCCAAAACTGAAAACATCTGCTTTGTCGGTTAAATAACCTCGTAGTGCATATTCTAGTGCCATGTAGCCTCTTCAACACATGAATTAAGCCATTATATTTAGTTCACTACTATGATCTTATGCACTTCTAAATCCAACAAGGCAAACATCAGTCAATTTCCAAGCACCAAGTTATTTAATCAAGTGTTATGCATGCAGTAATGCAATTAATAAAGCCACCATAACCATAAGTGAGTTTAGTTTCATTCAACTAGATGTGAAAATAAAACAACAAAAGTAAGAGTTAAAGAAAAGGCAAGGTTCCAAACTGGTTTGGAGTTATCTTGCTCCAACCTTTAGGTGGCTATTTATAAGATTATTAATGTGTATTATTTAAACTAATCATACGACTTATTAAAAAAGTCATATAATTATAAGTACACATGAATGCTCTTCTAAACCGCAAAGTTATGATTTTCATTCTCTTTTTTTTTTTAAATTGGTTTTGGGGGAGGAGGGTATAGGGGGCAAGAGTTGGGGTTCAAGTCTCTAGGAGGGAGCATCACACATATATACACTTAGATTAGGTTAAAGTAAAATTTCTATTTTGTATAAAAAAAAAAATCTATATTTCTATTCTCATTGCTGTGGTGTTGATTCCAAACAAGGGCAAAACTGAGGTACAATTTATTTTTTGTTGAATCTTAGGTTCTTAAAATAAATTCAACAAGATGTTTGCATTAACCAATGTAGTACAAACAATACCTCTACTAAGGACAATTAAATTCAATTATGTGGCTTCTTGGCCATGCAATCACATGGTTGAATTTGATTAGGGAACTTAAGTAACAACACCTAAGGACTTGTACTTAAATTTGTCTTTAAAACAAAGCCTAAATGTTGATTTTTAGGTTATATTAATTTTTTTCCATTCTTTTTTTTTTTTTTCCTAAGCACAAAGTCCCATTTTAGAGTTTTGTCCGCATCATATCATGCATTCAATATTATTGCAACTTTGCATTGATTATTTCTGTAGTTATGCACATGAGCCATAAAAGTGAACAAGGATCTTATTTCTTATATTCTTTTTAAGTGTATATAATAAATTTTTGGAATTTAGTGTGGAAAATTCCATGTATTGGACCTCTTGTACCATTACGCATAGTAACCCATAATAAACTAATATCTTCAACACTTTCTCTCAAACTCAAGGTAGAGGTTTGATGATGTCTTGAGTTTGGAACATAAACTTGGGAAGATCCCTTGAAGATGCATTGAATGATACATGAAAGTGTCCATAAATGGCTGCATTGGATGGATCATGGATCCGACCCAATATGGAATGAGTATGTGAGTGAGTTGGTGAATTTTGTATATAAGTGAACCCAAAAGGAGATATGATCAAATTTGAGGGATGTAAGAGCCACATGGAAAAATAGACCCAAAATCAAAATGTATGCACAAAACGACTTTGGATAGGCATAGTTGAAAAAACTAAAGTGAACCTTAGACAATTGGTCAAAGTGAAAGTTAATGATCAAGGCAAGGAAAGTCAATGATCAATTGTAGTCAAAGGTTTGTTTCAGAAAGTGTTGAATCTAGGTCAAATCCGTTTGGGGCAATTTTGTTTCAGATAGTATAATGGACACTAATGACGTAGTAATGATTGGTGATGTGGCAAAGACTGCTGAAGTGGAGTTGATGTGCAAGTGACATGGCAAAGGATAACAAGGCAAGGGTGTGAGTCTAATGTGGCAAATATGGCTGACATGGCTATTGACATGGCACACATGCTTATGCTACTGTTGACATGGATAGGATTGAAGTGGCTTGACCGAAATGTGACGTGTCATGATGGCATCATCAATTTTGAACCGATGTGTGCCGCATGTAGAGGCGTGTGAGATGTAAACTAACTAGTGCATAGGGCACGTGACTTTGACAACGACATGTGAAAATTATAACGAACCCTAAATAGATTATATATAATAGGGATTATAGGAGTTGGGGTTAACCCTGTATGGGCTAGACAATATATTGGCCTATTGGCTTCTTGAGCCATTACAAATAATTAGCTGTAATAAACTAATATCATTATTAGATGCCAAACACACAAGATTTAGTCAAGTACTTTGGCGAATACTCTTCTGACAGTATTTTCTCTACTTGCCTTAAGAGCAGAGATTTCATTGCTGCCATATTTTGGTATTCTTTCAGAGGAGCAACTCAAGACTACAAACCTATCAGATCAATATCTATTCACAATACCTCATAAACAAGGTTTGCAGAGGTGATGAAATAGAAGACAATAAGGAAAAAAGAGTCTGGAAGGAAGTAAGGAGGAGGCAAAAGAAAGGAAGGTAACTCACATTGTTCCAGCAATTTTGGTGCTTATGTGGGTGTTCTCCTATTCGTCGAGCTTGGCCAAACCAAAGTCAGAGATCTTAGGGTTAAGGTCCCTATCAAGCAACACATTAGTAGCTTTGATGTCTCTATGAACAACTTTCAAAGTTGATTCCTCATGCAAGAAAGCCAAACCTCTTGCTATGCCAACACATATTTTCTGCCTTGCAAGCTAGTCCAATTTTAACTGACCATCTGCAGGGCCTGGGATTGATGTTCAGAACACAATCAATGAAATTCATCGTTAGTGTTTGTTCTCATTCTTCTGCTATCAATATAAAATGCATGGTAAGGTATAAAACATTAACTTACCAAACAAAGTATGTGAAAGGCTATTGTTTTCCATGTACTCATATACCAACAATAATTGTTTTCCTTCAATACAACATCCATACAATCTAACAAGATTTGGATGTTGTAAACCAGATATCATGCCTATTTCATTCACAAATTCGCGGTTTCCTTGCTTTGATTTTGGTGAAAGTTGCTTAACCGCAATTACGTCAAGTAGTATACCTTACTTAACATTTTCAATTTTGTATTTCATCATGAATCTCTTCAAACATCAAAGAACAATAAGGAGAATAAAAAGAAAAGGAAGGGGAAAAAAATATTCATATACCTTATAAATTGATCCAGAACCACCTTCCCCAATCTTGCTTGCAGCATTGAAGTTATTAGTGGCAGCTTTTATTTGTCTATATGTAAAAAATCCAATTTGCAGATCTAATCCTTTTAACTCTGTCAAATGAATTAGGCTAAGATGTCAGACTGCATCTTACAGTATAACAAGACCAATTTTTAACCAAATATTTGCATGCCTTTTGACTAGTTAGATGAATCTTAAAGAAGGACAAGAAAATTAAACGCCTTTAGATGGCAATATATTGTAGTAAATCACACAATCTGTAAAGGGGGAAAATTTATGAACTAGTACTGAAAACCATAAGTTTTTCAGATTGTCTTTTGCTACTTTTTTAATCACATGTAGTTTATTGGGGGGGAAGGGGGGAGGGGGGAGTGAGATATTTCATTAGTTTATTATAGAATGAGATGTGATTAAGACTTAACAAAAGTTATTTTAAAACTAAAATAAGAATATTAAACCGACAAACCAAATTTCATGACTTTCAGAACATGTAGAAGATGAATTCATTCAAAAGTGGTAGTCTTTTCTCTATCAGATTCATGATTTATGCAAATCTTTAGACATTTGCTTAACTGTAGTGAGCTTAAACCAACAATGCATTTTTTTTTATTTTTTATGCCGATTTTAGAAAAAGTAGCAATGGTATTAGTTTTTTTTGCTTGATTCCATTGGCTCATTGTCATCAAAGTTGGAACGAAATGGCTCCAATCATCATGCATTATCCCATGCAAAGTTCATATGCTCTGCAGTCCTGAAATCATGCAATTGCTTTTCAAGTTGTACTTTGGAACGCATCTATGGAAAGATAAAACTTTTTTTTTCTATACATTGTTCCAACTTCCTGCCATAGTCGGAGAAAACGATTAGTGTCCTCTCAAATTTCAACATCACGATTTGCACAGATTACCATTTTCCCTTGAAGACCTCCCTCCCAAACAGCCTTTCCACCAAAGAATGCCCAAAATCATAAAAATGAGTAGTAGCACCACAACCACAGCTCCAATCAGTACCACAATAGATATCTTCCTCTTGCCATCATGAGGAGGACTGAAATCTACAGGCAAGACAAATAGCTAAGAATAGTGATTATAAAAATGCATTCTAAAATATATTAATTATTTAGCACCATACAGGAAATCCAAAGCATGATAGCAATAGATCTTCAAAGAAAAATTCACAGGGCAAGGTTATAAAATGAAAATGATAATAAAGTTTTGGTTGTCTTCCATCTAAAATGCACTTTTAACATGGTTTTGAGTCTTTTCTATATGCAGACAAATATAGGGTTCTACATCCACTAAATTGCTATGCTTCTACAGTTCATCAATCTAATAATCTGAGTGCTGACAGCAGCAAGATTCTCATTCTCTAACACAGTTACCTGATTCCACAGAGATTGCTGATATGAGGGGACCATATGTTCCTCTCTTTGGGGCAGCTGTTGTCCCTTTCCCAGCCCAATAAAAGCGAATCATCAAAACATTATCTGTAACATTTGCTTTATGTTCCTTAACAACAGCCTTATCAACCCCTATTGCAGAACTTTCAATATCAAAATCTTTCCACACCAATTTTTCCTGCAGATAATTAATTCAATTAACTCCTCTACTATAACATAAAGAGAAAAATAAATTTGATAGAATACCTGGACATAAATATCAAATATCCGCCTTCCAAGACTGTAAAAAGATCTATTGTCTCTGATTACTATCTCCGCAAAGTGAAGTTTCACATTATAGGTTCCCTTTGCTAAGCAGCGGGCATAATATGTGAATGAAAGAGGAGATAGGCGTGCACTTGTGTATAGTTCGGACTCGTTCATTGTGAGTATGGATACATTATTTGCAATGTAGTCCAATAGGCTAGTGTCTATATCCCAAAAAAGTCCAGTGCTACTGGATCCCCAATTCTCCTTCCCATGAAAAAATTTCGCTGAACTACCTAGCTCATTATCCGCTTCATACGGTATGTTTCCAATGATGATAGCGTTCCCACCGCAATTTATATGCATTGAATACCGATCTACATAAAGCAGCGCCATATTATTGGCAATAAAATACAAGCAGACATAATAGAACAACAATGAAATTTCCATTGAATTGTTAATATTATATGTAGTTGTCTTCTATAAGATGGAATATTTATGTTGTGATCAGAGCTAAGCTAGCAAAGTTCATTCCTATGAACAAGAAAATAAAATATCCATACAAGATAACAATATTTGACATGATTCGGCCAACTCTAACCCTACATCTATAGGCAACGCCAACAAAATCTACAATATAGATTACAAATATATATTACAATCATTCTCAATCAAACTTCAAAAGCCACACAAACTCATGTACTCACACAAAAAACCCTCACAAATACAAATAAAACCTCTTAACTCATGAACATGGGTATCTTTCAACCCAAAAAAATCTACCAAACTAGCATTCGAGAAACCCAACTCATGTTCGTCTAAGAGTGTTCTCATCTCTGCCATGATTCTAGTAACTCAACTGGCACCTCCTTGTATTTACAAAGGAGATGACTAGGGTTCAAATCCCTCCACCCCCATTATAATTATCAAATTTATAAAAATTAAAAAAAAAAAGGTTTTTCCTCTCTCCATGTGAGAAGATCCTTTAAGCAAAAGCCACCTAACCCTTACTTATTTAAGAGTTTCCAATTCATATCCTTGATAGATAAGGAATACTCAATTACTTTTTGAATAAGGATTACTTTTTTCCTTTCATGCCAAGGAAACTTCTTGTTGAGATGCATTCAACCCAAGATTAAGCAGCAACAGTAAAATGCAAGGTAGAAGAAGAGAGAAAAGGACATGTAGCTTAAGCTCGAGTTATCAGTCATGCCTACACGATAGATCATTTCTGTCATAGAGATGATTCAGTTTTAGCTTTGTTTTAAGTGTTAGACACATGTAGCCTATCTATTGGTCTTTCTATGAGATTGTGATGTTAGTTATTTTCTGTTTTTACTGTTTGGTAGCCGGTAGAGTTTAGTTAGATATGTTGGTTAGGTTAGTTTTTACCGTGAGTTTTACACTTCTCTTCCACACCAAGTAAAACCTTTTCCCTCCACTCCAAGGAAACCAAATCCAAATAGGAATTTGAGACCATTTCTAACAATTAATTAAACACTTCTTAATTACAAAAGAGAAGGGCCTAACTAGATAACAGAAGCATATATCTCAGAATTTGATTTGAATAGATATATAATTACCTTTTGAACATGGAACATTCTTTAGGCACCCGTCAAGTATTCTTAATCATTGAAGTACATAACAAGTGTCATTTATCCAAAATAAAAGTGAAAAAGGAATTTTTATTTTTTATATATAAAAAAAGCATTGGTTCTTTGTAAAATTTCACTAGTTTGAAACTTACAAGTTGTCCCTTCCAGAAGAGCTTTTGAACAAATTTTTGCTGCAACGGAAAAAGCAGTTAGTTTCAGAAAACTGGAAGGGTTATGAAGAGAGCAAAGTGTGTAAAGTTCCAGTAGGTAGAGAGTTTTGCAATGTGTCTTGACAAGCTGGGTCAGAACTTTCTGAAAAACTATTGTAAGAAAGATCTAAATATTTCCTGCACAAAAAGCAAAATTATTATATTATAACTACTCAACTGGTTTGTAAGTGCTAATCCACCATAAATTCAGGCTCATTCCATCAAGCTTCTCTAGTCAGCTCAAATTTTTTAGCGTCAGTAAACTCTTCCCAGGTATCAGACAACCAACTAAAAAATGGATAGTAAAATTGTTCATGAATTCCTTTTTAGTAGAGCCACATGGAGCAAGATGCAAAGCAAAGCTGCCAGCAAATTTTGTTATTTCTTCCCTAACACGTACTTGTTTGAGATCAGTTACTGATCCAGAAAGAGAAACATCTGAATTTGACCAAATTGAGATCCGGTCCTAGCTATTGCACTGTGCAAATTCCTTTTCAAGAATTAAGATTGAAAGTTAAAAATTTCATTTTTATTCTCTACCCTTGGATCAATTTTTTTTTTTTAACATTTTAATTTTTTACCTTATAACTTTTCTCTGTCACATTTGGGTTTGAATTCCCCCTCATTAGCTTAAAAAATAAATATAATTTAAAAATAAGTTTCTCCAAACTCATAAATCCATGCAAAATTGAACTAGAATTCAGGATGAGAATCTGTACACTTGATCGTCACTGCCCATGATCCAGTCCGGAATAGGCCCATTGAGCAAGTTGCTTGTCAAATACCTATTTAGTTTAAAAATAAAAAAAATAAAAAAAGACAATATCACCTGTTAAACACTTAATAGCATGACCATATTAAAGGCAACGCTCTATTTTCTATTGTAAGTTGTAATGACAAAGTTATTGTATTTTATTTTTTGACAAAATAAAAGACAGTTATATATAAGGTCCTTTTAGGTTTCTTCTAAAAGACAGCAGATGGACAGGCTTCTTGTTTAGGTGTATACAGAGTGAAGTTCCTTGCAGATTCGACGGATGTAAGCCAAAAGTCAAACCTAGTTATATATCATTGTGTACTTTAAGCTGCATAATTGAACTAGCTAGGTTAAGGATTTGGTTGTGAAGCTTACATGTATTCCAGCTTTTTATTATATCTTAAATCTGGAACACTTCCTTCCAATCTGTTGAAGCTGAGATCTCTACATGTAAAAGAAGGTTTATAACTCTAATTTTGTATATCGAACAAAATGTCAAGCATAAAAAAGGATGTATGTCAAAATTAAAAACATAATACTATTTTAACAGCTAATTCATAGAGAGAACTCCTAAAAAGCTCATTTATCAGTGGAGATAAATATGCGCTCTGATGCCACATCTCGGTCAAATAGTACCTATTTTAGCATTAGTTTCTAATCTAATTTTAAAAAGTAATGCCATTTTTTTTATGATTACGTGCTCTAAGTTCTAGAAAATTAGTACCTAAATTTTAAAGTTGAAATCCGTAAACTTCTGTACATGAACATCTAGTTAGATTTCAAAATGATTTGAATTTTATATGTACTAGTTGCAGATCCATGCAATGCATGGAATAGATAATTATATTTTAAGCTCCGTTAAAATACTTTTAAATGTAAAATATTTTCCAGTAAAATATTTTCAATAAAACATTTTCAAGTGTTTGGATTGTCCTAGTGCAAGCACAAATCAGCCACCGCCAGCCACCACTGGGTGCAAGTACAAACCACCAACAACAGTACCAAATCCAGATTGGGAAGAAGGAAAATAAAAGGCCATCACTGCCGCTGCCACCAACCGGACATCATCAACACCGGAACCCACCCCCAACACCATACCCAGCCGCCAAACTCAAAACAAACCCCAGCAAAACCATACCCAGCCACCACAACAAACCATTGATCACCCAACCGCCAAACTCAAAACAAAACCCAGCAAAACCATACCCAACCACCACGACAAACCATCGATCACCCAACACCATACCCAGCCGCCAAATCAAAACAAAACCCAGCCACCAAAACCCAAAACTAAACCCACCTACCAAACCCACTACCGACAACCCACCTATCCATATTTGAGAGATGCGGCCTGAAAGATATTAGGAACATGAGGAAGAATGTAGAAGGGAGGAGAGAGAGACACAGCAACCCAGATTGACGATTGGCACCGCACTTACTGCCGCAACCTCTATGCTGGAGACATCGACGCCGACCGCCTCACCGCTCGCCAGTAGGAGTCCCAATGGATTGCCAGAGAGAAAAGAAGAAAGATGAGGGAGAACTTGAGAGTGAGAAGGTATATTAGTAGTCGGGAGAGAGGGAGAGCAAAACTGAGAGGGACTGAGTTGTGAGGAAGTGAAAGTATCGAGGGAGGAGAGCAAATGTAAAATGTTTTAACAAAATTTTAGGTTGATTTGGTTGAATGGAAATATTTTCTTTTGATTAATTATTTTACTGCAAAACAAATATAATAAAATAAAAAAATATTATTTTGAAAATATTTTACATTAAAATAAACAAAATGTTAGTTATAGTATAATATAAATAATTTGTTCTCTAAATTTTGTAAAAAATAATTTGTTACAAACTTAAACAATTTTTAAAATTAATTTTCATTAATTTATTTCAAAAAATATTTCATCATTTTATTATTTGAATTTATTTGATTGATATTGTACGGTCCCCGCACCATGACCCGTAGTGGGCCTTGGGCCCTGGCCTGGGTATAAGGCCCATGAGGCCGGTCTCCCTCCGCCTAGCGGCCCAACCCGAGCCCCGCGGGCTGCAGGCCCACGATCTGCTTTTACATCGTTTCTCGGCAGACCCCTTCCCGAGCAGTGATGAACACGCAGCTCGCGGAACACCCCGCCCTGTACCTACTCGGTCATACCGCGTAGAGGCACCGCTGCCGGGAACTGTCGTGGAGGCAGGAACCAAGTTCCAACGCCACCCTCACCGCTTCCCATGCCCACCTAACCACCCACTTACGATCGATAACACTGAACCGCCGGTTGCACTTACTAGCGAGTATTTATGACCTCTCCACTACTTCGTGGGCTATAAATACAAGAAGTCTTGAGAAGACAAGGGTTGGAGAATTGAGGGAAGGAAGAGTGTAAACAGAGAGAGCAGAGTAAGGAATTGGGTCAGGTCCCCGAGAAGAGGAAAGCTCCTCAGTTGAGCCTTGGTGTTCAGAACGACCCATTGTGGGAAATCCAAACCCACTATACAAATAAGTTGTGAGTCCAAGTGAGGCCCAGCCCAACGGGTTTCAGTTTTTGGTGCGCACAATTGGCGCCGTCTGTGGGAAATCCTACTAAGCAGTGGTTCTGCCAAGGCTCGTATACAGGAAAGATGTCTGGAGGTAACGCCGAGAGTGGCTCGGCAGGGTCTTCTAGGGGCTCCACCTGGCGAGAACAGAGGCAGAAGAGACGCGAGGATCCGTTTCACGAGCAACTGGAAGAGCGGTCCGGCCTTGGAGAAGGGTCGTATCAAACGGGGAGAACGGCATCCCATGCTTCCCGGCATAGGCAGCACGACGTCAGGGATGAAGAGCTTGAGCGGCTGCGGAGGCAAGTACAAGACCTGGAGTTGGAAGCCCGAAACGAGCGCCGCCGAGCCGGTCAAGACGACCGAGAGAGAGGGCCAGGCGCCGAGGGAGAAAGACGAGGGGTGGGATCGAATCAATCAGGATCCCGCCACCACAGGGAGCGCTCGCACTCGAGGGAGTCCCGTCGCCGCCGAGACCGTTCCCATTTAGCAGAGTCTCATCGGCGGCGAAATCGCTCTCGGTCGCGGGAATACGGGAATCGGGGCTCGGAGTCTCCAGAGGGACGGCCGAGGAATGCGGCCATGGATGCTATGAGCCGCGCATTGCGCAGGGCTGCTCGGTCACCATTCTCAGCAGATATCGAGCGTGCACCGATGCCGGACAGGTTTACGCGCCCGCCGTTCAATTCGTATGGTGGGAAAACAGACCCCGTAGAGCATGTCAGCCACTATATCCAGATGATGTCTTTGCATACCCGCAATGACGCTCTGATGTGCAAGGTTTTTCCCTCCAGCCTTGGTCCCACGGCCTTAAGGTGGTTCAGCGGGTTGCGCAAGGGATCCATTCACAGTTTCGCCGAGCTAATACAGGAGTTCGGTTCCCGTTTCGTGACGTGCAGCCGGGAGCAACAACCGGTGGACGCGCTGTTGTCTATGAAGATGAGGGCAGGGGAAACCCTCCGGGATTACGCTAACCGATACTGGGAGCTCTACAACGAGATTGGCGGAGGGAACGAGAAGATTGCGGCGAGCACCTTCAGATTGGGATTGCCTGACGACTCGGGGTTGAGAGAGTCGTTAACTAAGAAGCCTCCCGAGGACATGAGGCAGCTGATGAGGCGCATCGAGGAGTACAAGCGGTTGGAAGACGATAAGATACAGAGCAAAGGCAAAGCACAGGTAGCTGATCGTCCTCGGCTGAGCAATTTTCAACAGAGGGCATGGGGAAATTTGAGGATTCAAGAGCCAGCAGCACCAGCAGGGGAGGTGAACGTGACGTTCAAGGAGCCCGTGCATAAAATCGTGGATAAGATCAAGCACGAGCCGTACTTCAGATGGCCGAACCGGATGGCTGGCGACCCCTCTAGGAGAAATCAGAACTTGTACTGCACCTACCACAAAGACCGGGGGCATACTACCGAGCAGTGCCGAGTGCTAAAGGACCATCTCGGGCAGTTGGCTAAAGCAGGACACCTCAAGGATTTTGTGACGGACGCCGGGGATAGAGGAACGGGGCATGGCGCCCCACACAGAGGGAATCCCCTACCGCCCCCTCTTGGGATAATTGATGTTATCCACGTCGCCCCGAGGGGCATTTCAACGGCAAAGGGGAAGGAGGTGCTGACGATGATATCGGTAGAGGGGAGTACGGGCGTGCCGCCCGCCGCGAAGAGGATCAGACCTACCCGGGAGCCGATTTCCTTCGACAACAGTGATCTAGAAGGAACCATTCAGCCGCACGACGACGCATTGATAGTAACGGCAAGGGTTGGCGGCTTCGTTGTGAAAAGGATAATGATAGACCAGGGAAGCGGAGCGGATGTTATGTACCCGGACCTATTCAGGGGGCTCGGGTTGAGGGATGAGGACCTGTCGAAGAACAACACTCCCCTGGTTGGGTTCGATGGGAAGATGGTGGCGCCCGAGGGGCAAATCTCTCTGCCCGTGAACATGGGGGGCAAGGAGGTGATGGTAAGCTTCTTCGCAGTTACATCATACTCCCCCTACACGGCGATTCTAGGGAGGCCATGGATACATGCAATGGGGGCTGTCCCGTCCACTCTGCACATGAGGGTCAAGTTTCATACTGATTATGGTGTCACGGTGATACAAGGGAGTCAGCAGGCGGCCAGGCAATGTTTGATCGCCATGGTCGATTGGAAGAAGGAGCAAACCGACCGGGAGGGTCAGGCCGATCCCAGATGTTCGTCGTCAGGGACGCCTTTATAGCAGTTACAGGGCCCGCCAGAGAAGGAGGTCGCGCGTGCCGAGAACATGCTGAGGGTGAAGGTGTTGCCGGACATGGACAAGTACTTCCAAATAGGGGAGAGCATGGAGGATCGGGAAAAAGTAGAGATGTTGCTGCTCCTAATACAGAATGTGGACGTATTCGCTTGGAGTCCGTACGAGGTACCCGGGGTGGATCCCGAATTCATCATGCATAGACTTGGAGTTGACCCCTCATTCACCCATAAAAAGCAGAGGCCGAGGAGATCAGCCTGGGAGCACGCCGAGGCAGTAAAAGTGGAAGTTCAGAGATTGAAGGAGGCGGGGGTGATTCGGGAGATCATCTTCCCGGATTGGTTGGTGAACACCGTGGTAGTGAAGAAGAAGAACGGCAAGTGGAGGGTCTGCGTTGATTTTACCGATCTGAACAGAGCCTGCCCGAAAGACCCTTTTCCCGTGCCGAAGATTGATCAGCTGGTGGACGCCACGTGTGGGCACCTGAGGATGAGCTTTCTGGACGCTTTCCAAGGGTATCACCAGATCGCCCTAGCGCCCGAGGACCAAGAGAAAACGGCGTTTATTTCCCCGGAGGCAAATTACCACTACACAAGGATGCCCTTCGGACTGAAGAACGCCGGGGCCACCTACCAACGAATGATGACAAGAATGTTCCGAGACAAGATAGGGCGCACGGTCGAGGTATACATCGACGACATGGTGGTTAAAAGCAAACAGGAAGCCTTGCATATGGGGGACCTCCTGGAGGTCTTCGAGGTTCTCCGACGGCACAAGTTGCGCCTTAATGCGGAGAAGTGCGCGTTTGGCGTAGGGGCCGGGAAGTTCTTGGGGTACCTGATCAGTACACGGGGGATTGAAGTCAACCCGGACCAGATAGAGGCTGTGAGAAGACTGAAGCCACCGAGCAACCCGAAGGAAGTGCAAATACTAACCGGGATGCTGGCCGCCCTTAACCGGTTCATCTCAAAATTCGCAGACCGATGCCGACCATTCTACCAACTGCTGAAGAAATGGACGGGATTTCGGTGGACCGAGGAGTGCGAACAGGCCTTTGTGGATCTGAAGATTTATTTAGCGCGAGCGCCCATGCTCGCGGCACCGGAGGCAGGTGAGGACTTATTCATGTATCTGGCGGTATCCGAGCACGCCGTGAGTGCTGTGCTGCTGAGGGACAAAGGGATCCAGCAACCCGTATACTACATCAGCAAAACTCTCGTCAACGCCGAGACGAGGTACTTGCCCTTGGAGAAGCTCGTACTGGCCCTGATACACGCCACAAGGAAGTTGCCGCACTATTTCCAAGCTCACACCGTACACGTCTTGACCGAGTACCCATTACAGTCGTTATTGAAGAGGTCTGATTTCACGGGCCGCATAGCCAAATGGGGGACTCGACTCGGTTCCTTCGACATACGGTACAGGCCTCGAAGCTCGGTGAAAGGCCAGGTCCTTGCGGACTTTATCGCTGAATTTTCGCCCAGAGAGAAGGGAGAGATGGTTTGCCGACTGGAGGTTCGACCGTGGAAGATATTTGTGGACGGCGCTTCGAGCTCCACGGGGGCCGGTTCAGGAGTAGTCATGATTACCCCCAAAGGAATACGGTTGGAACACTCGTTTAGATTGAGTTTCAGGGCATCCAACAACGAGGCGGAATACGAGGCTTTCTTGGCCGGACTGAGGGTAGCTTCAAACCTGGGGGCTCGGGATATTGAGCTATACTCGGATTCGCGTCTGGTGGTTAATCAGGTGCAGGGCAGTTTTGAGGCCCGAGATCCCCGGATGAAAGCATACCTAGAACAAGCAAGGCTAGTTATGACCAGCTTCAACACGGTGAAAGTTTCCCACATAGCCCGAACCCAGAACAGACACGCTGACTCCCTAGCCACGCTGGCGTCCTCAGTGGCCGAGGAGATACCACGGCAGATCAAAGTCGAGCTTATTTCGGAGCCGAGCATCAGTGTAACGAGCAACTCGGGAACTACAGGGATCAACGTCACGGCAATCGCAGCCCCTGCCACGTGCTGGATCGACCCCATTGTCGACTTTCTGGCCGACGACCGACTGCCGAGTGACGAGAAGGAGGGCATCAGGATCCGTAGGATGGCTCCTCGGTATTGGTTGGCAGAAGACCGGTTTTTGTATCGAAGGTCTTTTGGAGGGCCGTACCTCTTGTGCTTACGCCCGGAGAAGGTGGGCGAGCTCTTGGCGGAGCTCCACTCTGGGGTGTGCGGCGGCCATGTCGGGGGACGCTCATTGGCGCACCGAGCCATGACTCAGGGGTTCTGGTGGCCTCAGATGCAGAAGGATGCCGCCGAGTATGTGCTTAAGTGTGAGCAGTGTCAAAAGCACGCCCCTCTGATCCATCAGCCCGCGGGCCACCTGAACCCGATCAGCAGTCCTTGGCCTTTTGCGCAGTGGGGGCTGGACATCATCGGCCCGTTCCCGAAGGCGACTGGCGGCCGAAAGTTCGTTTTGGTGGCCGTCGACTATTTTACCAAGTGGGCGGAGGCGGAAGCGTTGGCCAACATACGGGATGTGGAAGTGAAGAAGTTCATATGGAAAAATGTCATCACCAGGTTCGGGGTGCCGAACACTATCATATCTGACAACGGGTTACAGTTTGACAGCCGGGCCTTCCGAGAATTTTGCAGTGGCCTTGGCATCAAGAACAGGTACTCGACTCCTGCTTACCCACAGGGCAACGGCCAGGCCGAAGCCGTGAATAAGGTGATTGTGAGTGGGCTGAAGAAAAGGCTGGAGGGAGCAAAGGGAAACTGGGCCGAGGAACTTCCCAAAGTCTTGTGGGCGTACCGCACCACTCCTAGACGGTCCACCGGGGAGACCCCATTCTCTCTCACGTACGGAGCGGAAGCCGTGATCCCTACCGAGGTGAATCTGTGCAGTGGAAGAGTAGCGGGTTTCGATCAGGCCCAAAACGACGAAATGATGGTAGGGTATTTGGACAAGGTGGAAGAGTACCGCGAATTGGTGACAATACGGCTCGCGGAGTATCAGCAGAAGCTCGCCCGGAGATACAACCGAGGTATGAGAACGAGGGAGTTTGTCTCTAGGGATTTGGTTCTCAGAAGAGCCGTGGGCAACATGCGAGACACTAGTGCCGGGAAATTGGCACAGACATGGGAGGGACCTTATAGGGTCACGGCAGTGGCCGGCACCGGGGCTTATTTCTTGGAAGACCTGGACGAGAGACAACTTCCCCGACCATGGAACGTCCATAACCTGAAGAAGTACTATCATTGATGGGCGGTTCTCCGAGCATAGAGTTAACCGCAACATGTTGTATATGTTTTGTTAGTAATGTTGCATATGTTTTGCTAGTTGTACTAATGGTGTCTTTCATGCAGAATCGCACAGTTCTAACCAAAATTCTCGGTTCGATTCCATTCACCGAGCAATGTTCATTCTTAGCCGATGCGTTCTAAAAACAGAAGCCTGATCCTCGGTTCGATTTATCGCCGAGCACGCAGAAACCTTATCTGCCCGTTCTAAGGACAGAAACCTGACTCTCGGTTCGATCCCTATCACCGAGCAGGTGGAAACCTGAACGACTCACTATAAGGACAGAAACCTGACTCTCGGTTCGATCCCTATCACCGAGCAGGTGGAAACCTTAGCCTTCTCGTCTCAAGGACAGAAACCTGACTCTCGGTTCGATCCCTATCACCGAGCAGGTGGAAACCTGAACGACTCACTATAAGGACAGAAACCTGACTCTCGGTTCAATCCCTATCACCGAGCAGGTGGAAACCTTAGCCTTCTCGTCTCAAGGACAGAAACCTGACTCTCGGTTCGATCCCTATCACCGAGCAGGTGGAAACCTGAACGACTCACTGTAAGGACAGAAACCTGACTCTCGGTTCGATCCCTATCACCGAGCAGGTGGAAACCTTAGCCTTCTCGTCTCAAGGACAGAAACCTGACTCTCGGTTCGATCCCTATCACCGAGCAGGTGGAAACCTGAACGACTCACTATAAGGACAGAAACCTGACTCTCGGTTCGATCCCTATCACTGAGCAGGTGGAAACCTTAGCCTTCTCGTCTCAAGGACAGAAACCTGACTCTCGGTTCGATCCCTATCACCGAGCAGGTGGAAACCTGAACGACTCACTATAAGGACAGAAACCTGACTCTCGGTTCGATCCCTATCACCGAGCAGGTGGAAACCTTAGCCTTCTCGTCTCAAGGACAGAAACCTGACTCTCGGTTCGATCCCTATCACCGAGCAGGTGGAAACCTGAACGACTCACTATAAGGACAGAAACCTGACTCTCGGTTCGATCCCTATCACCGAGCAGGTGGAAACCTTAGCCTTCTCGTCTCCAAGACATAAACCTGACTCTCGGTTCGACCCCTATCACCGAGCAGGTGGACACCTGAACGACTCACTATAAAGACATAAACCTGACTCTCGGTTCGACCCCTATCACCGAGCAGGTGGACACCTGAACTGTTAATTCTAAGGACAGGAACCTGACTCTCGGTTAGACCCTAACCTCCGAGCAGGTGGAAACCTGACGATCAACTCTTAAGGGCGGGAGCCCGACCCTCGGCTCGATCTTATCACCGAGCACGTGAAACTTAAATTAGCGTTTGGAGGCCTTACCATGGTCGGACACATCACAATAAAAAGGCAACCAAGAAGAATTCATTACTCGGTTAATACGAAAAAGCAACGCGGTAAGGCATTCATATTACAATGTGAAACTTAAATTAGCGTTTTGTTGCCAAAACCCGGCAACTCAAAATAAAGAAAAGACATCGTAAACAAATTATCCCGTCACCACATCCCGGTGACATAGGCAATTCCGTTTATTCAAAATTCTCAAACAAGGGAAAAGTAAAGAAGGGCTGGCCGTCGGCTTCAGATGTCCGCCGCATGGGCGGAGGATGCGTCCTCTTGGGAGTGTTGGTCGGCGTGGGGAGTTGGCGGCTGGATGTCCTCCCCGGTTCGGTCCCCGGCATGGGGATGGCTGGTCCCCTCCATGTCGGTCGGCACTGCATGAGAGTCAATGGCATTCACCAGTTCCCTCATGCTGGAGGTCTCTTCCTCGTCGATGACCAGAGGCGCAGGATTCTCGGTGTTGGGGATGCTCGGGAAAGGAATCCTGCTGCGATCCCTCAACGGGGAATCCTCGGGAACCCTCAGGGCTTGGAGAGCGGCGAACCAACCCTCCTCATATCCGAGCTTATGGGCCTGGCGAATGATTGGTTCCGCCGAATTCTCGGCATCCGCGAACCCCTCGTTATACCACTTGGTTTCGCAAGCCTCCAGCGCCGCCTTCGAGTCGGTCAGCTGCCCCTCCAGCATGGTATTCAAGCTCTGAGCCTCGGCCAGCTTAAGCTCGGTGCCCCCCAACTGGAGTTCCAGTTCCTCGCGCTTCGTTTCGGCAAGCGCCTGGGCCTTCACGGCTGTAGCAATCTTGTCCTTTGCCTCCTCGGCAATTTTCAACTGCTCCTTCGCCGTGGCCTCGGCGACTTCCTTCAGAGCCTTTTCCCGCTCAACGTCCTCGGCCAGCTCCTTCATCCTCCCGTCCACCACGTACGACATTTGCGCAGCCTGACCACACAATATCCGCTTTGTGAGGTAAAATGGAAAAAACACATACACAATCGAAAGGGCAACCGAGAGTCATAGAGAAAAGTGAAACAGTTACCGCTATGGTGTGCCATTGCAAACGTCTCCCCAGGGACTCATCCGTCGATTCCGTGAAGGCGTGCAAGTCCTCGGGCAAGAGGATGCCGCGCGCCAGACTCTGCGCCACGCAGCCTCCATGCCCCTTATCCCACACTCGGGCACTGGCCGTCGACGGGAGAGGCTCGCCGCCAAGTTTGAAGGAGGGTCGCCATGCAGCCGGAGCCCGGGAAGTAGACGCCAGGTCTATCCCGGTTTGCGCTACCGGTTCCCGGATGACGATGCCGGCCGAGGGTCGGATGGGCACATTGCCCGAGCCCGTCTGTGTTTGATCGGTGGTGCGCGGCCTCTTTCGAACTCGGGTCGGTGGGGGAGCGGGAGGAGAAGCATCTCGGGCGGGTGCTTGTTGTTGTTGCCCGGTTGGCCGGGCACTCGGGACGAAGCGGTCTATTGTCATCTTCCTCCTGGCCACCATTGCGTTACCCGGATCGGATCTTGTTTCCGAAGAGTCAGTCGATTCTGCGGCTACAACCTCCCCTTCCCGAACAGGTTCCCCGGGCTCTACGATTCTCTCGGGCTGAGCAGGAGCTTGCTGGATTTGCTCGTGAGCTCGCCTCCTACGCTCGGCAGATACGCGCTCGGCTGATTCGTCACGGACAGGCGGTCGCTCGTCTGAACAAATGTACCGGGGACCGTGCTCACGCGCCTCGCCTACTGTTAGCCTTGGGGTGAGGAAGTTTGCGTGCCGGACGTCGATGTATGAGATGAGAGGACTGTCGACTAGCAAAGCTTGGCCGAACGACTGCCAAGTTGAGTAGACGGGACTGACGCCGAGGATGAGGTGGGACGCTCGGAGTTGTCCGTCCGTGTGCACGAAGATTTCCGACCGGAGTACGAAGTTCAAGTCCCGAACGTGTACCACTCTGACGTCGGGCTTGAATCTTTTGCTCTCTGCACAAAGGAAATAATGGTTAGAGATTACATAACCGGACCGAAATAGAAATGCATCAAAGTAAATGGAGGCAAGTCACCGACCAACGTCGCGCGGCGAGAACGCACAGGGGAACCCCTCGGCAAACCAATTGCCGCTCACCCGAACGAAATCTTTGGCCGAGTTACGGTTCAAGTCCGGCAGGCATGAAATAAGCCGTACCCTCGCGTCCCTAGTCTTAAGGTAATAGTCGGACTCAATCTTGCCGCACAAACTGTACATCTGGTTAATGTCGTGGTGGTTAAGTTCCAACCCGTACAACCGATTCAGTGTACTCACGCAACTCACTACCCGGTAAAAGTTGGGGGGAAGTTGGTCGGGACAAAGGCCATAAAATCTAAGGGTGCTGAGAATTAGAGGGTCAACCGGGAACCTAAGCCCGCCCTCTAAAATGGCCATCAAGGGAAAGAACACCATGTTCTCCCCTCGGCGCCTCTGAATGTCGATATCGCCCATATTGCAGTAGGCGATATCTACATCACTCGGAACATTATATGCTTCCCTAAATCTAGCCAAAGCATGCTCGGTGGTAAGGAGGTAAGAGTAACTCATGTTTTCTTTTTTCAAAACAGTTTCTTAACAAAAGGGAAAAGAAGTGCTACGAGTATCAAAGAATATACTGAAATGGCTGAACTGAAAAAACAAGAAGAGGGAAAGGAACTTACTGTGGGCTCTAAGGAGTAGGTGTGTTCTGGGCCAGTAGATGAACCACGGGAGGGATGCTCGGCAGAGGAGGAAACTGAAAGGTGGGGAATGCAAAAGTGAGATTCAGTAACGGGAAGGGACTATTTATAGGCATGAGGAAGTAGAATGAGAGGCAATTAATGATCCGCTGGAAGGAAACCACGCGGACCGCCGCTTCAACTGCCACACGCGCGACGCCTCGGTTCACGAACCGTCAGGCAATGATGGCGGGTAGGCCGTCAGTCAATTTCAAACGCGTCTTTTGAGACGCGCATTAATGCGCCCATCAATGGTCGGGCACTGACCCTTCGACTCCCCCCAAACAGGCATTTGCCCCTCGTGATCCTTGATTCACCCCCGGGAATGGGGAGCGAATCAAGGGGGGGCTATTGTACGGTCCCCGCACCATGACCCGTAGTGGGCCTTGTGCCCTGGCTTGGGTATAAGGCCCATGAGGCCGGTCTCCCTCTGCCTAGCGGCCCACCCCGAGCCCCGCGGGCTGCAGGCCCACGATCTGCTTTTACATCGTTTCTCGGCAGACCCCTTCCCGAGCAGTAATGAACACGCAGCTCGCGGAACACCCCGCCCTGTACCTACTCGGTCATACCGCGTAGAGGCACCGCTGCCGGGAACTGTCGTGGAGGCAGGAACCAAGTTCCAACGCCACCCTCACCGCTTCCCATGCCCACCTAACCACCCACTTACGATCAATAACACTGGACCGCCGGTTGCACTTACTGGCGAGTATTTATGACCTCTCCACTACTTCGTGAGCTATAAATACAAGAAGTCTTGAGAAGACAAGGGTTGGGGAATTGAGGGAAGGAAGAGTGTAAACAGAGAGAGCAGAGTAAGGAATTGGGTCAGGTCCCCGAGAAGAGGAAAGCGCTTCAGTTGAGCCTTGGTCTTTAGAACGACCCATTGTGGGAAATCCAAACCCACTATACAAATAAGTTGTGAGTCCAAGTGAGGCCCAGCCCAACGGGTTTCAGTTTTTGGTGCGCACATATATTATTCATTAGGCTGTCCATATTTTGATAAATTATGTTATCGTGCGTTATATTTTCTTGTACAACTAAACTCTTTGAGTTTCAAATATATTATTCAAAATTTTCCTTCTCTTAAAAAGAGATTATTATATTTATAATTTTTTTTATCATAGAACAAACTATTTATTGAGTTTTGTTTACTAATATAGATACATGAAATTGAAACTGCATATTTTTTAAACATTCCTAAGGGACTATAACATATTATAAATTTAATATTTAAAATAATATGTAGGAAAAAAATAGACTTTATATCTAAAATTGAACACTTCACCTATCGAAATGAAAGAAAATAATATGTATATCATAAAGAAAACATGATCTAATTTTTTTTTTTTTTACTACATACACTTTTATTCATTAAGATTTAATTGCCTTTAATTGGATATTCATATCGCATTTTTGTTACTATACTTCTGTTGAGCCTTCTCATCCATTACATCATTGGCCTCATCATTATTCTTTTTTTTTTTTTTTTACTTTTAATTTTTTGACAATATTAAATATATTGACTTTACAAATTCATCTTAGGCAGTTTTAACTTTACATATTCAATTACTTTAATTTTGATATTATAACTAAATAATAAATCAACGAAAAATTGAAATAAAAATATTGTCCATACATATTCATCTTAGGCAGTTTAATTTTAATAGTTAATAGATACATTCAAATACATAGCCAACATTGTATTTTGATATAAATTCAAAATTTCACTTCCAAAATAACTAAGTATTATGTCCCCCCCCCCCCCCCCCCCCCCCCCCCCCCCCCAAAAAAAAAGAAAAAAAAAAAGAGTAAAACAAAAGCTAAAAGATGGAGAGTGAAGACTTGTGACAGAAAACTTAAAAAATCAAACACACTACCAAATTGTATAAATACAAAATAGTATATTATAAAAAATACAATAATTCATCAACCTAAAGTAAAGTTGTAAAAAAGAATATATATATATATATATATATATATATATATATATAGAGAGAGAGAGAGAGAGAGAGAGAGAGAGAGAGAGAGAGAGTAATCACCTTTTTCGGGAGAGAAATAAAAAATAAAATGAGAAGAAGAAGCATCAAATAAAAAATATAGTCATAAGTCAAACACCAAATTATCCAAGCCAGAATATATAATAGAATAACATTATATTCTAGTAAACTATATTTATATGCAATAAAATAACATTTAACAATTATAGAAAAGAGAAAAAGATAATAACTTAAAAACCCAAAACTAAATTGCAACCCAAAGTAAAACTCTAAAGAACACATAAATACATCAATTTAAAGTAGAGATACAAAAAATAAAAAATTCACATAAAAATAAAACATGAGTGAGAAAGAGAGTAATAACCCTTTTTATGTGAGAAAATATGTATAGAATGGGATAGAGAATATCATATTTATAGTAATAGAACGGAGATAAGAAGAGTCATAATAAAAGAAAGAAGAAAAGATAGCCGAAGAGTGACATTAAAATTAAGAGTAGTGGAGAGATGAAAAGGTAAAAGAAAACTTATGTTTGGAAGTAATGGAGAGAAATGAGAAATAGGTAAATGATGTGGCCGCTAATGTGACTCAACAAGAGCGTAGCAACAATAAATACAACGCTTCATCTTTTAGATATATATATATATATATATAATAAATAGAGGGAAAAAGAGAACTACAAAATTTGAATCCTTTTCATGTTTAATATGTATGAAGGAATTGATCCAGTGATGTTACAACTCCTCAGCATCCTGAAAAGTAAATAAACCTTAGGTAAGCAAGACAGCTATAAATTTTGTATTATTCCAAATTCATTGCATTTTACAACAAAAGACTGACTTACAATCTCTGCATAAGCGTCATGCTACTTAAGTTTGGAAATTTTGATCCCTCTCCAACTAAGTCACTAATCCTTCTACATAGAGTTGCATCATCAATAAGTGTTAGTTTGTCATATTAAAAATCACATGAACCTATCATAGGGATTTTGCAACTCAAGAACTGTTATCTTAGAGGGCTGTACTCACAGCTCGGTCAAATTACTCAAGATAGAAATGCTAGAAGGAATGGGCCCCTCAAAACCACTAGCTTGGATCTCTCTGTTAACAACTCAATTCAATTGGATTTGGATCACACCTGAAACCTTATCTAAAGATTTATATTTAAAAAATCAAGGAAAAAGGCACACACAATTTCTGAAGCTGTTTCCAACTTCGAAATAAGTCGGGCATTCTTCCAGTGAAGTTGTTACTGCTAATTCTACTGCATATGTCCCAAAACAGAAACATTATTGAACAAAATACAAACAAGAAGAATGCTATAGTCACCAAAATGACTAAGATTTTTTCAAGGAAATTCTAAGAGTACTATCAGCCACAAAAAAGGTATCAACCACTTACAGTTCTGTTAATTTCGTCAAATTAGTAAGCGCGACTGGCAACTCTCCTGAGAAATTGTTAGCACTAAGAATGCTACAGTCACCAAAAGGAAAGTTGAGGTTATTTCATGTGTTCAGAATTAAGAAAATCAATGACAATTTAAAAATGACAAATCAAACTTTATTTAAAAAATTAAGAAAAAGAAAACAAAGAAACACTCACAAATTCTCCAAGTTAACCAACTTTCCAAGCTCAAGGGGAACCATTCCAGAAAACAGATTGTTCTCTATGCCCCTAAGTATATATAATATTCTTAAATATTAAAGCCGGCTACACCAAGTGGAAGTATGACATAATTTATTGTCTATACGACAAGTGATGATAGAAATACTACAAATTTTACTACATAGAGCTTACAAATTAATGTGTCACCAATTACCAAAAACCAATTCAAACATTCATTCATTAGTGGTTGAAGTCCACTTATCAACTTTCATTGTCATATTACTTTGTAAGCTTTATGTTGTTAAATTGGTAGTAGCTCTAGCATTTTTCCCCTATATTATTGGTGAGAAAGAAAGAGACAATAAGAGCATACAGAAATGTAAGTGTGGTAATGTTTCCCAAGAAGCTTGGAAGTGGTCCTGATAAGTTGTTCATAGAGAGAGACCTGTAGCAAATTCAATTAATTAAATAAGAATGAGCATTTAATGGCTAACCTTAGACCATTAACAGTTTGTTCGCCTTTTTAATTCAATTCAATTATCATGAACTGAGGAGTGACTTACAGAAATTCCAACTGTGTAGAAGCCCATTCGTGGGGTATGTTACCACTGAGGTAGTTACGAGTGAGATGACTACAATCAAGAGGAAATTGTGCAATCAGGTGGTTAAATCAATTTTTGGAAGTGCTAATTAGTAAAACAAATAATGGTTACTCTTCTTACAGGGACTTCAAGTATGGTAGCTTCACCAGAGCTTGTGGAAGCACACCGTCAAGATCCTGCCCTTGAAGAAACCTGTGACAAGGATATATACGGTTGAATATTTACATGTAATAAATTTTTTTTTTTTTTTGAATAAAAAAGCCCCACCAAATGCAGGTCGTGCGCTCCACACGACTCAAACCGAGGCGCTAAGGTGAGGGGGACAAACCAACGAAGTGCTTGACCACTAAACTCCCACCCGAGGTCTCATGTAGTCCAAATTGTTGATATATATATATATATATACACTAATAAATTTTTGGGAGAAGATTCTCTATGGTCTAATTCACTCAAATTTCTATTTAGATGTAAAATAGCTGGCATTTAAAAATCAAATAAATATCATGTGTTTTACATCCAACTAAAAATTTGAGGAAATTTGAAGATTTAATTTTAAAATAAAATATCTATGTATTATATAAATTCTATTCAGTCAACGAGCTAGCTATACAAGAAGACCTAATATATACACACTACGCAATTTGTTCTTTCGGTTGATTAGTGAATGAAAGTTTTACGTACAATCCAGTGACATGGCATACACTATCAGGGTAGGAGCAATTGCAGAAGAGAGAATTGTTGTACAGTGGCCTCGAATCCAATTTTGGCGTTAACCAACTAGACTCATTTCTGCATGGGTCCACCCTGAAATTCCAGTCTTTCTTTCCCAATTGTAGACCTATTTCACCAAGGGCTTTCACTGCATGATGAATCAAACTTAATCAATTTCCTTTTTACCTTTTTTGTTGGCTTTAGATTTTCTAATATAGTCCATAGCATTAAAATTCCTTAACTAAGTAATAAATTCAAATAATGTAATATTATGCTCATAAAAATCAAAATCTTCAATGTTTTTCAAGGTCTTTTCTTCTCCCACGTTTTCTTTTGTGCTATGAGAAATTGAATGAGCGGTTGGGCTTTTCATTGGCCCAACTGACTATGGGTACCTTAACTGTCTGTGTAAAATACTAAAATGGTTAGGCTAATGAGGTGGCACTTTAGTTTATTAATGCCTTAATTTCAAAATAATAGCTTTTGTTGAGTTTGTATTGTTCTTTGTTTCAATAAAAACTTTCCATATTATCAAAAATAAATAAATAAATTCCAAGGTTTGCACTGCTAGCTGCGGAATGAATTAAATAAATAAATAAAAAGACCTGAAATACATTAAAATCTAATACGTAATCACTTGATAGGGATTAAAAGCAACCATTTTACGTTTGTTGGGAACTAATTGACTATTTTATATTATTTGGAGTAAAAGTGATCATTTTAAGTTCGTTAAAAACTAAAAATAATCACTTTAATTTTTAAGGATGAAAATCTCGCACATAAACTAAAATTTAGAAACCAAAAATATATTTGTGGGAGAAGAAAAAGAAGATATTAAGAATTAAGATCCCAATATTCAAAATTTTTTAAAGGTATTTTCAATTTTCTTCTCCCACAATTTCTTTTGAACTATGACAAATAGAACCATTGGTTGGGCTTTTCCATTGGCCCACTGTGATTACCCTAGACGTCTATCTATGTAAAATGGTTGGGCTAATGAGGTGACACATGGAAAGGAGCCATGGTTCAAACAAAGTTCTTCGGCTGCACACTCGGTTTTTTTTTTTTTTTAATGATGCACACACGTTAGTTTAGTGGGTTATGTTGTAATTTTAAAGTCTGACTACACATATTAGTTAAATGTATAATAGCACAAGGACTTGTAAGATGTGGGGAGAGGCAAGGACCAGGATTTAAGTCTCCAAGAGAGAGCTTCACACATATATACACTTAGATTAGGTTTAAGTATCCGTTTGGCAAAGATTATTTTTGCTAACTTATTTTGCTATTCAACTTATTTTTGCTACTATTCATGGGTCCCACTGTATTTTGTGGTACTATTCATAGGTCTCACTGTACTATTTCAACTAACTTTTACATTCATTTACTTTACCTTCATTTACTGTACTTTCAGCCAAAAGTTTTCAGTTTCAGCAAAATAAGCAAATCTCAAACGGACTCTAAGTAGAATTTCTATCTTATATAAAAAAAAAAAAATTTTAAAAAGTTTGATTACTCATTAGTTAATGTAAAATAGCACAAGGGGGTAAATTTTACAAATATAACCCTAAAAATCACTCACATGTCCATGTAAACTTGTGAGAAAAGAATTTGTGAGTTATAGTAATAGGGTAAATATACTGGTTACTATTCACATGTAAATACATTTTTTAATATTTCTTTCCTTGGAGAGAGAGAGAGAGAGAGAGAGAGAATTGATAGAGAAATAATATTTTAATAAAATGTAGTGTAGAATAAATAATCTAATGTGTCTATTTTAGAAAAGTGGATGTGTAAGATAAAATAAAAAAAATAAATTCTTATTCTAAAATAGACTTAAATTTTTGCACGTGCTAATGCGAATGCTCTAATATCTTAAAATATCAATCTAATATCTTAAAATATCAATCATAGTAAACTTGATCAATAAATATGATTTATAATGAGATATCTTTAAAAAAAAAAATAGTACAAATAGGTGATAAAATGCTAATACATACTGGTCTTCGTTCAATGTTCCAAAAAGTTTGACAAAAGTGTTTATGTATGATATGAGTTTTATTAGTAAGTACAAATAAAATAAAATTTTAAATTAGCTAATTAGCAAAAAGGACATACCTAATTTAATTAAATTTTTATAGAAGATTAAATCTACTTTAATCAATGTTTATCTAATATTGGGTTGATTTATCCAAATTAAACAAATATATATTGGAATAGATATAAAGAATTGATCTCTACTAGCATTGATCTCTTCTGTGTGGCGGCAGTGGAGGTTCAGTGTGAAGGAAGAGAGGAAGCAGAGGAATGGCATGAACTTGCAGAGGAAGCTGAGCGTGTGAGCGTGAAATGTTTTTTTTTTTTTTTGAGGTTATATTGTTTCTTTAAACTATGAGCTGATGTGGCGTAGTCTCATTGGCTAGCGTAAAACACTAGTTTTACGCCAGTTCTGGAAATGTTTTCTCAAAGATAAAACATAACTTTGGTACTGTGTTAGAAAATGCAAGACATAGGGTTCATTTGATTATAACTTATTTTGCTGAAAATTGAAATCACTGTAACAAAATAATTTTTAAATATGTGAATAATGTCATGAGACCTATTTTTAATTTTTTTTTCTGAATAAAGTTTTTGTAAGTCCCTTGAACAACGCGTAAACAGTGCATAAACAGTATGTAAACAGTATATGAACAGTACGTGAGCAGTACACTTTGTCTCCTAAAAGCTAAAATGCATGCATCAAAAACAAAAAAAAAAAAAAAAGGCAAAACGCAGGAAAATAATTCCTATCCAAACTTATACTATAGTTTAGTTATAATATATAATAGTAATAAAGAAAGAGTGTTAATTTGGTCCGGTTCTGACGCAAAAGGTGGGTTTTACAGCACCCAATGAGGAGGTGCCACATCAACAATTTAAAGAAAGCTCAACACACCATGCTAAACTCACCACAGACCCATCTCTCTCTCCCCCTCCAAAATCCTCAAAAGCCCCAATCGTCGATTCAAAAAGCTGTCAACGCCTCCGACAACGCTGTCGGAATCGAAGAAATCCGTTGAAAATGCTTATATAGCAAAACCCATTTACACCCTCCATCTTTACTCTTCAAAGTGTTGTAACAACTTCAACAAATTTGTCTCTAGTTGCAGTTGCAATAATTGTAAATTGAAGAGTGCTTCATTCACCCGAAAAAACAAAAAACAAAAAACCTAGAAAAGAGGAACTTCAAGCAAATCTAAAAACAAAATGTTGATTTGTTAAAATTGAACAGTTTTGTTAAATGGGTTTTTATGAAGGAAGAAAATTATAGGAAGGAGATTACTCCTCAAGTACGACAATGTCGTGTTGGGTTACACGTGTGAGTGAAGTCCCACATTGAATAAAGATGAGAATAATGAGTAGTTAATATAACATAATTGAGCACATACCCATTGGGCTTAGGCCTTTTGGGTTAAAGTGTGTCTCTATATGTTATATTAATTATTCAAAGAAGCTCCCTAAGGTGTTTATCTCCCAACATGTCGCTGGAGGATTCTCAGCTGGGGAGGATTCTTAGCTGGCAGTCCTCGCCGCCCCCCTGCCAGGACTGCCAACTACCCTGTTGAGTACATCCAATGTGACATATTGGATGCCCAAGAATCCCATGCCAGGCTCTCAAAACTCACGGATGTCACACACATTTTCTACGTGACATGGGACAATATGCATGAGGAAGCTGAAAACTATAAGGTCAATGCTGACATGTTGCGCAATGTTCTCAATCCTATCATCCCAAATGCACCAAATTTGCAACATATTTGCTTGCAAACTGGTAGAAAACACTTGAGCTTGCAAGAGATGATGAAGAATAAGGGTCCAATGTGGGAGATGATGAAGAATAAGGGTCCAATGTGGGAGGAGATTGCGAGGGAGAAGGGCTTGGTGCCTACAAAATTGGAAGATGTTGGGGCTTGGTGGTTTGTTGATGTGGTTCTTGGGAGTGAGACACTTTTGGATAGCATGAACAAGAGCAAAGAGCATGGATTTGTGGGGTTCAGGAACTCAAAGACATCGTTCCATTATTGGATTTGTAAGATGATGAACTCACGGAATTGTTCCATAGTGTGACAGTGGATTAGGATTTTGTTGTTGTTGTTGGTTAGCAACTTGATTTTTTTGTTTTTGTTTTTGTTTTTTTTTTCTTCTAGGGTAAATTAGAGGTTAAAAATACACAAAAGCTTTAGCATTTTTTGAAACAGATTCATTTGTTTTTTTACTTTGTTTACTGTTGTACTTCACAAAGTTATTGTAATTGTCAAATCTTGTTTCAAAACTCACAGATTCATTTCTTTCATTTTATCCATTCAGTCATACTTTCGTAGAAGTTACAAGCTCATAATCCCCCCCCCCCCCGGGGGCAGCCCCAAAAGTCACGCTATGCGCTCCTGTTCTCTCTCTCTCTCACTCACGCACACACATGCTTAGGCAAATAAAATTTCAGTAGTGCTATCAATTATGCATTAACTTCAAGTGTGAAAGCAATTGACTTGATAATAACTGGATAATGCACTATCCTCACTCTATGAGCTCCTATTTCCAATGCTCCTAATACATAATTGTTTGCAATCTATATTTCATCTACAATGTGCAAAGTCATAGCCTCATATGTAAGCATTATAAACCTACCACATGATCAAACCAGTTTGACACAGAACACTTAAAAATGGTTTATACCTAGAATGAATATTTATCAAGAGACATTGTGTGAATATAAGCATTAATCCAAAATATGTATAAACAAAAGTAAAATGTTAGGAACACATTTGATCAACAACAGTATCCTCTTTATTTATAGAAGAAACAACAGATTACACAAATTTCACAGTAACACATTCCATCAGTGCTGTTGCAGTGATAAAATTTCTAAGCATAAGTAGATGCCAAAACTTCAACACCAAATGCAAAGTATTCAATTGAAAGATCTCAGAGTTTTGATAGCAATAGAGCTAACTTCTCATCAGACACCTTAACTTCAATGCAAGCTCCCAAGGATGCAGCTAGTCTTGCAGCTAATTGATGCTTACACTGTAAGAAACAGGTAAAAAAAGAAAATGAATTAAATACAAGAAACTTGTTGCAAAAAGAAAAGGAAAGGTTAAAGGATTTGACTTCATAATTTAATGGATAAGCAAGAATGATGATCTTACACATAGTTGTTCCCCTCTATTTACAATGTCATAGAAGAACGAATAACATGCACAATAGCATTCAGCAAAGCAGAAATATTCCTCCTTCCTCCGTGATTCTCCCACAACCTAACCAGACCAAATAAGTGGAGAAACAGTTTTAGATTTCATCTTCCTCATTACCTGGTAAAAAATAACAGGTTTCTTCAACCCAATCCATCTTGGCCTCAACTACCAAATTGGCAACTTTCGGCTAATCCAGCTTCTTCAAATTTCTCATTACTTAGCTGATGTCATCTAAATTTCTAAATATTTTCTTTATAATTTCACCCAAATTGATAAATGCATGAAAAAAATATCGAAAATTTTCAAACTTTTGGACTTGAAATTCCCCAGTATCAGCTACAGTTCCAGATTCACAAAATGAAAAAAAATGTCTAAACAAAATTTAACCTTAAGGCAACTTCATGATGCGGATGCTTGTTCTGATCTGGATCGTACCATCTAGTTGTCAATTTCGTAAGCATGTCTATCCATAAGGTAACAAAACGTGTATGCAAGTAAAGAAATAATCTTCACCTGAAAGATGAACCGCCCGCTAGGCTTGCCAGAAATCCTCTTGACACCTCTTTGATCTACTATCCTTGTGGCTCGCTCAGAAAGCAAGCTGCATTTATATCCCAAAAATGAAAACCCCAAAATATTTCAACCACATTACAAAACAGTACTAATATTTGCAACACAGTGTTGAAATGGATATAGAAATTCTAACATGGAGAGCTGATCATTGGACACTGCCCCATTTCAATTTGTTTCGTGTTATCAAATTAGAAACAGTGTTCGGCTTTTTTTTTTTTTGCCGGCAATCTGTGGAGGTGGAACAACGGTGGAGGAGCAATAGAGGAGGAGATAGAGAGAGAGAGAGAGAAACGTAGGTTTAGAACGGAGAGAGAGAGAGACAAACGGAGAGAGAGAATGTCAGACGTTAATTTTATTGGCTTTATGGATAAGTTTAGAAGGTAATAAATGAGGGTAAATAATAATATTTTAATAAAAATATTTATAATAATTAAGACTTTTTTTTTTATTATTTCTCTTTTTCTCTTCTTTTTTCTCTCTTTCTCCTTCAACCTATAGCACCGGCTTCAACTTCTAGTAAACCCATACCCAGCAAAATCACAACAAAAAATCACCCAAACCAAACAAGCACCAGAAATCCACCTGCCACCATAGCAAAATCACAACAAAAAATCTAAAAATCCATACCAAAATCACCACCTGCCACCCCAGCAAAATCATAACAAAAAATCCATACCAGAAGCCAAATCGCAACCCAGACCTCTTCCTTTAGCCATCGGTCACAAAAAAAAAAAAAAAAAAAAAAAAAACACACACACACACACAAAACCCAAATCACAACCTAGAAGAACCGAATTGCAACCCACTTCGGCGACGCTTTTTGACACCAGACTCTCCACTTCGGCGGTGCAACCCAAATCGCAACCCACTCTCAACCTGGTCACAACCCACTTCAACGGCGTTTTTTTGACCCGGATCGAGTTGAAACTCTCCAACATCTGCAACAAAATTCTCAAGCACCTTAACACCAGACTCATCCCCGCCGCCGCCACTAGCGACTCCAAGGTCTTCTACCTCAAGCCTCAGCACCGATGCAAACTTTGAACGAGAGAAATGTGAGAGAGGGAGTGAGGAGGGAGGAGCTGTGACTTGTGAGAGACAGAGAGACAAAGTGAGAGTCAGAATGAGAGAGAGAGATGAGAGACTGTGGCGAATGAAAATACATAAAATATTAATATATTTTTTACCATTGAGCTACAGTGCGATTCTAAGTTTAAAATCGCGCTGTAGCATAATTGTATTATTATTATTTTTATTTTATTTTTTTTGCAATAGTGCTTGTTTACAACATCTAATGGACTTAGGCCTTAATTGTAAAATAGGCCTACATTTGGGATATGCCCAATCCGTTGGTGATGCTCTAACCATTTGTGTTTTACTTTTACAGCTGAATCTCTTCATGTTCTAATATTTTGTTTTATATTTAGTTTTGATAATTGTAACTATTATATTGAGGTATTGAGAGATAAAGATGAATTAAATTTAATTATTTAATTTTGTTTGATTGCATACACTGATAAACTGAATAATACTTCTGAATATTATTAATTTGTAGAGAAAAAAAATACACAACACTAATCAATACATATTAACCCATTAATCACTACAATTAAAAAGAACAAAATAGTCTTTATCATTTTCAATGTGAAATTAAATATTTTCACTAACTCCTCGTCTTCCATATTAACTCTCACATCTTTACAATTATGTTGTAATATAAATCCATTTTAATTAATTAATATTAAAATTCTCCAGCTGTTATATTTGGAAATATATATAGTAAAACTACCTTAAAATTTTCCATAATAATTTCAAGATTGATTACACAAAAATTGCTTCTTATTGTCCGTTTGGGAATAGCTTAATGTGTGTTTGACAAAAATTAAAAAAAGCTTATTTTACTATTCAGCTTATTTTTACTACTATTCAAGGGTCCCACTGCACTTTTTGGTACTATTCATAGGTCCTATTGTACTATATCAATTAACTTTTACCTTTATCTACAGTACTTTTAGTAAAAAGTTTCAATTTCAGCTAAATAAGCGGTACTATTCATGGGTCATATTGTACTATATCAACTAACTTTTACCTTTATTTACAGTACTTTTATTAAAAGTTTTCAGTTTCAGCAAAATAAGCGAATCCCAAACAAACTTTTATTTAGCTGAAACTGAAATTTTTTTGCTGAAAGTATTATAAATAAAGGTAAAAGTTAGATGAATAGTGCAGTGAGACCTATAAATAGTACCAAAAAGGTAAAACTTTTCTAATTATTCTATTTTTTTTAGTAAGTGTCTGTTTGGCAAAAATAATTATTTTTGCCAATTTATTTTACTATTCAGCTTATTTTTTGTACTATTTATGAGTCCTACTATACTATTTTATCTAACTTTTACTTCTCTCTATCGTACTTTCAACCAAAAAATTTTAATTTTAACAAAATAAGCGGATGTCATACAAACCCTAAATAGTAACTTTCAACTATTAATTTTCTTGTAGTAAATTAGAATGCTACGCGTTTTGTTTTTTTTTGTTTTTTGTTTTTATTGGTGATGGAATAGTATGCATGCTACGCATTTATTCGTATGGAAATTGATTGCAAATTGCATTTCAATTATTTATACGATTGTCGTGTCTGCAATGAGCTCTCCTTCCCTGTCACTCTCGCAAGAAGAACAAGAAGAGCTAGCTTGTAGTAACAAAAAAGTAAAAGATGTCAAGCACGTAGGATTCAGGGAAGAAAAGGGGTCGGGCCCGTCATCACCAAACCATGGTCAGGGGCCATGGAGTGGATCGGCCACTTTTAGAGACAAACTTGTTGGTGGCATTCCTGGTGCGTTCACGTAGGCTTTTTGCTTCGGTGAACTCATGGAAGATGAGGCGGAGTCGGATGATGAGGTAGATAATCTGTGTGAAGGGCTTGTAGCTGCCAAGTTCTCAAGGGATTTTAAGAAGCGAATCCGAACGCCATGGTCAAAAGCTCTTATAGTAAAAGTGTATGGTAGATCGGTGGGGCTTAACTTCCTCCACAGCAGGCTCCTTTCCTTATGGAAACCGGCTGGGAGGCTGGACTGTATCGACTTGGAGCATGGGTTTTATCTAACCCACTTCTCTTTGAAAGATGACTATGAAACCATTCTCAAAAATGGCCCTTGGTTCATTGGAGAAAACTTCCTCTCCATTAGGCCTTGGGAACTAGACTTTCGACCGGCATCGGCAAACGTTAATTCAATCACTGTTTGGATACAGCTGAAAGAACTTCCGATTGAATATTATAATCCTAAGGCTCTCCTGCATATTGGAAAATCCATTGGTAATGTTCTGCGAGTAGATTCACACACTGCTATGGAAACAAGAGGTAGATATGCGAGGATGTGTGTTCAAGTTGATGTGGATAAACCTCTGCCCACTGCAGTTTTAATTGGGAAAGTCAAACAACCTATCTGTTACGAAGGATTACAGAGGTTGTGTTTTTCTTGCGGTAGAATCGGTCACCATAAAGAAAATTGTCCGTATACAATCCAACCTGAGTCTTCGCCGAGGGTGCTTGATACGAAGGAGGATGAGATTTCAGATGGCCAGCCATGCGATGAGCGTGTTCCTGACAACGTGGGGCCTGAGGTGGAGCCCAGCAAGATCATGCATGAGAGTGTGCGTGAGGAGGTACAGGCAGGTACATACGGACCGTGGACTGTTGTATCACGCAGGAAGAATGTGACAAAACTTCAAGGTAGTGGAGGGTCCTACAATGGGATGGATAATGGTCGGTTAAAGCAAGAGCTGAGAAAGAATGTTACTGAAGCAAGGTTCAGTAACATTATGGGAAATTTTAAATTAAGTGATGGGCCGGCCAGGGAGTCTAAAAGGAAACTTATGTCTCAAAAGCCCACCACTGAAGCCCTTTTGGCAAATGTTGGCTTAAATGCAGGTAGTAGTGTTTACTCCCAAGCCCAAGCATCGTTGGTAAGAAGCCCAAAGAATCAGGAAGTGGGCAACGGTAAGGAGCGGATTGAGGTAGAGGGCTGTTCAAGTAAGCTGGACCATAAAGCTTCGGTCAAAGGCAAGAAAGCCATTGCACGAACTAGGGTACATAAAGTAAATTTCCAAAACATAGCTGGTAGTTGCCAAGATCGTTCCCTTCCAGTATAGTCCGTAAATCATCTTCCTCAGGAAAATCAGCATCAATTTGAGAGTGATCGTAAGGCAGATCAGAGAAGAGAGCTTCAGTCATCAGACACGCCTTGGCCGGAAGTGGGTTTCGAGTTTAGAGGGGATAGCGGCGGAGAAGAGCGCGAGAGTGGGCGTCGTTTTTCTCTCGGATCCAACTTGGGTAGAGGCGATGGATCAGTGGTGGATATGGTTAATGAAAATGCCGATGGCTATACGGTGGGTAGTGAAGCCTTTGGAGAGATTGCCAGAGAAATGGTTGGGAGTGTGTCAACGACCCTTGATGTGGTTTTCAGGGGAGGGGCAGAGCATGGAGATGCTGAAACAGAGTGCATGGATCTTGAAGGAGGAGGTCATGTCGCCACCTCCCATTGATAAGTGTCCCATCTCCTTAGCTCATTTACATTATGAATGTCATTATATGGAATTGTAGAGGGGCTTTGAAGCCCACTTTTCAAGGGCATGTTAGAGAATTGATTCGGAACCACAATCCGGCTATTTTAATTCTGATGGAAACAAAAGTTGGCGGTGAGAGGGCTAGGGAGATTACTGACTGTCTTCCTTTTGATGGTGGGATTCACACAGACACTATCGGTTATGCTGGCGGTCTCTGGATGCTCTGGAATTCAGATAGGGTGGAGGTGAGCCCGTTGTCCAACACCGAGTAGGAGATACACGCCGTAGTTAAGGTATTAAATTCTAATTCTAGCTGGTTAATTTCTGCAATCTTTGCTAGTCCTAGGAGTGCCGAAAGGCGCATCTTATGGAATAATCTTAATAAAGTAGCAGAACTCCATGAGTTGCCATGGGTCATAACGGGTGATTTTAATGAAACTCTGTCAACTAAGGATAAGTTTGGGGGAAGGGCTGTTGGGGTTAGTAGCTCTTTATTGTTCAAGGAGTGCCTGGATAACTGCAACATGATTGATATTGGGTTTACTGGTCCGAGATTCACTTGGACAAATAAAAGGGAGGTCCATGATCTTATTCAAGAAAGAATTAACAGATTTTTCGTCAATCCTAGTTGGTGTCTGCTTTACCCGGATGCTAGAGTTAGTCATCTCACAAGGTGCCATTCTGACCATTGCCCTGTCATGCTTGATATGCTTCCAAGACCCAACAGAGGGAGAGTAAGACCTTTCAAGTTCCAAACCTACTAGTTGACAGATCCCACCTTTCCAAACATTGTTTCTCAGGCTTGGAGATAACCTCATAATCTTGGAGAGGCAATTGATCTCTTTTCAAAAAATGCTACAAAGTGGAACAGAAATCATTTTGGTAACATTTTTGTTAAAAAGAAGAATATTATGGCAAGATTGAATGGTATTCAGCGGGCTATAGCTTCTAAACCTTCAAATTTCCTCCCAAACCTTGAGAAAGATTTGGTGAATAAGCTTGATATGATTCTTAGCCAGGTGGAGGAAATGTGGGCTCTCAAGTCTCGAGTAAACTGAATGATACAAGGGGATAGAAATACCACCTTCTACCATGTCTCTACTTTGGTAAGAAGGAAAAGAAATCAGATTTTGGCTATTAAAAATGCAATGAGGGAGTGGATTTATGAGGATAATGGAGTTAAGGAGCACATTAGGGATGGGTTTAGGGATATTTTCACATCCTCCTTCCTTAGTGTTCCTAGGGTAGCTCCATCGGCCTCCCAATGGCAGGCCAAGCTTTCAGATGAGGAGAGGACTAGTATCAGTGGGATTGCAACGGAAGATGAGATAAGAGCTGCCTTGTGGTCTCTGAAAGCTTTCAAAGCTCCGGGCCCGGATGGGTTGCATGTGGGTTTCTTCCATAGATTTTGGTTGATAGTGGGAAGGTCGGTAAGTGATGAAGTGAAAAGGGTCTTTGTAGAGAGAAGAGTTCCTGAATACCTGAATAGGACTCACATCGCTCTTATTCCAAAGATTCAAAGCCCGGAGACTTTAGGTAATTATAGACCGATAAGTCTATGCAATACAGTCTATAAGATTATTACAAAGATCATAGTGGCAAGACTAAGACCTTTATTAGATAAGCTCATCTCGCCCTTCCAAACTACATTTGTTCCGAGAAGAAGGGGTATTGACAATGCAATCATAGCCCAAGAGGTCATCCATTCCATCAGCAAGAAGAGAGGAAAGGTGGGTTATATGGTGTTAAAAATTGACTTGGAAAAGGCTTATGATAAACTCGAATGGAGTTTCATTAGAGATATGCTCCTCAAAGCTAACCTCCCATTGGATCTTATTGAGGTTATCATGAGTTGTGTGTCGACGGTCTCCACTTCGATTATGGTAAATGGTGAAGCGCTTGAGTCGATCTATCCTTCTAGAGGGATAAGGCAAGGGGACCCTCTATCCCCATACCTATTCATTCTTTGCATGGATTTCCTTAGCCAACTCATTGAGGAGAAATGCAGTAATAAATTGTGGCAGCCAGTTAAAATCTCTCAAAGTGGTCCGGCTTTCTCTCACTTGCTCTTTGCGGATAATCTTGTTTTCTTTGCCAAAGCAGACCTCAATAATTGCTTAGCAATAAGAGATGTTTTGGATATGTTCTGCAACATGTCTGGTCAATCGGTGAGTGAAGCAAAGTCTAGAGTTTTTTTCTCTCCTAATGTTGACAAGGACACTAGAGAGTTGTTGAGCAATGTTCTTGGGTTTATATCCACTCCCAACATTGGGAAGTACTTGGGAATTCCTATGAGGGGGTCGGGAGCCTCTTCCCATGATTACAACTTCATTTTGGATAGGGTGAAGCAGAAACTTGCGGGGTGGAAGGCCAACTTACTATCTTTGGCTGGGTGGAATGTTCTCATTCAGGCTTCCACAATAGCCATACCATCATATGTCATGCAGTGCACTTTTTTATCGAGGAAAATTCTGGATGGTATAGACAGAGTTAATCGTAATTTTCTGTGGGGCACTTCAGAATCAGCAAGAAAGATTCATTGGGTCGGATGGCAGAAGGTTACAAAGACAAAGGAAGAAGGGGGTCTAGGCCTTCAAACAGCTAAGGGGAGAAATATAGCCATGTTAGCCAAACTTAATTGGAGACTTCATACCGAGAATGATGCTCTTTGGTCTCAAGCTTTAAGTTCAAAATACTGCAATAACAGAAGGGCAAATTTGGCAATTGCTGATAAGTTGCCTTGCTCAAGGGTTTGGACTGCAATTAAAAAAGGAAGAGAAGTTTTTATGAAAGGGAGTTTTTGGAGCGTAGGGAGGAATAGTACCTTAAGCTTTTGGTATGGTAAATGGTCAAAGGAAGGCCCTCTCAGGCATCTCATTCAGGGCCCATTGCCTCGGGATGCAGCCAGTTGGGGAATTAAAGATATTTTGGGGGTTTCGGGCTTGGACTGGAGCCGCATGCCTTTTGTTTTTCCTACAGACATTAAGGAGAAGCTACAAGCTACACCATTCTCCCTTACTAGTAGAGGCAGTGATAAACTTGCTTGGGCTGAGAACCCGAAGGGCTGTTTTGAGCTTAAGAGTGCCTATAAGTTTGCAATGGGGGCTGATACAACCTCTCTTTTTACAGCAAGATGGCTTTGGAAAGCCCCAACATTGCCACGCATTAAAACTTTCATATGGCAATGTGCTCACAATAGTATTGGGGTGAAGGAATGCCTTGCTAGGAGAAAAGTGACGGAAGATGCGGTATGTCCCATTTGTAGAAGGGAATATTAATCTATTTTACATACTCTCAGGGACTGCCCATGGGCTCAAGCGGTGTGGAGGCAGATTGGTGTGCAGCCGAGTAATCACAGCTTTTGGATGTCTAATATTCATGATTGGTTAGAAATGAATGGTAGGATGAACTCTAATCACCTTGCAGGGAAACCCCCTTGGACAGTTATATTTCTTTTTGCCATTTGGAACATATGGAAGAATAGGAATGGTGTTGTCTTCAATAGGAAAAATCAGAATCTAAACTTGGCGTCTGCTATTTTAAATCAAGCAATGGAATTTGTGTTTTGTATAGAATCTCCGAGGGGGCTGACTTGTCATGTTATCAAAAGGGTGCGGTGGGAGAAACCAACTCATGGGTGGGTAAAACTTAACATAGACGGGGCTGCTGAAGGAAATCTGGGTCTGGCTGGTTGTGGGGGTTTGATTAGGGATAACTATGTTTATTGGATGGCTGGTTTTGCGAGGAGAATTTGAACATGCACCAATTTTGTGGCGGAGCTATGGGGCCTTAGAGATGGTCTTACCTTGTGCAATAATCTCAACATATCTTCAATCATTATTGAGCTCGATGCCAAAGCAATTGTTGATATTTTGCAGAACTCAAGCTATGAGAATTCCATACTCTTTCCTATCTGGGATGATTGTAGGCAGCTGATGGGGGGGTTCCATCATGTTCAAGTGAAGCATTGCTACCATCAAGCTAATCGCTGTGCGGACAGGCTAGCTGAAATAGGGACTGTACAGAATTTAAATTTTCTTTGTTTTGATAGTCCTCCTGAGGATATTAGGAATGTTTTGGATGAGGATTGTAATGGCAGATTCTTTAATAGAATCTGTAATGACCTTGCTGTTTCCTGTTAGTTTTTAATGAATCGTCTTTTACCAAAAAAAAAATTATTTATACGATTGTCGGCAAACATTGACTTGAGTAGACGAGCAAGTCATTTGGACCCCGCAAATTTTTATCTATTTATTTTTTATGAATAAAAGACGTTATAAACAAACACCAGAGAATTACAAAGGGCCAGAGTCTTTTACAAGTCACGGTCCACTAGCAGTGGGGGCAGAGATGAAGTTGGCGAAGACAGAGATGAAGAAAATGTCTAGACAACGGCAAGAAATCTGTGTGCGTCGGTGACAGAAGACAGTGAGAAGCAAACACAAAGCGACAAGGGAAGCATGACGGGATGGGAAGTCACAGGATTTTCGAGGTGTCAGTTAGTGCAAAAACGAGTTCAAATCTTCTGTCTCACTTTCTCTACTCCACTCTATACTTCACAAATAAAAACTTGCCACATGTCTATCTACTTAATTAAATCCTAATTTTGTGACTTTATTATTTCAGTTACCTAAATTAAATAAATACAGAAAATAAGAAAAACCCAAAAGTCAACACATCCCATCACCTACACAACCACCATTGTTCGCCGGAGCCATCAACACCTTCAGTCACAGCCATCCATCGAACCGGAAAATTTTGGCCGTGATTTTCCTCATCACAAAGAGCACCTCAAAATATAGAGTTTGATATGACAAGTTTTTATTTCTCAGGAACCAAAAGTCGAAAAGATATAACGTGGTACAATTAGAAAGACAAAATAAAAATAAAAGTAGTTTTATTTGAAAACTATAATAGATTTTACATCACCCACCCACCCACCCACTTTTAACTGATTGAATCAACCATAATGTTTAGTTCCTGAGAAAGCCGAGAAAAGGAATGACAGAATATTGGACTTTGTTGGAGTTTGAAGGTCCTAGATTTGGCTTGGCTTTGTTTAGAGTCCAAGATGGTACCTTACTTGGATGGCTGTGACTAGAGTAGTTGGTGGCTCCGGCGAATGAAGGTGGTGCCACTAGTGGTGGGATGCGTAGACTGTTGGGTTTTTCTTATTTTCTTTATTTATTTAATTTAGGTAACTGAAATAAAGAAGTCACAAAATTAGGATTTAATTAAGTAGATAGACATTTGGCAAGTTTTTATTTGTAGAGTATAAAGTGGAGTAGAGAAAGTGAGACAGAAGATTTGAACTCGTGCAAAAACTGAATGGATGGAACAACTCCATTCAAATTCAAATGGAATACGCTTCGGGGCAGACCGCAGCTACACGTGCAAACTTGGACAACTCCCCAAATGGGCCCGTTGGTGTTATAGACAAAGACAAGGGAACTGATAATGCATTATCCTTTGTGGGCCAGCACCCACACGTTGAAAAGGAGATGATGGAGGTCTCTAGCCCAATAAAACCAAAGGCAGGCCCAATAAACACCAAGACAATCTCTGATGACAACTTAAGCCGAACGGATGGACCTGCAACAAATTCATTTAATTGAATAAGATCTAGCATTTATTAGCTAATCCTGGACATGAGCTGAGAAGCCACTTACAGATACTCCAACTGCATAGAACCCCATTCGCTGGGTATATTACCATTGAGGCAGTTACGAGTGAGATCACTACATTCAAGTGGAAACTGTGCAATTAAATGCCTAAATCAATTTTCTAAGTGCTAATTAGTGAAACAAATAATGGTTGCACCTCTTACATTGTCTTCAGGTAGGGTAACTTCACCAGAGCTGGTGGAAGCACACCAGCAAGATCTTGCCCTCCAAGAAATCTGTATAACAAGGATATTTACAATTGAAAAATTAAATGTAATCTGAATATTCAGACTTAAAACATAATTTTGCAAACCTAATTCTATTAAGAGATGAGAAGAGATCAAATTTTTACTAGATCAAAAGCAAGCCATGATCCAACTAACCAAATGTCCAACTTTTGAAAATATGTACTTGATTCGAGGGTTGCAAAGCATAGATTAGACTACTTAAAGGGTCTAGCACACAGGCTTGAGTCTCAATTTGTGAGCGGTGGAAGCGTACAGTAATATTTAGCATGGTTAATGTAATTCAATACCTACTTCCATGGACAATGCCAACCAATATCTATTATTAACGATGTGGATTACAAACTGAATGCTAATTCTCATAAACAAAAGTCATAGACTCTTATCAACAACACTCAAAGCCTTCACAAACAGATAAAATGATATGGTTTTTCTGTTGTTATGAAATACAATGATATGCCTTGACATCAAAAAGAGACTTGCAATATATCAATTGATTAACTATGTTTGATTTTTGAATCTCGTGTACGCACAACAATAGAGTTCTCTTTTGGTTGATTAACGAATTTCAATTCATCCAAAATAATAATAAAATTAATATAAGCTAGGATGGTATTAGTAAAATAAAAGGTTTACTTACAATTCAACTACGTGGCATACACCATCAGGGTTGGAATAATTGCAGATGAGAGAATTGCTGTACAGAGGCCTCGAATCCAATTTTGGCGTAAACCAACTTGTCTTATTAGTGCACGGGCCCACACTGAAATTCCAGTCTTTCTTTTTCAATTGTTCAGCTATTTCACGAAGGGCTTTCACTGCATAATAAATCAAACTTACTAATCAAACTGGAATTTTGCTTTTATAAAATGAGCTAATGAAGAGAGAGAGGAATATTTATTGAATTCTAAATGCTGCCGAATGTATAGCTGTCCATTTTCACCAGTTTGAAATTGAAAGCTCGAAAATGTGTTGAAAAACACAAGAGCTGTTTAGACCCCCAATTAAAATTACGGCTCGATAGATTTTACACAACTTTAATACAAAGTGCGGAATAGTGTAAAAGCAAGCGGATGAACAAGTAAGCTACTCTAATCCATAAACTAAGCAACACAGCAGTATAATGGAATTAAACAAGAGTAGGGAAGAAGGATGCAAACACAGAAAACACCGAGACGTGTTTTCGAAGAGGAAACCGAAGAACTCGGCGAAAAACCTCTCCGCCGCCCTCCAAGCGGAAATCGATCCACTAGACAATCAGTTGGGATACATGGGTTAGCAAGAGACCCTCCAAGCCTAATCTACCCGATGTACCTAAGCCCTCCAAGCTCCTACTCCAACAAGGCTTCTCGGAACCGTGTCTTGTCTAGCACCCCGGATCCCGCAACAAGCTCCATGTTGCATCTGCCATTCCAGGCTTCTTCCAATGCTTCCCAGCAGCACCAAAACGTCACTCAACACACTCAAAGGGTGAGGTAAGTGTTTGGGCTATCAACCTCTCAATGGTATGGAAATGGAGAGGGAAGGGTTGAGGAGATACCACAAGCAAGTGTATAGAGAAAGGTGGGGATGACAATCTCTAATTCCCAATGTGTTTGGCTAGGGTTTTCTCTCTGAAGCATTCCTCAACATTTGTGGGTAATGAGGGTATATATAGGATAGGTGCAAAATGTGTGAGTCAGTCAGTACAGACTGGCAGAACAGCTTGTCTCGCGGGTGTCTCGCAGGAAGGCCTTACCCGCGAGATACTCGCGAGAGACAGCTGTCTCCACATGGCCTAACTCTTCGCATTCTAGCACGTGTAGGGCACATGCTTCACTTCGCGGGAAGTTAGGTCGCGACATACCCGCGAGAATCCTTCAGCCTCCAAATGCTTGAGTCTTCACACACTCTCTCTATCACACAACCCTTACAACAAATCCCACAACAAATACAGGGTATAAACGATTGATAATAATTACAATCAAATTTGGCATGGAATAAAAGCCAACAAAATACATAGTTGTAAATAACAACTTTACAGAAATGAAAATTGAAGTGACGAAGAAATATACAGAATTACAAATGGAAAGAATTGGAAATTAAGATTTCCTTACCTTCATTATCAGGAGTTGCTGCTTGTGCTGCCATGCACAAAACTAACAAGAACACAGCAACAGTAAAGCTAATGTAAGGAAGAACCCTTTTCATCGTGTCTGCTCCTCCGCTGAGTCACGATCTCTGCGCGCTTTTGAATCACAGAAAGTATGATACTATCATCACATAATGCTTCAACAAAAAACATAACATCACGTCACAGAAAATACGTTTAAGGGTCCCAAATGAATTTTATTTTATGAAGTGTGCCTTGCTTGCTTAGTACATTATCAGACGAATGGTCCAGGTACAACGATAAAGTGTTCAATGATGAGGTTGCTTTTTTGTTTTTTGGCTTTTGTTATCTGGTGCTGTTCAGCACCCGTTAAAATTTATTTATTTATAATTTTTTATTAATACAGAAAAAAAAAACATGGTAAAGCAGGACTTAAATTGTCCGTAGAATCACGCGCAATCTTAGGGCAGTGTTCACTCTATAAGGAGTATTTGTGGAGTGTGGGTAAGTTCTTTCCATATTCTTTCCTTTGCTAAAATTTTCAATTTTGACTTTGTTGACTAGTATGGATCTGTTTGGTAATGTTAGTTGAACAACAGTTTTTATTGTTTAAACAATTCAATATGTATTTTCACAACATTTAAACAATATTACTAGAAATCTTTTACCAAACGGATATATTAGACTAAGACACAGTATGAATATATAGGTACAACATTAGAGCTCTATAAAGAAGTTTGTCTATTGTGTTTTGCTATTTTTAAAATCAAAATTGTGATTGATATTATGTAATTTAAAAAAATATATTTATTTATTTTACTAGCAAAATTTTGGAAGAGGTAGATGAATAGATTTTAAAAATAATAATGATTCATTTGGACATTTCCACAAACATCTAATGATGAAACATCAAAAATTAAAACAAAATCGATGTTAGAAATTCTTTAGATCGCACAAACTGAACAATCATAATGACAACTTCATTTAATAAAACATTAATTATGTTTCAAACAAAATATCCCTGACTAATAAGAGAAAATTTTCCAACCAAAATTTCAAAATTATGATACCTCAAACTTTAGAAATTAAACTAATTTATGCATATTCTATCTAATTTAAAATTTTCCGCTCAAAACAAATAACCAAGTATAACAATAATGTTATTTTTGGAACCATAGTAAGAATACCTTAAAAGTTTCATCTAATGCTTTCGAGATTGATACACAAAAGTTCAACACTTTGGTTTTAGCCTTTAGGAGCTAGATGTTATAGGTTGCTTGTGGTTATTTGGGTGAGCGTGTCATATAATGGGCCCCTCACATGACCTAGCTGAGCCCAGGGGTTAGAGACACTCTCCCACTACCATGTGGCCCGCAAATAGGCTTTATAAGGAATCATGATTTTCCTAAATTTTCTCATTTTTCCAACACTTCTTTCATTTTTTTCAACGACTCATTTTAACAAACTATTTCATGTTTTCACTTGACTTTTTCAGGTAAAGTCCAAATATGCAATTAATTTACGAAATTTCTAATGTTAAGATTAGGTTTTAGAGTTAATTTACTTACTAATCCCCTCAAAAAAAATTAAATTATTAACACACTTAGAGTCAATAATTTTTGCAAATTTGAGGAGCCCTCTCTTTAGAGCCCATTGCTAATGTACTACTTTTCGTGATTTTATCAATTGACAACTAAATTGCAAATTACATCTCTAGAGATTGGAAGTGTTTGGATTTTACACCTTGAAATTTTAAAATTTAGATTTTATCTCCTAAAGTTTGAGAGTATTTGAATTTTACACATTGAAATTTAAAAATTTAGATTTCAGCCCCTAGAGTTCTATTTTTTTTTTTTTTGCATCAATAACCACTCCATCCATCTTTTCCATTAAGTGTCACATAAACTTGTCACGCATGCTTAGTTTATCCAATCAAATGATGTCATATCATTTTTGTAGCCTAAAATAATTAAATAATTAAATTAAAATGACATGACATAATAAAAATGATGTAGCATCATTTCCTCTATCCGTATTTTCTATTAAATACCACATAAACTTGCCAAGCGTATTTAGTTTATCCAAATAAAATAGAATAGAATAGAACTTTAGTGGGTAAAATTTTAATTATGAAACTTCAAGGAAAAAAATCTAAATACCTCCAAACTTTAGGAGATAAAATCTAAATTCTGATACCTAATGGTATAAAATCTAAACACTTCCAAACTTTAGGGAATAAAATCTAAATTTTGAAAGCTAATGGTGTAAAATTCAAATACCCCAAAATTTCAAAGGGTGATATCCAAATTCTAAAATTTTAGTGTGAAATCTAAATATTCTCAAACTTTAGGATGCAAATCTTTTTTTCTTTTTTTTTTTGAAGAGGAAAACATCCTCATATCTTATTAAATGGAAATAGAATCAAGATACAATGCTTGTATTTTATTAAGTTAATCCAAATGAATATCAATTCCTGAAATTATCAAGATAATCATTTTTTTTTTCTTTTACGGGAAATAATTATTTATTAAAGAAAAAGAGAAGCTACAAAGAAGCATAATTGCTCGCCTCAACCCTATATCAAAAAATCCAAGAACATTATATGATTAAGAGAGCATTTGACCAAAGAATGGGCAGCACCATTTGAGGTTCTAGGAACCCAACTTACATGAATGCTTGGATATTGGGAGAGCAAATAAGACATATCTAAGCAAGTGTTGAGAATTCTCCATGGGATTTCATGCTCTGGCTTAGATAGGGCCTCAACCACAACTTTGGAGTCGCTCTCAATGAAAATAGTTACAAAGTCCAAGTTGGCAGATAGCTTTATGGCACAGTTTACAGCTTCAGCTTCCGCTTCGAGAGGAAGGTTAGTGTTTACCTTCTTGGAGCACGCAAAAACTAACTCCCCTCTCCAATCTCTAGCCACAACAGCAATAGCAGAACTGGATGGATTTAGGGCCGAATCAACATTGATTTTTATCATCGATCTTCTTGGCTCAGACCAGACATAAGGATGGCTAAATGAGCAGGGCCGGCCCTAGACCTAGGCCACTTAGGCCATCACCTAGGGCCCCCTACTAGAGAAAGGCCCCCCAAATTTTGGGGTAAAATTAATATATTTTTTTGAAAAAATATTTTTTTGGAGATATAGATTTTTTTTTCTACTTTTAAGAAGTCCTAAATAATTGAATAATGCTAGAGATAATACAACTTTAAATATATAAGTCCTACAAATATATATGTCATTAATCACAAAAAATAATTTAGATAGGAAAATGCAAGAAATAAATAATATATGTTTTACTTCGAAGACCTTTACAAATTGATGTGACAATTAATATGATTTGTGAATGTCAACAACTTATTAAATGCATTTTTAAAATATTTTTTGTGATTAGTGATACTTCTTTGTAAGCCTCATATTGTAAAATTTATAATATCTTTAACTTCATTAATTCAAATATTTGTTTATTATCTTCTTGAAGCATCACGAATCACATTTATTACTACATCGTTTGTAAGTGTTTTTGTAGTAAAATTTGTTATAGTTTTAGCATTTTTACAAAAAAAAAAAGCATATTACAAAATAAAAATAATAGAGTTTTATTATTAAAAAAATAATGATATTAAACACTAGTTAAATATTATTTAAGTGATAACAAAAAAATCCCATTTATATATATCACCTTAAGTCCCATATTATCCATCGTCAGGCCCCATTGGCTATTGTACCAAATTGCTTTTATAAAGGTACACAAAGCAAATAGATGAAGGCAAGATTCAACATCCGCCTTACAAAGAGAGCAAGAAGTGTCTCCCAAGTTTACGTACTTGCTTAGCAGTTCCTTTGTAGGGAGGCAGTTAGCTGCAATTCTCCATAAATGGATTTTAAGCCTCATGTAAATGAGATTTCCAGATTTTGCCTCTAGAAGAGTCTTGATTAGGTGGAGGATTTTCGCTTCTGCAAAGCCAGTAGGTTGATTTCACTGAAAAGTCTCCTGAAGAAGTTGGAATCCATATCCATTATTTATCTTTGTGTTAGAATGAGGAGATAGGTAATTTTCAAATATGGACTATAGTATCATCATCAAAAAGCTCCCTTAATTTTTGAGTGTCCCAGTTGCATCTGTCTTGGCGAAGAAGTTGAGAAACAATCAAGGCATTATCTATGTTGGCATCTTCTTTTGGCCTTGGAATAAATTGAGGCAGGTCTAGGATCCATGGATCATTCCATATTCTAATAGAATTTCCATTGCCTACCAAAATACAAGCTCCACGAGATATGATTTGTTTAGTGCCTGCTATACTCCTCCAAATAGGAGAAGAAATGCTAGAGATTTGGTGGGTTAACCAACTACCTCTGACTCTATATTTGGCACTGATGATGTCGAAAAAATCAACAGTAAGTCACACGGTCCTCATGTGCTCGAAACAATACCTAAACAACAAAAAGAAAAAACCTAACAGAGAACACCGGTGTAGTGTTGGCCAAATATCCTCCGAAGATCAAGTTAGAATTTCTCACAACTCTAGAGTGCTAGAATTGGGGTGAATTATGCATATCTTAGTTTATGAGAGTGACATATCTTCCTTAGTTTAGAAGTCTTTTCCTTATAGGAGTCTCTATGAACGTATTTTGCGGAACCCTTTCCTTGTAGGAGTCCTTTTGATTAGCACTGAGCGTGGGGCATAAGATATTTCCATATACAACCTGCGTGAATACCAAGTAGGGCCACGTCAGAACCGTTAGTCTCGCATACCCCCTTCAGCCTATTGGCGTCAGCTTTCCATCTTCGCCTCAAGTTGACCCCGTCAGCTTGGAGCCGTAGACTCCCTGCTATCGCCATGTGTCAATGGATACAAGACTGACGGGTTTGTCTGGAATGTCGCTTTACGCCTTTACATCAATGAGTGTTCATATTTACAATTTTATCCTTATCAGCTGCCCCCTACTCCATAGCTTCGTCAGCTTAAGCTGACGGGTTATGGAGTTGAACTTTATTTATTAATTTTCTTTTGCTCAGGAGAGAGGGAAAATCATTTATGGGCGATTCCTCAAGCAGCCTTTATTTAATGCTTGGACACGTGGTGCAACTCAATTGGCTTCGCTTCTAGACGAGGGCGTCGCTTCATCTTCCGTGCATATCCTCCTTTATATATATCTCGCCTCCCCCCTCATTTTCTTCTATTTTACTGCTGTTGATTATCATACTGAACCCGTCACTTCGAGAACTTTGCCCACGTCATCTTGCTTTAGCTAAGACCGTCATCTTCCAAGAGTCCGTCAGTTTTACTTGGTAAGTCACCCTTAGTAAATATGAACACTCACTGATGTAAAAGGCGTAGAGCGACGTTCCAGACAAACCCGTCGGTCTTGTATCCATTGACACATGGCAACAGCAGGGAGTCTACGGCTCCAAGCTGATGGGGTCAACTTGAGGCGAAGATGGAAAGCTGATGCCAATAGGCTGAAGGGGGTATGCGAGACTGACGGTTCTAACGTGGCCCTACTTGGTCTCCACGCATGCTGTATATGGAAATATCTTGTGCCCCACGTTTAGTGCTAATCAAAATGACTATTACAAGGAAAGAGTTCCGCAAAATACGTTCATAAATACTCCTATAAGGAAAAGACTTCTAAACCAAGGAAGAGATGTCAACCCTTTACTACTATAAAAACCCAAGACCCTCATAAACTAAGGTACGCATAATTCACCCCAACTTTGGCATTCTAGAGTTGTGATAAGTTCTAACTTGACCTTCGGAAGGTATGTGGCCGACACTACACAAGTGCTCTCTATTAGGTCTTTTCTTTTTGCTGTGCAGGTATTGTTTCGAGCACGTGAGGACTGTGTGACTTACTGTTGATTTTTTCGGCATCATCAGGCACGAAGCAGGTTTATGCATGGACAATCCTTCTCAAACAATGTCCACCAAGCAATTTTAGGGAGGAGCTTGATTGGATTCCAACGAACTTCTAAATCCTAAACCTCACAGCATCAAGCTACTCACAAAGAACTTTTGGGAGTTGTATGACTAACATAGTGAAAGCAGGTATGGCTTGAGAGATAGATCTTATAAGCGTGGCCTTTCTAGCCTATGATAGATTCTTGCTTTTCCAACCACATAATTTTTTTTCCAGCTTTTCTTTTAGAGGCTTGAAATCATTGACAATATTTTTAGACAAAACTAGAGGAACATCAAGATAACTGGTATTAGGAGGAAGTTTGTTGAGACCCTTGCAACATTTTATTTGATTAAGGAATTGCGGACTAACTCCTTTAGAGGGAAGGGGAAAATCTCGGATTTCTCCACACTTACAACCTGACTTGACCAAAGACAATATTTTTCTAGGCAATTTTTAAGAACATTTAATTCTAAAGATTTTGCCTTGCAAAATAAAATAATTTCCTCAACATAACAAAGTTTAGAAATGGGTGGAGCTGAGCAAGATACCTTCACGGCTGATAAATTCCTTGAAAGCACCTCTTTATTATTGATTAGCCTCATCAGCATTTCACTGCCTAAGATGAATAGGTAGGGAGACAATGGATCTCCCTATCTAAGTTCATGAGAGGGATGAAAACTTGGGCATATGCCTCCATTTAAAAGGACTGAAAATTGAACTGTAGAGATGCATTGGTTTATAAAATTTAAGAATTTATCGTAGAATCCAAAGGCCTTCAGCACCGAGATAAGAAAGTTCCATTCCATTCAATCATAGGCCTTTTGAAAATCTAGTTTAACTCCCAAGTACCCTTTCTTCTTGCTAGTTTTTTTTTTAAATTGTCATTTATTCTTAAAAGATAAATAATTTTTATAATAATTCTAGAAATTAAACTTTATCTCTTAAGGTTATCTTATACTTCCACATCGTATATGTGTCTCCTTCCATGGTCAACTCCAAGTCTACAAAGTAAGAGTTTTTTTTGGTTAAATGAGGATGCGGCAAAACTAAAAAGCATTTTTTAGATAATTCTTCAAATAATTTTGTATCATCCTAGATTTTTGAACGCCCATTCTTTTTTTTTTGGGGACATACAAAGTTTATCACTATATAGGATGGCAATCTTATCTAAAAAATTTTATAGGGAGAGTTTGGGGGCCAAATTCGTATATGTTTTTTTTTTTTTTTTTGAAAAGTTTAGTATGAAAAGAGCCAAAGAAAAAGTAAAAAAGAAAGGGAATTGACATTTTAAACTTGATTGGAACTTTGCAAGAGAAGGCTCGGTTTTGGGATTGTTCAACAAATAGAGAAACACTCCACAGGAAATAGATCTTAGAAAGAAGGCGAGAGAGAGAGTGTGTGAGTATAGAGAAAGAGAGATAAGAAAGAAGTGTTTGTTTTATATTTTGTAACTACTACCCAAGAGATATAACAATGTGTCTCTACATTAATACAAAGTACAAACAACTGAACATCAATCAATACTAAGACAATTAACCACTACCATTTGTGCGATGGTCACTCCATAAGTATAAGTGCTTATGGAGTGTGTGTGGGGGAGGGGGGGGGGGGGGAAGGCCAGGGTTCAAGTTTCGAGGAAGGAGTTTCACACACATATACACATAGATTAAACAAGAATAAAATTCTTATCTTGTATAAAAAAAAAAAAAATACTAAGAAAATTAAAACATTTTGCATAAACCACCAAATGAAAAGGCACCTTCTTTGGGAGTTTTTAAATGTAAACGTGGTAGGAATTTTGTGGGGCCTAAATAATCTGGTGACCCCGACCCAACTTGTATTCGGCCCAGGGCCTATGCCGAGGATGAAGTAAAGCCCGAGGAAGGAGTGTGAAGGTCTGAACGGCCAAGAATCCCGCCGAGGACGATCCTGCCCTCGGCAACCCGAAACCGACACGTCAGCCATAGCAGCGTGGCTGGGGAACACGTCCAGGGTAAGCGGTCACCTCCACACTGAATGCCCCCACCTAACTCCACGGCTACATTAATGAAGATGCGACCTCTGGCCAGGGCTGCCTTGGTTGCTGCGACTCACAGGAGTCTGATAAAGTGGCTGATGGGACAGGCGGTCAGAGGGGAGGGGCGTGGATGATTAACAAGTGGAGGAAAGAGGTTGTGAGAAAAATGACTATATATAGGAAGAAGAAGGAGATCAGGGGGGGGGGGGGGGATTTTTCCCGGAAGGAGCCCCCGGAAGCAAGGCCATTACCGAGCTCCTCGGACCGGTGCCGAGGACAGATCTGGGAAGAAAGCCTTGGTCGACCGGCCTTCAACGAACACTACCCTGGACGTTGCCCGCTTGTTGGGGGCCTAGCTCTTCAACCCACTCTCTACAAATTCATTGTAATTGGCTAACTGGGTTTGAGTCCACTCTCTCAAAAGAAGAAGTGCTCAAACCCGGTCCCTACAAATTTATTTTGTCATGTGGCGCAGTAAGTAGGAGTGGTCAATAAAAAGTTGTTTCGTTTTATGCTATATTATATTTTATACACACACACTGATTTGTAAAAAATCTAATAAATTAAAATATTGATTGAAAAAATTTCATATTTTCTACTTTTTATAATTGTAAAAAATAAAAAATTTTATGAGTACAAAATTATTCTCGTTTGTGTATATGGTTATGTTTATGCTACTTTATTAAAATGTTACCTTCAAAAAATTAATTCTAAATTTGATATACCTATAAAAGCTTTATTATATATGGAAACAACACTAGTTATTAGACAAAGATTAATTTAGCAATTACATTTAATAAACTTTTTTGTAGCTACAAAGTAACATAATGTTATAATATATTTTAGACCCTAATACTTATATGCATCTAAATTGTTAACTTATATTCAATTATGTAACATAATTCTATATTTTTTTTAAATACCAAATTTTGAAGGATCAAAGCCATTGATTTGCCAATTTGTTCCATGGTGAATTGTGTCATCTTAAATTTAGAGGGATAAAGCACTGTGTATGCTCATTTGGCTATTTCTTGGAAAACTATACCGTATACTATTTGAATCAATAGTATTCCCACTGATCGATATACTTCTAGGGAGGGCACAACAAATAGCTTTGTTAGTCTTTTCCCTAATAAATATAATAATATGAAAATACAAATACAAATACAAATACCAATGTTAATAACAACAAAACTAATACAATTTTGATAAAAATAAACTTGATTTTGTTTATTATATTTTTTCTTGAAAAACTTATTCTAATTGATTTTTGTGAGAATAAAAATGATAATTATTATGTATAAACATATCAAACATAAACCTAAACTTGCTGAATTTTGAAAAAAAAGAATTACTAACTGTAGGGACCGGATTCGAGCGCTCTCTACGGAGTGAGAGAGTGGACCCAAGCCCAGCTTACCCTCCAATAAATTTATAGAGTATGGGCTCTAGAGCTAGGCCTTAGTAAAGAATGCAACGGCCGTGCATGGTTGTACGTGGATTATGATAGGTTAGACGTGGGTCGGACTGCCTAGTAGGTCTCCTCGGACGGGTTTATAAAGATTGAAGTTCTTTTTATTTCTTTTCAAGTAGGGTGACAATGGTTGAGAGAAAAGACCATGCTATAGTGTTTCTCTTTCTCTGGTTTTTGTCCGTCCCCCTCACATGAGGGACTTTTTACATTATATACTCCTCTCTCAGTTGATCCTAGCCCTACACTTGTTGATCAGCCCGGTTTCCACTTGAGAGCCTGTCCCATCAGCCGCATTCCCATACCTCCAGTGGGTTGCAGCGCCCCAGACGGCACTGTTCAGAGGTCCTATCCTCATTAATGCGGCCAGGGCGTTAGTTGAGGGCATTTAATGTGGAGGTGACAGTTCACTTGGGACTTGTTCCTCCACCATGCTTCAATGTCCGGTGCTTGGTTCTTGCTACTTGTTCCTTGGATGCTGAGGGGGACTCCCCTTAGAGGTATGCTGTTGGCCCACTTCCTGACCTCGATCTCCCGAGGATGTAACCATCCTCGGCAATGCTACTTGGGCCCTGGGCTCTAAACCTTCGTCCTCGGACCTCGGATATTGGAGGCGTCCTCGGCGTGGGCTTCTGGGCTAGGTTTGGAATGGGCCGGGGCTGCTGACTTATTCTGGCCCCACAATAGCCCCTCAAAATCTTGCTGTCCGCATCCTCGGGCAGAGAGGAGGATTTTGATATCCTCGGATCTGCTTCGTGTCCAATCGAGTCTTGTCCCTCGTCAGCGTTGGAGCCTTTTCAACTGCCCAAGGTGCGTTACTGGCGCTTCGATGCGCGTAACGTGTCCTGCATTAAATTCGGGCGGCTTTATGCTCCCCACGTTCAACGGGCAGATAACAATCTAACGGTGGAGATGCGTCTGGCACTTATGGGCGGGAAAACTCGCGCAGCTCTTCTTTCTAGGGTATAAGTACCCATCAGAACCGTTTCCTCACTTTTCATTTGCAATCAAGAGCTCCTGCGCCTCTATTCTGAGTCCAGCCAAACTTCCACCTCCATCTCCAGCACAAAAAGCCAGTCCGAGGAGCTCCTCCTCATTTCTGTAAGTCTCTCTGTCTCTCTCTGAGCTTTTTCCCTCTCTACTCGTCCTTCTCTTCCATTTGTTCATCTTTTAGTTCGCTTAGGCGTCATTTGGGATGGGTAGACTCAAGAAGTTTGTTGGCACTGAGGAGGCGATGGAGAAATTCATCGCCGATTACAAGATACCGGCCAACGTGGGCTTGAGGTATTGTGAGGAGGGGGAGTGGTACCTCCAGAAGCGAGAGGGCGAAGTGGTGATTCCTGTCATCGCTTTCCTTGAAGGGGGGATGAGGATCCCCATGGGGCCGGTGATGAGGGGTTACCTCACCTACTTTCGGTTGACCCCCACCCAATGCGCTTCCAACATGTTCAGAATTCTGGGCAGTGTAGACGCCCTTAACGAAAAGATGGGTCTGAGGCTGACCTATCATGATGTCAACTACTGCTACAATCTTTAACATTTGAAGAACAAGTCCTACTACATGAGGACGAGGGACGACAGGGTCCGGCTCATCCAGTGCCTCCCCGAGTCCAACAAGGGGATGAATGAGGATTTCCTCATCGTGTCTGGAGCGTGGCAAGATGGCCTCCATTGCCCGACGACAGAGGGAACGCCAGGTGGGACAGGGGGAATAGGAGGGGATTCAAGGATTCTGACTTCTTTTCTGCATTGTTTCTTCTGGTATTGTTTGGATTCTAACTGTGGATGTGTTTTCCCTTTGCAGATCCGCACTCTTTTGCGCGCCATTTCAGCTTGGTCAACAGGGAGGACTTGCAGAAGGCGCTCAGGTCTGCGGAATTTGAGAACGAAGCCGACCACCAAGTCAGAGCTGCGCACAAGATTTTGGGGTACACTCCGCTTCAGAAGTCATTTGCGGCCCCAAAGTACGTGATCAGAGCTAAGGATCCTCGGCTGCAGAAAATAAAAGTGACCGAGGACGGGTTCGAGTTTCCCAAGGATCCCTCCACTTCAGAAGGTGTCACAGTAGCAGTCTCTTCGTCTTCCCATACATTCCCAGAGGCTGCGGAAGAGGACCTAGAGAGGGAAGGGGACGCTGCGGATTATGGTTTTGCCGAGGACGATTTCAGCATTTTCGAGCAACTGCATCAGTCCGAGGACCCTTCTGGAGACTTGGGTGATCCTCGTCTAACCGAGGCAGACTTCCTAGCGTCGGACAAATCTGCTCAGCTTGAAATGGGCTACAAGAAGAAAGCCCAACCCACCCTACTCGACCTACTCGAAGGTCAGCCGGGGAAGTCCAAACCGAAGCTTCCTCCTCCTCCTCCTCCTTCAAAGGCTCGTCCTGTTCAGACCAGGTCGGCCTCAACACAGCCCAAGCTTCCTCCTCCTCCTCCTCAGCCGAGCCCGCAGTCTAGGCGCTAGCCTGCTGACCCCAAGCAGAAGAAGGACAAGGGCAAGAGGACCCTTGAGGACAATACTGGGCCCACGCGGGAGGGCGATGGCAGTCGTCGGCCATCGAAGCAACTGAGGATAGGCTCCTCAACGCAGGAAAAACAGGTCGCACCTGCGCCCGAGGTCCAGGCATGGTTCCCCGCCCCAATGCTCCATGGGGCTCCTCTGAGGGATGACTCCTCCCTCAGGGACTTTAAGGAAGGCGAAGGCGCGTTTGTGGCCGACGCCGTAGAGAGATGTCTGCTCCTTCCTGCGGACATGGCGGAGCTGGGGACTATGAGGAGTAGGGACGTCTTCCTCAGCCTCAAGCGCTACTTGGGGATGGTAAGGCCCTTAACACTTGTGCTTTTTCTTGCTTCAGTTTCTTTTTTGTTGCTTTCGTTTCTTTTTTGAGCTCGGCTAATCATAACTTATCTATTTCGTTTGGCAGGCTGTACAGGCCACCTTCAGGCTGGAAGAGGCGGCCACTGAGCATGGGAAGGCCATGGATTTAGAGCGCGATAGGCGCTTGGTGGCTACTCGGACCCTCAAGACGTCCAATGAGGACCTTGCCAAGGCCAGGGCGGAGCTGAAGGCCATGACCCAGGCTAGGGACAGCGCAATGTCAGGCCTTGAGGGTGCCCAAAGGCAGGCCGAAACTCAGACAAAGCGTCTGGGTGAGGCAGAGGAGCAGCTGAAGCTTGCCGAGGAGCAGATAGCTGGCTTGACGAAGAAATTGGCCGATGCTGAGGAGGCCAAGAGGGTGGCTGAGTGGGCCAAAGGGGAGGCTGAGAGGGCAAAGTCTAAGGCAGAGCAGGGCAGGGAGGAAGCCTGGGCCACTAAGCAGGAAGCTGAGGAGGCAGCCTATGCTGCCGGGGCAACTGAGACAGCAGCTGCCTACAAATCCCAAGTCCCTGGGGTATGTAGGCGCTACTGCTCCGAGACTTGGAGTGAGGCCCTCAGGCAGGCTGGGGTAGAGGCCTCCTCTGACTTGTGGAAGGAGGAGAATGTGTACTTCCCTCCTGTTATCCTCGAGCCTGCCCCAGATGGCTCAGAAGCCGAGGGGACTGCTGTGGAAGCTGCTGCCACCCCGGGCGAGGGGGCCTCGGACGCTGGGGCCACTGACGAGCCAGTCCAAGGGAGTACCCCCTCCTCGGCGGTTGAACTGAGTGATGGCTCCAACGACGATGCACCTCAGCAGGCTGCAGAACCTTCCCTCGATGCCCAGGTTTCTTCTGCTGAGGGGGCAGCTATTCCTGCTGTGCCTCTGCAGGCCATCCCCATTGGCCAGGGCTCGGAGGGCCCTGAGGCAGCTGCGGGCCAGCCACCCACCGAAGCGGGCAACTAGGCTCCTAGGCGCTTCTGCATGCTGGACTTCATTTTTGCATCTCTTGCTTCTCTTTTTTTTCTTTACTTGTAATGTAAACTCTACTGATGTAATTCCCTTGAATTTAATGAAATGAGAACTTGATTTCCTTTCCTGTTTGTTGTGGCTGTTTGTTTATTTGCACATTATCTTCTTTTCCTTTACTTGCACGATTTTAGCTTCAATTGCATCTCGGCCAATCGCGGCATCAGTTATTATAATGAGAGGGCGTGCATGCTCTGATGCACTTTTCATTTCCTGAGGACCAGATAGAATTCCTTCGAGTTGACACTTAGTGTTTCTTCAATGTAGTTAGCTTTTCCTTAGGCCTGAGTTCGAGGACCATGCAGAGCCTTGGTCCTGCTTGATAATTAGCTTCTTGAGGTAACTTCTTGAGGCAAATAGTGCTTGATACTTAGCTTCTTGAAGATAAGTGGCTAGCTCCCCATAGGCTTGGGTCCGAGGACCGCGCAAGACCCAGGTACAGTTGCTGCCTTCAAGGTAAGTGGCTAGCTCCCCATGGGCTTGGGTCCGAGGACCGCGCAAGACCCAGGTACAGTTGCTGCCTTCAAGATAAGTGGCTAGCTCCCCATAGGCTTGGGTCCGAGGACCGCGCAAGACCCAGGTACAGTTGCTGCCTTCAAGATAAGTGGCTAGCTCCCCATAGGCTTGGGTCCTTGGACCATGCAAGACCCAGGTACAGTTGCTGCCTTCAAGATAAGTGGCTAGCTCCCCATAGGCTTGGGTCCGAGGACCGCGCAAGACCCAGGTATAGTTGCTGCCTTCAAGATAAGTGGCTAGCTCCCCATAGGCTTGGGTCCTTGGACCATGCAAGACCCAGGTACAGTTGCTGCCTTCAAGATAAGTGGCTAGCTCCCCATAGGCTTGGGTCCTTGGACCATGCAAGACCCAGGTACAGTTGCTGCCTTCAAGATAAGTGGCTAGCTCCCCATAGGCTTGGGTCCGAGGACCGCGCAAGACCCAGGTACAGTTGCTGCCTTCAAGATAAGTGGCTAGCTCCCCATAGGCTTGGGTCCGAGGACTGCGCAAGACCCAGGTACAGTTGCTGCCTTCAAGATAAGTGGCTAGCTCCCCATAGGCTTGGGTCCTTGGACCATGCAAGACCCAGGTACAGTTGCTGCCTTCAAGATAAGTGGCTAGCTCCCCATAGGCTTGGGTCCGAGGACGCACAAGGCCCAGGTACAGTTGCTGCCTTCAATTGGCTGTAAGTAACTAGTTTCCCCATTGGTAGCCCATTCTGGAATGTACTGATGGCGACGGCGTCATACTTGCCGTCCAGCTCGTTGTAGATCTCCCAGTACGTGTCCGAATAAGCCTTGAGGGTCTCCCCGTCATGCATAGATAGGGACAGCAATGCGCTCATGGGCCGAAGAGGCCTGCTGTTCGTGACAAAGCGGGAACCAAAGGCCTGGGTCAGCTGTCTGTACGAGTCTATGGAGTTCGTCCTTAGACCGTTGAACCACCTCATCGCCACGGGTCCCAAGCTGGATGGGAAGACTTTGCACATCAGCGCCTCGTTCTTGGAGTGAACAGCCATCCTCTGGTTGAACTGGCTCACGTGCTCCACGGGGTCCGTCTTGCCATTGTAAGCAATGAAGGTTGGCTGCTGGAACCGCCGAGGAAGTTCCGCCTCTTCTATACGACGCGTGAAGGGCGACCTGGAGAGCTGATCCAGCGCCCTGCTCATGGCATCGCCTCCTAAGCCCCTAGGGGTTGGGTTGGCACGCCTTCGCCTCTGGTAGCGCTCCTCCTCGTGGGAGAAAGTCTCGCTAGGGGGCGTTCTTGACCTCTGCCGGTATTCATCATCGCTCTCGTCGTCCGAGGGCAAGTCAGGGCTGAGTTCGGATTGCCTCCGCTGCGCACGGCGCAGCTTCCTCTTCAGATCGTCAATCTCGCGTTGCATGGCCACCTTACCATCCTTCCTCTGAGAGGTGTGGCTATGGGCCTCCTGCGATCGCGTGGCCTGGCCATCGTCGCGCTTCTGGGGAATGTACCCGTCCCCCTGGCTTTCACTCGCCGTTGAAGTACGCACGCTTCCTTCTCGAAGACATCTGTTGTCGTTCTGACCGCCTCCGGGGTCGCCATAGTGACCCTGAGGCCGTGACTTCACCGGTTCTGGTCGATTGGGAGTTCTCTGGTGAGGGCCTGATCCTACTATGTTCGACTATTGTCCTTACCAACGCACAAGCTCTTCCCACAGACGGCGCCAATTGTAAGGACCGGATTCGAGCGCTCTCTACGGAGTGAGAGAGTGGACCCAAGCCCAGCTTACCCTCCAATAAATTTATAGAGTATGGGCTCTAGAGCTAGGCCTTAGTAAAGAATGCAACGGCCGTGCATGGTTGTACGTGGATTATGATAGGTTAGACGTGGGTCGGACTGCCTAGTAGGTCTCCTCGGACGGGTTTATAAAGATTGAAGTTCTTCTTATTTCTTTTCAAGTAGGGTTACAATGGTTGAGAGAAAAGACCATGCTATAGTGTTTCTCTTTCTCTGGTTTTTGTCCGTCCCCCTCACATGAGGGACTTTTTACATTATATACTCCTCTCTCAGTTGATCCTAGCCCTACACTTGTTGATCAGCCCGGTTTCCACTTGAGAGCCTGTCCCATCAGCCGCATTCCCATACCTCCAGTGGGTTGCAGCGCCCCAGACGGCACTGTTCAGAGGTCCTATCCTCATTAATGCGGCCAGGGCGTTAGTGTAGAGAGAGAAAATTCCCGACCTATCACAAGCTGACACGTCACACTACCAAGTCTACAAAATACAACCAATTACAAAGCACCACATATTGTTGCTAGGTTTTACTATTGCTGTTCAGAAGCCAATAGAAATTTGCCAAGTGTCATGCAAGAACCAATCACACATCAGCGCACGTGTAAGCGATGACCCAAGCAACCTCGCACGTGTAAGCGATGACCCAAGCAGCCTCGCACGTGTAAGCAATGACACAAGCGGACCAATCAGATTGTGACATGTGTCACCAATCAAACTCTGCCACGTGTCGCTCATCCACCCCAAAACTCCTATAAATAGAAGCCTTCCTGAGGCATTTAGGAGGACACCAAGCCATTTGAAGCATTCAGAAGTCCAGAAGTTCTGCCGGAACCAAGCTCTAAAGCCTCCAAGAACTTCAAGAACTTCAACCTTCGAATAAGAAGAACATTCGAAGAGAAACCATCAAAATCATCCGCCTAGATCCAAAAGTCTACGGGAATCAAGCCTTAAGTGTCCGAAACACCAACAAACCATAAATCAGTGAAGCTCTACGGATTCAAGCCTCTAAAGCCCCGAAGAACTTCCACCACAAATCCAAGAACACGAAGAACACACGAAGAACACGAAGAACGTGAAGAACAAAGGATTTCTAACAAGCTCATGGCCAGAGATTCATTGTAATTCCGTTTTAGCAATCTTTGATCTATCCTTCAACCAAATTAAAGGATATTTTGTGTTCAAGTCACAATCACATTACCACAAATCCAAATCAATAAATCTTGCAAGGAGATCGAATCAGAGGATCACTCTTTTGTAATCAACAGAGAATTATACCACAATCATCAATACAAATTCGCATTTGTGCAACTATTTTACTTGTTTGATTTATTTCGAACTAAGAAATTTAGTCGTCCACATATTCTGGCACGCCCGGTGGGACCTCTCTGCCTCTCATCTCTTTCTCCTTCAAAGGAAAAGAAATTCGACATCATTTTGCTACCAGCTTCAATGGCCTCTAGCAAGAATGCCCAAAAATCAATAGTTGATGCTTCCAGTGCTGAGGATTACGTTGGCCCAATCACTCGCAGTCGATCCAAAGCTCTTGATCAACTTCAACCCCAACCAACCAAAGAAAGCCAACCTCCTACTGTCATCTCTTTGGATTTTCTTGCAAATAGGAAAGCTACCACTAAGGATTCATATCTCTCGAAAGATTTGGAGAGCAGTAATGAATCATCCCCAACAAAGACCTTTTCTATCAACTCTTCACCTGTGATGAGAAATTTAAGGAATAAAGTGCCTTTAACTCATCCTACTTCATCATTTTCTCCATCATATCTAGAAGTCATGCCAGTAATGATGACTAACACCTCTACCATGGAAGAAAAGATGGCTGAAATGGAACAAAGGATCAACCTCCTCACAAAATCACTTGAAGAAAAGGACGTCAAAATTGCAACCCTAATGAACAAGCTGGAGGTAGAAGATTCGGGTGAATCAAGTCATGGCCTTGAGCGCCCACCTGGCTTTACCTTGAAAGGAGAAAATGCTAAGGGTGATAAGGGAAAAGAAGGTGAAGGCAGTTCTCAACACAGACATTCCACCTCAATGGCTTCGATATCTGTCCAACAATTGCAGGACATGATAACGAACACCATTCGAGCACAATATGGAGGTTCTTCTACAAGTTCTCTCATATATTCGAAGCCCTATACAAAGCGCATCGATAATATGAGAATGCCAAATGGGTATCAACCCCCCAAGTTCTTACAATTTGATGGCAAAGGAAACTCTAAACAACACGTGGCTCACTTTGTAGAAACCTGTGAGAATGCAGGGACTCAAGGAGGCCTCTTTGTAAAGCAGTTTTTCCGTTCACTAAAAGGGAATGCCTTTGATTGGTATACAGACCTAGAACCCGAGTCAATTGATAGTTGGGAACAACTTGAAAGAGAGTTTCTCAACCGATTCTACAGCACAAGGCGCACGGTGAGCATGATGGAGCTTACCAATACCAAACAGTGGAAAGACGAGCCCGTCGTTGATTATATCAATCGATGGCGTTCTTTGAGTCTAGATTGCAAGGATAGACTTTCTGAGATATCTGCTGTAGAAATGTGCATCCAAGGCATGCATTGGGGACTTCTTTACATCCTTCAAAGGATAAAGCCCCGAACATTTGAAGAGTTGGCAACTCGTGCACATGATATGGAATTGAGTATCTCTAGCCATGGAAATACGAAACCTCCCGTACCTGAGGAAAGGAAAGAAAGACGGGAAGTAAGGAAAAATGACAAGAATCCGAAAAGTAATGTCAAAGACTCAATGAATGTCAACCCTACCCCAATCAAAATTTCAACAAGAAATGTGAAGGCCAACGAAAAGAGGCCCGAGGTAGGCCAACAGCGTGAGACGCGACGCTCATCACTTAAGGAATGGGAACAAAAAGTGCATCCTTTCCTAGATGCCGATATGCCCGAAATGCTAGAACAATTGCTCAAGTTGAAATTAATTGAATTGCCAGAATGCAAACGACCGGAGGAGATGGGAAAAGTTGATAACCCGAACTATTGTAAGTATCATCGCATCATAAGCCACCCAATCCAAAAATGCTTTGTTCTTAAAGAACTCATCATGAAGCTCGCCAAGGAAAGGAAAATCGACTTGGATTTTAATGATGTTGCTCAGTCAAACCTTGCAACCTTTGCTTGTGGGTTACCTTGTTGCATGTCTCTAACTACTAAGCAGGGGGCAAATACCACTCTCGTTTAGTTTGGTTCTCTAGAACCTGTTCAAGTTCAGCTCTCACAAAAGGCATCTGATTATAATTCAAATGATGATAAAAGGTCAATAATGGATGAGGAAGAAGGCTGGACGGTGGTTACTCACAGGAGATGGAAGAAGAGACATACATTCCCTCTTCATTTGATCACCCAAGAGTCTAGAAGAGCACAAAACCAGATTCAGCCTTGGTCAAGAAGAAGGAGTGATAAAAGGCAAGAAAGACTGGGAACAAAAGTGTCTGACGATTTAGCACAAACCCCAAAACTTCGAAATCTCATCACATTGGATGAATTCTTCCTCAGAAAATTCTTTCAAAATGACTCAGCCGAGGCCGTTCACACAGTCTCTCGTTGCGAAATTCAGGATGAAAAGGAGGATGTTGACCATGGTGGTCCAAACGAGACTTTGTCATCTTTGGAGGAACTCCAATCTCGAGTTAATGAAGTTGAACCCTTGCAATCCTCCATCTCACCAAAAGAAGCACTCACTCAAGCTCTTGAAAAGCCAGAGATATACACTCCTCCTACCAACACGCTTCAACAAACCCAGGAATGTTACGCGTGTTCTCCAGACTTAACTTTCACTGATGAGGATTTGTTGTTAGGCTCTAAGCCCCACAATCGTCCACTTTATGTCTCTGGTTATACTCGTGAACAAAAGATCGATCGTATTCTCATTGACGGAGGTTCAGCTGTTAATATACTACCAAAAATGACGATGAGACGACTTGGTCTTGCTATGGAGGAATTATCGCATAGTCGTTTGGTCATTCAAGGTTTTAACCAAGGAGGACAACGCGCAATCGGCATGATACACTTGGAATTAATCATTGGAGAATTGACAAGTAACATTTTGTTCCATGTCATCGATGCCAAGACAACTTACAACATGTTGTTAGGACGTCCATGGATCCATGGAAATGGAATAGTGCCATCAACTTTGCATCAATGTTTCAAGTATCTTCAAGGTGGAATAAAGAAGGTCAATGCCGACTTAAAGCCTTTTGCTGAGACTGAAGCTCATTTTGCTGACGCAAAATTTTATGTAGAAGATAACATTGCTAGTGAAGTCCTCCCAGTTGAGATCCTGTCTATGGAAAGCAAGCAGAGTGAAAAGAAGCATGTTAGATTCATCAATGAAAAGGATAATCCTTCCTCAAAGAAAGGTCCAGAATGCGGGAATGATCATTCTAGTGAATCTACCAGTAATTCAATAAGAGCTGAAATTTCAACACCTTCTAATAATCCTCCATTCCTCCGTTATATACCATTATCATGCCGCAAGAATGGACAGTCACCATTTGTGGAATGCCTTCAATCTACAAAAGACATGGAAAAGCCTCCTGCAAAGCTTACAATGGAAGATGTAGCCATATTGAAAGAAAATCATGTCATGCCTTTAACTTCATCTACGAATCTTTTGCCCTCAAAGCCATTAAATGGATTCGTAAGGTCTTCACAAAATCTGACAGAGCATGATATTCTACCAAGTGAGCGGACGAAAGAATGGTTTGACCCAAAGGCATATAGGCTGTTAGCCAAAGCAGGCTACGATTTCTCAAAACAAGGAGACTTAGGGAAACTAATTCCAGAAGCCACCGGAGAAAAGATGCATGGCCTTAGCGAAACACAAAGGAAAATGCGGCTTGAAGGGCATAAGATTCCTATCCCAAAGACCGGATTAGGTTATACTCCGGAACAACCAGCTCAGATATGGATCAAGAGGAGAACCAGTGCTTCAAGTTCCCAATACATAACAGTGGAGGTCGGCGAAAGTTCGAATCAAAGAAAAGATCACTCTTCATCACGTGTCTCAGTGTTCGATCGCATCGAGGCCTCATCGTCACGAGTTACAGTTTTCGACAGGTTAAATACAACTTGCTTAACACAAAATCGTGACACTCTTGCTTGTAAATCAGTCTTTGATAGATTGGGGGCAACAAAAAGGCCTGGTGATAATCATTCTCAAAATTCAATAAACATTGAGGATCAAGGGGAGAAGAAAGCTAATGATGAGATCCGCAGTAGCATTCCTTCACGCATGAAACGTAACTTTGCCTTAGATATCAGCATTGAAGGATCGCTTAAAGTCAAAAGACGAACGATTGTACACACAAGTCAGTCACTCGCCCACAATGAGCAAATTGAAGAGGTATCATCCTCGTTTCATATTACAATAGAAGAGGATACAATTTCAGATGCTGAAGATGAAGAGGTCGAGGAAGCTCCTCCAGCCTTGGAAGATGGAGGACAGGCTACAGTTAATGAACTTAAAGAGGTCAATTTAGGAACTGCTGAAGAACCTCGGCCAACTTTCATCAGTGCGCTTCTCACCCCTGAAGAAGAAGAAGGGTACCTCAAGCTCCTAGTAGAATACAAAGATGTGTTTGCTTGGACTTACAAGGAAATGCCCTGGCTCAGTCCAAGTATTGGTCTACACCATTTGGCAGTAAAGAAAGGCGTGCGCCCAGTTAAACAAGCCCAAAGACGCTTTCGGCCGGAGCTTATCCCTCAAATAGAAACTCAGGTCAATAAGCTAATCGAGGCGGGTTTCATTCGTGAAGTACAGTACCCGGAATGGATCGCTAACATCGTCCCTGTCAAAAAGAAGAATGGACAAATCCGGGTGTGCGTTGACTTCCATGATTTGAACAATGCATGTCCTAAGGATGATTTTCCATTACCCATCACTGAGGTCATGGTTGACGCCACTACTGGTCATGAAGCTTTATCTTTCATGGATGGTTCTTCAGGCTACAACCAAATTCGAATAAATCCTAAGGATGAAGAGCTTACAGCTTTTCGTACTCCTAAGGGCATTTAATGTTATAAAGTAATGTCTTTTGGATTAAAGAATGCTGGTGTTACTTATCAATGAGCCATGCAAAAGATCTTTGATAATGTACTTCATAAATACGTGGAGTGTTATGTCGATGATCTGGTGGTTAAAACAAAAAGGAGGGAAGACCATCTGGCAGATCTACGATCCGTGTTCAACCTCCTAAGAAAATATCAGCTTAAAATGAACCCACGCAAATGCGCCTTTGGCGTAACATCGGGGAAATTTCTTGGTTTCATTGTGAGGCACCGCGGTATTGAAATTGACCAGTCCAAAATTGAAGCTATCCAGAAAATGCCAGAGCCCAAGAATCTGCGAGAACTTAGAGGCTTACAAGGAAAACTAGCCTACATACGACGATTTATCTCGAACTTGGCTGGTCGATGTCAACCTTTCAATAGATTGATGAAGAAGGATGTGCACTTTGAATGGGATGAGGCTTGTAGTAATGCTTTTGCGCGCATCAAGAGATACTTGCTTAATCCTCCAGTTTTGGGTGCTCCTATTCCAGGAAAGTCTCTAGTGTTGTACATTGCAGCACAAGAAAAGTCTTTGGGTGCTCTTATGGCGCAAGAAAATGAAGAGGGGAAAGAAAGAGCCCTTTATTATCTAAGTCGAACTCTCAATGGGGCTGAATTAAATTATTCTCCTATTGAAAAGATGTGTCTCGCTCTTTTCTTTGCTATAGATAAACTGGAGCACTACATGCAAGCATACACGGTTCGTTTGATAGCAAAAGCGGACCCGATTAAGTATGTCCTCTCTAGGCCAGTGGTTTCGGGTCGTATAGCTCGATGGGCGGTCTTGCTACAACAATATGACCTTGCATATGTTCCACAAAAAGCTGTCAAGGGACAAGCATTGGCAGATTTCTTAGCTGATCACCCAGTTCCATCTGATTGGGAGTTCTCCGATGATTTCCCGGATGAAGACGTGTTTTACATTGAAGTAATGCCACCATGGATGATGTTTTTCGATGGGGCTGCACGTCGAGAAGGAGCAGGGGCAGGTGTAGTGTTTGTTTCTCCACAACGGCAAATACTTCTGTACTCGTTCTCATTAAGCGAACTTTGCTCTAACAACGTAGCCGAATATCAAGCATTGATTATTGGTCTACAAATGGCCATTGAGATGAGCATATCGCAACTTGAGATCTTTGGGGATTCCAAATTAATTATCAACCAAATCTTGGAGCAGTATGACGTCAAAAAGGAAGACCTCATCCCCTATTGCAAATATGCGAAGAAGTTGCTAACAAATTTTGAGGCCATCACATTGGAGCATATACCAAGAGAGGAGAATAGACAGGCCGATGCTTTAGCTAATTTGGCTACCGCCTTGGCATTATCCCAAGAAGAGACCACCAAAGTTGCTATTTCCCAGAGGTGGGTGGTACCTCTTGTGATTGAAGAAGAAGAAGAAGAGCAAGCCAACATCATTTCGGTATGCCTTGTTGAAAAAGAAGATTGGCGACAAGCGATCATTGAATATCTTCAACATGGAAGACTCCCGGATGATAAACGCCACAAGACTGAAGTTCGGCGGAGGGCTGCTCGATTCATTTACTACAAAGACACTCTCTTCCGCCGTTCATTTGATGGATTGTTTCTTCGTTGCTTAGGAGAGGAGGAGGCTAAACAAGCCTTAGAGGAGGCTCACTCAGGAATATGCGGCGCACATCAGTCAGGTCCTAAGTTACATTATAGGATCAAACGAATGGGTTACTATTGGCCTACAATGGTGCAAGATTCCATGGAGTGCGCTAAGAAATGTGAAGCTTGTCAGTATCATGCGAACTTCATCCACCAGCCGCCAGAACCTCTACACCCAACTGTAGCTTCTTGGCCTTTTGATGCGTGGGGGCTTGATGCAATAGGACCATTACCAAAGTCATCCGGTGGCCATTTATACATCTTGGCTGCAACTGATTACTTTTCAAAGTGGGCGGAAGCTGTGCCCCTTAGGGAAGTGAAAAAAGAGACGGTGGTTAATTTCATTCGAACTCATTTGATCTATCGGTATGGTGTCCCTCGGTATATCATAACTGATAATGGAAAGCCGTTCTACAATAGGTTGATGACGGAATTATGCGAGAAGTTTGAGTTTAAACAATACAACTCCTCCATGTACAATGCCTCGGCAAATGGACTAGCTGAAGCATTTAACAAAACGCTTGGCAGTTTGTTAAAGAAAGTGGTATCCAAAACAAAGAGGGACTGGCATGAAAAAATCGGAGAAGCATTATGGGCATATCGAACGACATTTCGAACGCCTACTCAAGCAACGCCATATTCTCTTGTCTATGGAGTGGAAGCCGTCCTTCCTTTGGAACGTCAAATCCCATCATTACGGATTGCCATTCAAGAAGGATTGACTGGAGAAGAAAATGCCAAGCTCAGATTGCAAGAATTGGAAGCACTTGATGAGAAGAGGCTCGAGGCCCAACAACGCCTTGAGTGCTATCAAGCTCGTCTTTCAAGCGCATTCAATAAAAGAGTTAAACCACGATCATTCCAAGTTGGTGACTTAGTCCTCGCTATTCGAAGACCTATCATCACAACTCATCGTACAGGCAATAAGTTCACTTCAAAATGGGATGGACCTTATGTTGTGCAAGAAGTCTATTCCAATGGAGCTTACAAGTTGATTGACAATGATGGTGTAAGGATCGGCCCCATCAATGGGAAGTTCCTCAAACGCTTCTATGCTTGAAAGTCAAGAAATTGCTCCTCGGCAAGAGCTTAAACTACCCACTGTAATGCTGCAAGGGTACATGATGTCTTCCCATTACCTTTGAAAGCATACTAATAAGAAGAAATTAATTCCACTCTATGTCACCAATTGCTAGTGTGGCGTAGTGGTTGGATGCCCATGTCGCCCTTGAGGGGTCTCGGGTTTGATTAGTGGTGATACCCACTATTACACACTGAGCCCTCCTTTTTGCAAAAAAAACAACAAAAAAACAAAATTTAAAAAAAAAATCATAAAAAAAAAAAATTTATTTTGAACTACGTGATGACTTGATCCCTCTCAAGGGTATGTAGGCAACTTAGTATCTTTTGCTAAGTTCAGTCACGCACTAAAAAAAAATTATTATTACCAAATTATCAAAAAAAAAAAAAATGAAGGAGCAGAGAATGAAGTTTTCTTTATTGATTGACAAAAGGAAAATAGTACAGGAGAAAGCTTGATGACACATATGAAGGGAATTAAAACAAAAAGCTTACAACATCCATTTCAAGTCTTTCAAGCTAGAACAATTATCTTCTAGAAGGGCTCGTATCTTCTCTAAAGCCTTCATATCCTGGTCTTCAAGTACAGGAGTGGATTTGACTTCTTCAAGTTGTTCTTCTAAGGCTTGCACAACATCATCTTGTTTAACTTGATGAGATTCAATTTGAGACACCGATTGCTCTAATTGGACAAGCTCGGTTCGCAAGTCAGCGATCCTCAACCTAATGGTATCAAGCTCAGTCTTCAAAGATGCTTTCTTGTGAGATGCTTCAGAAAGGAGAAGTTCAATTTCAGCCTCATGTTGAATCAAGTTGATAGGACTAGGTCGTTTGTTCAAAGATTCTTTCATCCTCAAAAAGTCTGCAACCCCTTCACAATGTTTGTCAACATGTTCCTGCAAGCGTCGAGGATCCACTCCAAGACTTTCAATCCCACTATAGATTTCATTTATTTCAACTTGTGGGAGGATGTTGTCCACAGAAAGAGTCGAAAGCTTGTTTAAAAGGACATCTCCCAACATAGAAGCCCCTTTCCTACGCACAGAAGAAACATTCGCCATGGCCTGGAACATAGAGACTTCCGGAAGGTTGGTCGGTTGCAGTGATGAGAGAAATGTCCTTCCTGTCTCAGTCGGAAGTCTGGATGACGTACCAACATCGGCAAACTTGCGCCTCTTAAGATCCGAGCTCTTCGTAGATGGCTTCGAGATGGAAGACTCACTATTTGCAAGAAGATGCGCATGATCAATAGAAGTCTCTGCATCAACACCCTTCATTGGACTCTTCAAATGTTTCCGATTGTAGTCCAAGTCGTTACACACCTTCTCTTCAGAAATTTTAATGGCATCCCTAGCTGGTACGACAAGCGAACCTCTGGTACCTTGGCTTCGAGCAACTCCAGTATGTCGAGATGAGTCTTTTGAATGACAACCATCTTCAAGAGGATGTGGTGCAAACTCTGACAAGGGCTGTGGAATGTATGGGTCTTGTAGCTCCCTCTTTCTTTTTTGAGATTTGTTGGGTGTTAGTGATTTAACATGGAAAGAGGCAACGTCAGCCAAAAAATTTGTTCCTTTGGTAAAATCATTTCCGCAAACTCCTTCCCACCATCGCTTATAGCTATGTCTGACCCGGCTTCCAAAGTCTGTGGCAAAAGCCGGAATGAGTACCTTTGAGTCTGTGTTGCAGCGAGTGAAAGATTGGTAGAATTGGTGTAGATCTTTTAAAGAGCCTGTATGAATTTCTTCCTTCAAATCACTTGGAATATCTTGATGAAATCCAAAGCGCCGGCTAAATCTGTGAGGACTATATGCTTCTATAGTGTGTTGGTCTTCACATCGAAGTGACAAGTACCCCGAGCGAAGGCTCATAAAGTAGTCAAACTTCTGAATGAATAAATGATCGTTGTCAATGAATGTCTAGTCATAGCTTTTCTTGAAAGCAATCCCATGCCAAAGGAAGTCGTTGGCGGTGCGTATGTGCTTTCGTGCAGAGAATTCACTGAACGGAGAAGCATAGCCTACACCAGAATATTTTGTCATCAAAGGATCAGACAGTTTGTCGTTAGTGATGCGATTGCTTCTAAAAGAATGAGCTGCCCATGCATAAACGTAATGAATGGCAAAGCTAGCTCCAGACTTGCTCGGAGAAGGAGAGGAAGAAATGGTATTGAGTCCATGATAAATGTTGGCCAATACAGGGGCAGCAAGGCCAAACGAACGACCATTGGCCATGGAACTAGCAATCTTGAAAGTGCCTGGACGGATGCTATTTGGATCCTTGATAGGAAAGACAAATATGCACAGCCAACAAGAAAGAAGTGCCGATAAGTAAGTCTCCTCCTTTAAGTCACCCTTAACTTGAAGATCCGCAAAGACCCCGTGTTCTTTATCAGACCATGGTTCACGCTCGTTTATCACACCAACGGGATTCTGACTACACTTGGGAATGGTCGTCCGTCTTGCTGGTTTTCTAGGAGCCGGGTAGCTACCATTTCCTCTATACCAAAAAGTAATCCAATCACGAACACTCACTTTCCCTTGTCTCTTCAACTGGTTTTGAAGGTGATGATACGCCATGAAAAGGAAGCGACAACTGTACGGCAAATAGGGTCGTCCTTGGTCATTGGTTCCATCCAACTCTTGCGCATTGGGTACCACTTCATCATAAAATACACCTGTGCAAGGAAGTCCACCAAGAATGGAAAGATCCCATGGTGTGATGGAAATTTCTCCAACTAAGGTATGAAGAGTATTGGTCGATGGACTCCAACACTCACAAAATGCTTTCATGAGGTTCTCATCATGATCGTATGTGAACAAGGAGGCAAAGACAGCACTGTAAAGGTGGGTTGCATCAAGGAGGTGTTTGCATCGACCAAGCACATCTTCTAGCCAATCCCAATAAAGGGAGAGATAGGAAAACCCTCCGTTCGCGCTAAAGGAAGAATCCCAATTGGCGCGCTTTGCAATTATCTCTCGTCCCAAAGTGTTATACGACTTTGATTTAGCAACATTTTTGTGATGCGAAGCAAGAAGGATAATTGTCTCCAAGTTAGAGCCACCATCAGAAGGAACAACCTGTGACCATTTCGGCAAATTGAGAGGATAAGAGTTATGGTCCCATCTTTCTGAAAATCTTCCAATTATGGGCGGACGAACAATCAAAGTTGTAGCCTTTGCATCCTTGTCATCTTTCTCTTTACAAATGAACAAGGCTGGTTCTTGACCAATCTTTGAATCCCTAAAAAAAGGCATTGTGATAGCTGTTTTAAAAAAAAAAAAAAAAAAAAAAGGGGCAAAATTTCTCTACACAGTAATGCGATACTCACTGAAGGCTACGCTTGTGCAACTCAATGCATGCACCAAATGGCCTTATATAGAGAATTTCTGAAACTAACAGACAAAAAGAGAGAGATCCAGACAGTTAAAATATTCTATTTTCAACACATCCTGTAGTGATCTTGGAAAAAAATGAAAGCCCATAAATGCATCATGGTGTCAGAAAGAAAAATTCTACACTAGACCTTAAAAAAATAAAAAATAAAAAAAACACTTATAGGCCGGCAAAGAGGAGTAGCTTGTTCTACTGTGTCACCAACTCTTGAGAACAGCAGAGACACTTAGTAGATAGCCCAAACTGCTCCCTGCCTGGGTTGTCAATGTTGTCAGAATAGCCAACGCCAAAGAAGACCGAAATGCCAGCAAAATCAACAATACCTGCTGTCCAGATTTCTAAAGCTTCTGACAGGAGTTCACAATATTCAACCCACATAAATCTTCTACGACCTTCAATTCACCAAACCTGAAAATGCCAGACCCAGATGAACAGCCAGGCGTGGCCACAAATTCCAAACGTCCCGCTGATTTCTCATTCAAATCTGCGCGAATCTGAGAAAAATTCTACAAAACTGGTGCAACCACTCGATCCAGAGGACTTCGATCTACAAAACCCGGAAAGATCATCATCAACAGAGCCACCACGCGCCACCACGCGCTGCCATGAACTCGCGACAACCCACGGCCTAGTCCTTCGAATCTGTGAAAATTTGTCCACAATTTCAGAAAACAGACAATACCAGGAGCTTCTAAGGCCTTCAATCTACAAAACCTGAAATTTTCAGGTCCAAATAATGAGCCACGCGCCGCCAGAAGGTCCGGCTCTCTCTCACGCGCCTACACGCGCCACCATCGTCAGGTCACGCGCTCACATGCGCCGGGTCTCTCTCACGCGCGTACACGCGCCACACGCGTTACACGCTCCCAGCTCTGTGACGTCATGGATGACGTCACCACCCACTGACCTAACCCGTTTGACCAGACCGGACCGGTTTGACCCGGAAATCTGACCTGGTCCGAACCGACAGAAACTAAAAAAAAAAAAAGAAAAAGAAAAAAAAAAATGCTTCGACCAAGTTTGACTTTTGACTTTGACCAAAAAGTCGAAATTTTCAAAAGGGGTCTGTCACACTCGATTTTTCGCATACATTCCGATTTTGGAATCCGTTTCTTTGTCCGAGATTCAGAAATTGTGCAAACTGTCCAGTTTCCAGAAAGTTGACTTTTGTACTAATCCTAACCAAAAGTCAAAATTTTCAAGAAGGACCTGTCTTGCCTAATTTTTCGCGTAGATTTCGATTTTGGGGTCTATTTCTTCATTTGAGAATCTGAAATTGCTCAAATCGTGTGATTCTAAGGTTGTTGGCTTTAATGTGAACTTTAACCAAGAATCAAGATGTCCAGGCAAAGCTTGTCCTATTCAGATTTTCACATAGATTCTGATTTTGAAATCTGCTTATTTGTTTTGGACTTGGAAACCGCCTATGTGATCCACTTCTCCGAAGTACTAGCAATGTCAAAAAAAAATTAAGCCCCTAAAATCAAAATTTGAGATTCACCCACTTGGTCTGGATTCCCTTAGGGTTATCCTTCGGACTTCATAGGGGCTTCCCTTCCAAAGTACAAACGAACTTTCACAAGTGTGTCCTGAACTTGAAATTACACTGGGTCACTAGTTCAACCTACCATTCTCGTTCGGTGCCTACCAGTCTCCAACCTACCATTCTCGTTCGATGCCTACCGTTCCCACCTACCATTCCAAGCTACCATTCTCACCAAAAATTCTCAACCACCATTCTCAACTACCTACCTACCATTCTTTGTTTCTCCACTATAAATAGAAGGGCCGGGTTCAAAAAAAAACTCATCAAAAAAAAAAAAAAAAAAAAGAGAAGAAAAACACACTGAGTCATGAAATGAAGATTTGTTTCTTTCAAATTTTCAAGTCCTCCTTCTCACAGCCATTTCTCACTATGGCCTCATCATTCTCAACTCTTAGCAACCAATATTGCTTCATAATCCGTCTGAAATCAACCCCCTCATGGTTCGGTAGAAACCCTCTTCACAACATCATTGTAGTTTTGAGATCCAAACAAGTTTTGTTTCTCCTCTTAACGACCACAGTTGTTCGTAAAATTATTCATAACAAGGTCTGCACTGTGGTTCCATGCTTCCTCGGATTTGGTTGGCCAGGAAATCCAAGTCCAGCAGAAGCACCTGTTCCTAACCTCAGGTCTCCCGTAGTCTCTTTCCAATTGCTTGGTCTTCCAGTAGAGGCAGCGGTTCGGAACAAACAGCAACTTGGCTGGTTTTTAAGACCAGAATCACAAGTTAGCTCCATCTTTCATTTTTCTGTGCTTTTCCAACAAGAAGCAGTAAATGAAGATGGTAAAAAGTGTTGGGGTATCCTACAAATTGTCTTTCATCCAACACTTGAAACAACCTTCAAGGCACCAGCTCATCAGAGTTCAGCCTTTGGAGCCGGTAAATGGTTACCAGAGCCTTATTCCATGTTCCCACCACTATGGGATTCAAAGGTCATCATTGCTGGTACCTCAAAAAACATTTTCTGGAATTACTCCAACTTAAAGCTAGTTTGAAGTATTTCAGAGGGTACTCTTCTGAAATTACTTCAACTTAATGTCTGTCGGTTTGGTCCCTTTACACACGCACATTCAATGACTTACTGTCAGACCCCAAGCAACATACAGGGTCAGCACCATGGTGGTGTGTGTTTCACCCATTCGCTTTGCTTCATCCCCGTCTTCTTCACCACCAGCACCATCATCCCCAGAATCCATAAGCTTCTGAAATTACCTCAACTTAACCTGAGTGAAACAATGACACATGCGCACTCAACCACTTTCCCACATGGCCTAGCCTTAATCCTAAGTATACTCTTCCGATATAACTTCACCAAAAGTTCTCAAAAACACGAGGCTGGCCCCATGACTCTGTATGTTGTACCCAACCAACATCTTCACCTCTTCCCCATCTTCTACACCCTGTGATCGTCGCCAACGATCCAAAAACACTCTTCTGAAGTTACTTCAACTTAACCTTTGTTGAGAATGCTTGGTCGTGCAGGTACATTCAAATACTCGCAGGCCTCTTTTCGGTCTCAACAAAACCTCTCATATGGGTGGGTCTACTCCTCGAAAATTATTTCATCCTGCTGAAAGCTCCACCACCTTCAATTACTTCATTTGAAGAACCAAGTGTAAAAATCTGTTTTCGAAACTCATTCTCACACCACACTCTAAAACTGTGTGCGTGAACGAGTCTCGAGGGGGCATTTGTAGAGAGGGAAAATTCCCGACCTATCACAAGCTGACACGTCACACTACCAAGTCCACAAAATACAACCAATTACAAAGCACCACATATTGCTGCTAGGTTTTACTATTGCTGTTCAGAAGCCAACAGAAATTTGCCAAGTGTCATGCATGAACCAATCACACATCAGCGCACGTGTAAGCGATGACCCAAGCAACCTCGCACGTGTAAGCGATGACCCAAGCAGCCTCGCACGTGTAAGCGATGACACAAGCGGACCAATCAGATTGTGACATGTGTCACCAATCAAACTCTGCCACGTGTCGCTCATCCACCCCAAAACTCCTATAAATAGAAGCCTTCCTGAGGCATTTAGGAGGACACCAAGCCATCTGAAGCACTCAGAAATCCAGAAGCTCTGCCGGAACCAAGCTCTAAAGCCTCCAAGAACTTCAAGAACTTCAACTTCGAATACGAAGAACATTCGAAGAGAAATCATCCAAATCATCCGCCTAGATCCAAAAGTCTACGGGAATCAAGCCTAAAGTGTCTGAAACACCAACAAACAATAAATCAGTGAAGCTCTACGGATTCAAGCCTCTAAAGCCCCGAAGAACTTCCACCACAAATCCAAGAACACGAAGAACATACGAAGAACACGAAGAACGTGAAGAACAAAGGATTTCTAACAAGCTCATAGCTAGAGATTCATTGTAATTCCGTTTTAGCAATCTTCGATCTATCCTTCAACCAAATTAAAGGATATTTTGTGTTCAAGTCACAATCACATTACTACAAATCCAAATCAATAAATCTTGCAAGGAGATCGAATCAGAGGATAACTCTTTTGTAATCAACAGAGAATTATACCACAATCATCAAATACAAATTCGCACTTGTGAAACTATTTCACTTGTTTGACTTCATTTCGAACCAAGAAATTTAGTCGTCTACAGTTAGTTGAGAGCATTTAATGTGGAGGTGACAGTTCACCTGGGACTTGTTCCTTCACCATGCTTCAATGTCCGGTGCTTGGTTCTTCCTATTTGTTCCTTGGATGCTGAGGGGGACTCCCCTTAGAGGTATGCTGTTGGCCCACTTCCTGACCTCGGTCTCCCGAGGATGTAACCATCCTCGGCAATGCTACTTGGGCCCTGGGCTCTAAACCTTCGTCCTCGGACCTCGGACATTGGAGGCGTCCTCGGCGTGGGCTTCTGGGCTAGGTTTGGAATGGGCCGGGGCTGCTGACTTATTCTGGCCCCACACTAACAAATAATGAATAATCATAATAATTGGTTTATATATATATATATATATATATATATATATTCATATTTTCAAGACATGTCATATTGTGATTTAAGACAATTATATTGTGTAAAATATTATTTAAAATGCTGATAACTTTTGTCCAAAATAGGTGGTAGTGACAAGCATGGTGGCAAAAGGTATGTCCAAAAAAGTCCACAGCCCAATCCAATCTTATTCATAAGTCCATTGAAGTTGATTTTCATGCCGAGCAAATAAAGCTCATTATTTTGAATGAATTTCCCTCCAATTCATAAGATATTTGAAGATTGATGAGTCATTTTCTTCAATGTTTTATTTGCAAACCAACATATAATTCACACTAAAGTTACCTGATGTTGGATGGTGTTATATTACATTTAGTTATGGTCAAACCTATCTACATAAATTGTAACAAAGTTTGGCAAGAAATTAACAAACACAAACCATTGGAAGGAGAAGGCGGTCAATAGGTGATTTCAATCAAACACTGTAGTGGACATTTAAACTATCAAATAAAAACATAATGTGCCCAAGAGCTTCTATGCTACAAGATCTACTGCAATTCCATCAAATGAGTACCTTAAATGCAGAAATTAAGAGTTTTCTATACATAGAGCAATGGCAGACTAGAGGAAGACAAAGTTCTAGAAAGAATTGACTGAATCTTCACTAATTCAAAATGGCTGAATGATGTACTTGAGACAACAGTCACATCCCTACCCATCACAGTTTCAGATCACTCATCACTTTTGTTGGATACTAAGGCTATCCTAGTTTTTTTTTTTTTTTTTTTTTTTTTTTTTTAAAAAGGCCTTTACGTTTTGAAGCAATGTGGTTGCTAAACCCTATGTAAAAATGTAGTGCAAGATGCTTGAAAAATAAAAGCAAATGATTCCCCTACATATACTTAATACCTTGTCCATAAAAATAAAAGTTACAAATTGGCTGCCCTCAAAGAATGGAACAATAATGTCATAGGGACTTATTAAGGATAACTCAGAGACTGTTGTCAAATAATCAAAAGCTCAATCCGACCATGGGCTAAATAAATGAGGGTGCCCTCGGCATAGATGCGTGTCACTCCCAAGTCCAAACTAATTAAATTCCATCCAAACAGTATTATGTTAGAATTAAAACCGCAAATCTGAGCTTTTAACTTCTGGAATTAGTGAAGTAACCTCAAGACATAAATTTAAATCGAAATAGAGTTTCTTATCATTAAACAAGCATCTTGCTTATCATATAACCTAGAGGGCAGTAGCATACATACAGTAATAAAAATCAAGATTTATTGGATAGAGAATTTGGGCAGATGTACAAGAAACTATATACATCTCTAAATTTATTGGAGGCTCGAGACTATAGATATCTAAGGTCACATGTAGTCATCGAGACGAAACAATTCTTCAGTTTGTGAAAAATATATTCGGTTTCCTCTTATAAATTTTGGAGTTGAAAGTTGAAAACACATAGCTGATCCTTTTTTTTCTTTTTCGATATATCCATATCTTTTTGAAACCTAACTAATAGGTCACCATAGGTTTTATATATATATTTACGTTGGAAAAGTAACATCAAATTAGATGGCAACAACGTTACATTGGACAATAACATTACATCAAATTATGATATCTCTAACAGCACTTTTTTGTTTTGTTTCAGTTTTTGTTTAAATTATTATATAATTATTATGGATACAACAACATATCATATGGTGATAACTACTACAACATTTATTTGTAGTGTCATTTATTTTTTTGTTTTTCAATCCTCACATAGTCACGTTATATTGTACCAATGTCATATTAGATATAGTAACCCAATATCTCTATGATGGTAATTACATTACATCACTTTTGTTAGTAACATTATATCTTTTGTTTTTATTTTAAATTCCTTATATGGTCATGTTGGATAGTACCAATGTCACATATGAGGTAACTACAACACATTTGTTGGTGACCTTATATTTCTTTTAATTTGTATGAAAACAAACAAGTACATACCTCTAGGACCTTAAATGCAGCATTTTTCCACGTTACCATGCCTTCATGTCCCAAAAAATGTTGCTCACGGTGGTACTTGCTAATTGAGCAAAGCAAATACATAATGTCTATGTTACGTCTATGTTATGTGGGAATTAATCCCATTAAACAAGCCAGGTCATGCCCACTAATAGGCAACCCAGTTGACCAACTGTTTGGCCAAATTCTAACATCTCTCGCTCGCACATAGTGGGCATGGCCCAACCATGCATCTCTCATTCCATTATCCTCTTTGTTCATATTGGTTAATAGGCTGTGCGACCATTGAGCACACCTATAGAAAAGATTTCATAGCACTATACCAAATCTTATTTAAAGACTAGGATAACAACATCCATAAAGTGTTTTGTTATATCCCGACCCATTTGGCCACATTTGATTAAACATCTCTAACGCTCTTGAGTCTAATAGCTCAAAATTATGCTTAACCTCCACTAAGAGAGGCAGAGATTATTTGGTGTGTGACCATGACAAAGATTATGTGACTAATGTTTAAAGCCTCAATCTGTTAGTTGGGGAAATTTAATTAACACATTTATTGCCATCCACACTCATTCGTTTTGATTAGTGGAATAGATATTGTGGGCAGATGTAGAAGAAGAACCAATCCATGTTGCATTTGATGATTGAACAAGGCTCTGACTTTCCATTGAGTTTTGTCGTGAGCTCTCACCATATTGATCTCTTAAGGCTTCAAACCCCCGTTCATCGCCATAAATACTTGGACCTCTTGCCAATTCATCAATGACTATCCGGCCTTCAAGCATGTTCACTACTGCAGTCATGACAGGCCTAAGCACTGGTGATGGATTAGTGCATAATAAAGCTACTTTAATCATTCTAAGTGCCTCTTCCTTGCTCAAATCAGATCCCAATTCTGGATCTACCAACTCCATCAAATCCCCTTTCTGTTGTAACACGGTGGCCTAAAATGACAAATGAAAAGAGCTTGCAAGTTATTAAAAAGAAAAAAAAAATCAATTCTGCTTTTTTCTATCAATGATGTTCCCCAAGTTGGCAAACAATAGGCTACCATGTTAATTACATGATAAAATATTATCACACACATAGTACACACGCTCACAAAAAAAAAGGGAAAACATTACTTGAAGTCACAATTTCAAATTTCAAAATCGAGACTTCGAGTCACTTTTTCCATTGTTTTTTGTGAGTGTATGTACTAGTGAAATAAACATTACTCTAATTAAAATATGAAAAGAAAATTAACAGTTAATAACGAAAAAAAGAATGACTTTTTCATTAAAATATAAAAGCAATTAATATCAACATTTGTTTTGTAAACTCATCCTTTTCATTTATTAGCCAAATATAATTTAATTTTACTGTATTTTAAAGATATCTAATGAGTTTTTTTTTTTTTTGGTGTGTGTCTATGTTTGTTCTTAAAAGAAGTAGAAGTTTGGGGATCAAATCCAAGTTTTTCTCATGGAAAGAACTCACGGACATTTTTTTCCTTCTGATAATTAGAACACGTGGACAGTGTTATTGAATTATATGATGTTAAGACAACATCACTCGTCAGCACATCACTTTAATTCCAATAAATAAAAATTAGTCATGCTTGTAAGTGAACAAAAACTGTTCATGAACAGCTACTCGACTTAAAAAAAAAGTTTTTTAATGGTTTCTTTTTTTCCTGAATGAAATATTATTAACCAAAACAAAGAAAAACATTATGGAGAATACTGGGCAGCCTTACCCAAGATAACATTAACAAAACATGCTGGGGAGTGGGGCTAAATCCCATATCAAAACAACTACAAATAGAGCTATGTAGAGATCGCTTAGCTAACATATGAGTAGCAAGATTTGCATCCCTATAAACCCACCTGGATTTAATGGCTTCAAAAGCTATTTATGTTTGTTTTTTAGCAAACAAGTCAACTCAAGCCCAAGTTTGGGCTTGAATATTAAACTAGACAAACTAAAACATAATAATGTGTTCGTGAATAAGCCACTTGGTACATCGTTCAAGACAGCTTCTATTTGGAATCCCATTCTGGAGAAGATGGAGAAGAAATTATTAGGGTGGAAACGTCTTTATTTATCCAAGGGTGGTAGGCTCGCTTTATTGAAGAACACTCTATTTAGCCTTCCTACTTATTTTTTATTGTTATATACTATTCCTATAGCAGTGGCTGCTAGGTTGGAAAGAATCCAAAGAAACTTTTTATGGGGATCGTCTGAGGGGAGTTTCAAATACCCTTTGGTGGCGTGGGACAAGGTTTGCTCACCTATTGAAAATGGGAGGTTTGGGGATAAGAAATGTGGTGTCCTTTAATCAAGCTTTATTAGTGAAGCGGTTGTGGAGATATAGGCATGAAGTTACTCATCTTTGGCGGAGGGTTATATCCACCAAATATGGGGAGGGTCAAGGGGGTTGGAGTACTAAAGTTTGTAGGAGAACTCATAGGTGTGGTTTGTGGCGTAGTATTAATGAAGGGTGGGAAAGCTTTTCTAAGCATTTTTCCTTTGTTTTGGGTGATGGTACCCGAATTCGATTATGGCATGATAGATGGGTTGGGGTTGATTCCCTTAAAATCCTCTACCCTGAGTTATATGTGATTTCAGCTAATAAAGAAGCTTGTATTTCTGATGTTGTGAGTCATAAAGAGGGGGATGATGTTAGATTTTGGAACTTGAGATTTTATAGGGATTTTGAAGACTGGGAGCTTGCTGCTTCTTTTTATCTTCTTGATTTTATTCAAGCTCATCTTCACGTGGAGTAGGCAGCGATTCTCTGTGTTAGGGTCTTAATGGAAATGGTAAGTTTCATACCCTTTCCTTTTATAATGAGTTAGGGGAAACTCCCAACTCTATCTTCCCTTGGAAAGGCATTTGGAAAGCAAAGGTTCCAAAAATGGTGGATTTTTTTTTTTTTTTTTTTTTTTTTTTTTTTTTTTATGGATGGCAGCTCATGATTGCATTCTTACATTGGATAATCTCATGCTTAGAGTTTGCCCATTGGCAAATCGGTGTTGTATGTGCCGGTGTAGTGGGGAATCTGTGGACCATCTCCTTATTCACTGTCATGTGGCGAATTCTTTACGGGTTTTCATGCTTCAAGCTTTCAGTATTCAGCGGGTCTTGCCTAGCTCCGTGGCAGAATTATTATTTTGGTGGAATCATTGGCTTGGGAAACATGATTCAGAAATTTGGAATTTAATTCCAAGATGTTAGATGTGGACTATATGGATGGAGTGTAATCGTCAGTCCTTTGAAGATTTTGAGAAGTCTTTTGTTGAATTAATAGGCTTGTGCTAGAGAAGTCTTTTTGATTAGTCTCGTGCTGGGGTTTTGCAAAATGTTCTTCTATTGTTCAGTTTTTTTCTTCTCTTAATTTAGTCTCTTGATTGCTTTCTTTTGTGTTCTGTTTTGTGATTTGTTGTGTTCATTCTCATGAACACATTGTATGTTTCTTTTTCTTTTCTTCATAAATAATAATTCTTATATTTGATTTGAACATGAAAGTTTGATTTGACAATATATAGTGTTATAGTTTTATACATATACTTGTCTAAAATTATATTTATATAGAATGGATAATGTAGGTTTTGTAAATAGGTTCATATAATATCAAATTAGTTATTATACATTATTGATAATATAGAGTGCATTAGCAGTAAAAATTCATAGATTTGTGATGGGGTAAAAAATTTAGTCATGATTTTATTATATATGGGAAAATATTAAGTTGATCAAGTATCTTGCGAACAAGCTCGTGCTTGTTCAACAAGAAAATGAACTAAGCTTGAACATTAATCTTATTTTGTGATGAGCTTGAGCTCAGCTCGTGTTTGAAATGAAATTAAACGAACAAGCCTTGAAATTTTAATACTTTGCTCGGCTCGGCTTGACTCATTTACAGCCTCTTATGCAACTTGAACCTTGAAGATACAACCAAAAAGAAGAAGATGAAAAAAAAAAAAAAACCCTGCTTAATTTGCCTAACTCTCTCACATGTATGTTTTCAACTATAAATGATGTTTATTTTCCAACTAAACCCAGTGAAACATAAAGCAGGTTAACCTAGTCAAATGGAGTAGTTCCAAAAGAAGAAACTTGGGTTCATATTTCTACCAAAAAAAACCTTGTGTTCATTATATTCTTTAGCTGTAAGTTTCAAAAAAACATGAGAATGATGTATCTTACCCAATCTAAAAGGCATACGAAGTTCTGATTTGGTCGATATTTCATGTTGTTCTTCCCAGCAATAATTTCCAATGCAACAACTCCAAAACTATAAACGTCCGCTTTGTAGGTTAGATGACCCCATAATGCATATTCTGGTGCCATATAGCCTCTGTAGCACATAAATTTATCATGATATTTGGTTCACTAATATGATGTTATGAACTTCTAAATCCAAAAAGGCCAACATCAGTCAATTACCAACCATCAGATTACCAATCAATTGTTATGCAAGCAATCATGCAATTAATAAGTAATAATAAAACAACTAAAGCAAGAGTAATAAGTAAATTAAAATAGAGATATTACGTTTTCTAAAAGTGGCAAAGTGGATCAAAGTTAATGAGTAGTTGCACTAAAAGAATTTTTTTTTTTTTGGGGGGGGGGGGGGAGAGGGAGGGAATTATTCCATACATCCAGTCTGCTATATCTCCTTGTTTATGTGAGAAGGTGGGGACATTATGGTTTGGCCATAGAATTTGATCTATAATGATAACTGATTTTGTTGGACTTATTGATCATGATTGGTGCTGATGGTAGTTTCAAGAGTGTCTAGTGTTACTTTGAATGGTGAATGGCAATTGAAATTATCTAGAAGTGAAGCTGTTAGTGCTGTCCAGTTAGAATGTTTGCTGGACCAGTTGCATGATGAAGATAAGGTGAGGTGGACTCTTACAACTAGTGGTGTTTTTCTTGCCATTCTACTTGGGAAGCCATAAGAGTTAGGAGTGGTGAGATGGATTGGTGGAAATTGGTGTGGAATACTGTTGTGGCGAGGTGGATTGCCATTCTAGTCCCTTCTCTCAAACTATTTGTAAGTGAGTTGGCAATATCCTGGCAGGAGTGTCCCCTGTGACTGGTTGGAGTTTGATGCAATGGGGGTGTTCTCAGGTGGTTAGTAAAGTTATTGTGGCAGCAACAGTATATCACATTTTGAGGTTGAGAAATCAGATACTGTATTAGGGCCCATTGATTTCCAAGAATCACATGGTGAAGAATATCTTGAATGATGTGAGATGGAGGCCTGGGGCTTTTCTTCCTTCCAAACCTTCAATCAGTGGTCAAGCTCTCTGCTCTAAGCTGAGAATTCAGTTGCGAAAGGGCTCTGCTTTGTGCTGCCAGATTTGTTGTCCAGCTTCTTGTTTTTTGTGACTGGCTTCTGGCAGGGGTTGACAATGTGTCTGGGGTTTCAGAGGTTCATTTGTTGTCCAGGTGCTTATATAGCTGCTGGTTTTAGTAATTGCAGATAAGCTGCTCTGTGTTAGGGTGAATTGTGTTGTTGCTTGGGCAGAGGTTTATGTGCATCTGGGGGTATTATAGGAGGTTGCTTTGACAACCTAATGTCTGCAGCATGGCAACTTGTATTTTGTGTTGTTTGAGCTATAATTGTGTCATTTTGGTTGATAATGTTTGCTTATTCATTAAAAAAAGGGGGCGTAGCATTAGAACTCAGTTTAAAAAGCATGGACACTATTATGTGTTGATGCCAAATAGATATAAAATCCAGTCAAGTACTTTGGTCAATACTCTTCTGACAGTATCTTCTATACTTGTCTTAGTGCAAAGATTTCGTTCTGGCCATATTTTGGTGTACTTTTAGGGCACAACTAAAATTACCAACATATAAGATCGGCATCAAATCACAATACCTCATAATCAAGATCTACAAAGGTAATGAAATAGAAGAGAGGGAAAAAATAGACTCCAAAGGAAGTATAGAGGGGGCAAAAGAAAGAAAGTCAGCTCACATTGTTCCAGCAATTCTGGTGCTAATGTGTGTGTTCTCCTCTTCATCGAGCTTGGCCAAACCAAAGTCAGAGATCTTAGGGTTAAGGTCTCTATCAAGTAACACATTAGTAGATTTGATGTCTCTATGAACAATTTTCAACGTTGATTCCTCATGCAAGAAAGCCAGACCTTTTGCTATACCAACACATATTTTCTGTCTTGCAGGCCAGTCCAATTTTAACCAGCCATCTGCAGGACCTGAAATTGATGTCCAGAACCCAATCAATGAAATTCATGATTAGTGTTTGTCCTCATTCTTCTATTATCAACATAAAATGCATGGTAAGGTATAAAACATTAGCTTACCAAACAAAGCACTAGCAAGGCTATTGTTTTCCATGTACTCATATACCAACAATAATTGTTTTCCTTCAATACAACATCCATACAGTCTAACAAGATTTGGATGTTGTAAACCAGATATCATGCCTATTTCATTCACAAATTCACGGCTTCCTTGCCTTGATTTTGATGAAAGTTGCTTAACCGCAATTACAACACCATCAGATAGTATACCCTGCATCAAGAATAGAAAAATATACATTTTCAGGCATGTATTTTATTGTGTAACTCTTCAAATGTCAAGGATCAATAAGGAGAATAAGAATAATAATAAAAGGATGAAAAGAAAACTCATTCTAAAATAGAAACAGAGTTGTCAGGTACCTTGTAAACTGATCCAAAACCACCCTCCCCCAGCTTGTTTGCAGCATTGAAGTTGTTAGTGGCAGCTTTTATTTGTCTATATGTAAAAAAACCAGTTTGCAAGTCTAATCCTTTTAACTCTGTCAAAGGCATCAACTAAGATGTCAGAATGCATCTTATAGTATAACAAGACCAATGTTTAACCAAATAAAATGCATGCCTCTTGACTAGTTAGATGAATCTTAAAGAGGATAAGAAAATTAAAGGCTTTTGGATGGCACTATATTGTAGCAGAAGCTGTGAGGGGGGACAGGGGGGGGGGGGGGGGGGGTGAGGGGGGGTTGTGAAGGAGAAATATATGAAGTATGAACAAGTACAGGAAACCCTAAGTTTTTAGATTTTGTCTTTTTCCTTTCTCAATTACAAGTACTATATTGGGAATCAAAAAACTAAATGGAAAGGGGAAATAGTCCATTTATTTATCATAAAATGAGATGGCTTGACACTTGTCACAAGATCATTTTGCAACTAAAATAAGAATATTAAACGAACAAACCAAATTTCATGTGACTTTAAGGACTAGTTGAGAGTGAAATCTTTCAAAATAATATTTTCTCTATTAGAAACTTGATTAATGAAAATATTTAGACATCACTCAACTACAGTGAACTTAAACCGAAAACACATTATTCATTTGAAAAATTACTTTATGCAGATTTTTTATTAAAAAAAAAAAAAAAGCAATGATAAATGCTTTTTTTTTTTTTTTTTTCTTTGGCATGATTCCATGGGCTCATTATCATCAAAATTGGAACTAAATGACCCAAATCATCATGCACCAAAGAAAAGATCCTATGCTCTGAGCCCAGAAATCCTACAGTTTCTTTTGAAAGTGTACTTTGGACTGCTGATCATCTAGGGAAAGATAAAGAAAAATAAAAATTTTCATTTTCTATACATTGTTCCAACTTCCTGCCATAGTAGGAGATAGTGAATATTGTCCTGTATAATTTCCACATAAGATTTGCACAAATTACCATTTTCCCTTGATTGCCTCCCTCCCAAACAACCTTTCCACCAAAGAATGCCCAAAATCATAAAAATGAGGAGTAGCACCACAACTACAGCTCCGACCACAATCTTCATTTTGCCATCATCAGGGAGACTGAAATCTACAGAAAATAAAAATAACTAAGGACAGTAATTTTAAGATTGCATTCTGAAATATATTTAGCACCATACAGAAAATCCAAAGCAAGATAGCAACAGATGGTTAAAAGACAAACAGCCATAGCATGGTTATAAAATGATGAAGATCATGATATAGTTTTTTGTAGTCTTCCATCTAAATGTACTTTAACATGGTTTTGAGTCTTTCATCTAAATGCAGATACATATGGAGTTCTGGATCCACTAAATTCCTATGATTCCATAGTTCATCAATCTAATCTAAGTATGGAAGAAATTGGACAACAACAAGATTCTCAATCTCCAATATAATTACCAGCTTCCACAGAGATAGCTGATATGAGGGGACCATATGTTCCTCTCTTTGGGGTAGCTGTTGTTCCTTTCCCAGCCCAAAAAAAGCGAATCATCAAAACTTTATTTGTTACATTTGCTTTATATTCCCTAACAACTGCTTTATCAACCCCTGGTGCAGCATTTTCAATATCAAAATCTTTCAACACCAGTTTTTCCTGCGGCAAATTAACTCAATTAACACCTCTACTATAATATACAGATAGAAATAAATTTGACAGAATACCTGCAAATAAATATCAAATATCCGCCTTCCAAGACTGCCAAAAGATCTATTATCTCTGATTACTATCTCCGCAAAGTGAAGTTTCAATTTATAAGGCCCATTTGCTAGGCAGCGGGCATAGTATGTGATTGAAAGAGGAGACAGGCGTGCACTTGTGTATAGTTCAGACTCATTCATTTTGAGTATGGATACATTATTTGCTACATAGTCATTTCCAGTAGTGTCTATATCCCAAAATCTTCCGGAGCTACTGAATCCCCAATTCTCCTTTTGAAAAAAACTTGCTCCTCCCGCTGGATCATCATCCGCTTCATACTTTATGTTTCCAACTGTACTTGCTTTCCCACCACAATTTATATGTACTTTATTGAAATCTATATAGAAGCAGCACCAAATCAAGCAGACATAATAAAAAAGCAATGAATTTTCCATTGTATTTCTAATTAATTTATGTAGTTGTCTTGTACAAGATGAAAAAATAACTGAAGCAGGCCCAACTAGGTAATTGAAGCATATACCTTATACTTTGATTTCAATAGATCAATAATTACCTTTTGAACATGGAGAGTTCTTCAGGCACTCACTAAGTGTTCTTAATCAGTGAAGCAGATAAAGTGTCAGTTATCCAACATAAAAGTGAAAAGGACAACATTAAGAGCATCTGTTCTTCTAAAAAGTTTTCAAGTTTGAAGCTTACAAGTTGTCCCTTCCAGAAAAGCTTTTGAACAAATTTCTGATGCAATGGAAAAATCAGTTAGTTTCAGAAAACTGGAAAGGTTAAGAAGAGAGCAAAGTGTGTAAAGCTCCAGTAGGTAAAAAACTTACAGATTGGCTCGACATGATGGGGCAGAACGCTCTGAAAAATTATTGTAAGAAAGATCTATTTGGCTACACAAAAAGCATAATTATTATATTGTACCTTACTATAATTCCAAACAAGAAAGAGTACATTTTAAAGAGTATTTTGCTAAAATTGTCAACATTTTAAACTATTCAAGATGGAAAGTGTTAGAAATTATGTTTCAAGATGCCAAAGCCTATTGTAGGCTCATATACTTGTAGATCAAGCATATTAACTTCAAGTTAGTTTAGGGTTAGCTTAGAGTTCTTAATTCTATAAACCATACATTAATTTCGTTTTGAACACAAGTCATATAACGAAAGAAGTAGCCACCAAAGGTTTTCTGCTGTGGACATAAGCTGTTAGGCCAAAGCACATTAAGGCCGTACCCAATACACATTAAGATGGTACCCAATATTTGGCAAGCCATCATGAGTCTATTCCTCAACCATCAAGCCCTGACAACACAATCACCTACAAGCAGGAGGTAGAGAACCTGACATGCAAGGGCAACAAAGCCCAGAAATCCCCTTGGATTCAAATCTGGTAGGCAATTCAAAGTGTAATAGAAATTGTAATTGACAAGAGGTAACGTCCATACACACAATTTAAGTCCACTAGAACCACCAAGTCGTTCAGGCGCAATCAACGCTATCCACACACAATACTTCCATCTATTGGTTTTGGCATTTGGTGTCAGCCATCATCATCAATAGTGGCCATTCACTACCAGTGTCATTTGTCTTAAGCATTTCTAGATTTCTCATGACATTCAAGTCCGTAGGAACTCAAGGTTCCGCCATAAGTTTTAGGTGGTGTCAAAGATATTGTGGCCCAAGAGATCCAAACCTATTGTAGGTTTCTATATTTGTGGAGAAAGCATTAACACTAGAGTTCTCTATTATATAAACCATATATTGGATTCACTATAAACACAAGTCACATAGAAGGATGTAGCTATCAAGGTCTTTCCACTGTAACTAACCCCATAAGAGACCATGAAATGAAGCACTATCCAAGTAAAGTATATAATATCCCAAAAAATGTTATTACACACTCCACACACATTGCCTTTTGGAACTGTGTTTTTAAAACACAATTTTGGTTAAAATTGCAAAATCATGTTTTAAAAACACGATTTCAATCATGTCGCAATGTATGTACTTTGAGTGAGTAATAAGGAGAGTGTAACTATCATTACTCATAATATTATTGTAGTAACTTCAAAAATTTGTTTCTTTATACTCACAAGTCAATGCAAAATTGAAGAAGAATTTAAGATGTAAACCCTTACTGAGTATTGTCTATGCCCTTGATCCCTTCTGGAATAGGCCCAGTGAACAAGTTACTTGTCAGAAACCTATTTAGTAAACAAACAAAAATATCACTGGTTAAACACGTAATAGCATGACCATAGGTGAGTTTGGCATCCGGTATTTTCTAGTAGCTGATTTGCAGAAAGGTGACAAAAAATATATATATACACAATTTTATTTCAATTTTTTTTGAAGCTATTTTATTTGTTTATTTGGCAAAAGGTGAGAAAAAACTGGATTTAATAAAATATTCTTGCCAAAATAAGAGGATGCCAATCAGACACCATGTTTAAGGGTCCTACTCTATTTTCTCTAGTAAAGACCTAGTTATTTAACGTCATTTTAGGGTTATTCTAAAGGGCAAAACTTAGGTGGAATTCCTTAGGAGCAATATATTAGGTTCTCCAATTAAATTCAAACAGATAGTTGTATTAACCAATAAATCACAAACAATGTTATCTTTTCTAAGGACACTTAAATTCAAACAATGTAACTATGTGTTTTACGGTTTACCCTAATATACTCTATCTAAAGAACTATACTTAAGTTTTAACTTATTCTAAAAGACAAAGCAAATGGATAGGATTCTAATTTTGGGTGTATACAAAGTGAAGCTCCTTGCAGACTCACCCATGGATGTCGGCCAATAGGCCAAACTTGGTTAAATATAGTTGTGTGCTTTAGCTGGCTAATTGTTTATTTGAATTTACACTACAATTGAACTAAGTTAAGGGGTTTTTTGTGAAGGTTACAAATATTTCAATTCCGATAAATCACCAAAATCTGGAACAATTCCATCCAATCTGTTGAAGCTAAGATCTCTGCAAGAAAAGAAGGTTTTTAACTACAGATCTGAACTGAAAATGGAAAAAATTATAAGAAAAAATGTCCAACTACTAAAAAGGATGCAAGTCAAAATAAAAACACAATATATTGTAACAACTAAATGATAGAGAAACTCATTAATCAGTTGAGATAATTATGTGCTCTGATACCACATCTCTGTCAAATAGTTCCCATATTAGCTTAAGTTTCTATTCTACTTTTTAAAAAACTAATGCCAAAATTTGTATTTAAATAACTTCTTGCTCTAAGTTCTAGAAAATAAAACATTAACCAAATTTTAAGCCCGTAAATTTGTAAATATAAATAACCTGTTATATTACCAAAAGATTCGGACTTTCATATTTACATATCTATAATTAATAAATGGGATAATTGACCATGTTTTGTTCAAATGTCCAATCATCCGTGGGCTGCAGTACCTCATTTTCCATTAAGAAAGGCTAAAAATAAGAGGTACAAGGAGAAATGAAAGTAGCACTATACACGGTTTTAAGTTGGGTCAGTTTCAATATAGATTTAGGAATTGGTCCAGAGATATTACAGCTCCTCAACATTCTGCAATGTAAATAAACTATTGGTGAGCAAACCTGTGGTAAATTTTGTTTTCATTCCAATCTATAGCAATGTTCAACAAAAGAATGACTTACAATCTTATCATGCGTGTGCTGCTTCCTAAGTTTGGAAATTTTGAACCCCCTCCAACTAAGTCACTGATCCTTCTACATAGAGTTGCACCATCAATAATTGTTAGCTCTTCAGCATTAAATTTCATTAATTAAAACATCACATGAGCATATCCTAGAGATTATGTTAAGAATTGTTCACTTGAAAGGCAAAACTCACAGCTCAGTTAAGTTAATCAAGATAGAAATGCTAGAAGGAATTGGCCCCTCAAAACCACTAGCTTGGATCTCTCTGTTAACAACACAATTCAAATGGATTGAGATCACACCTGAAACCTTTTACTTTAAAGAGGTTTAGATAAGGATGTAAGAAAAAGCACATACAATTTCTCAAGCTGTTTTCCAACTTTGGAAAAAGTCAGGCATTCTTCCAGTGAAGTTGTTACTGCTAATTCTACTGCATGTATCCCAAAACAGAAACATTATTGAACAAAATACAAACAAGAAGAATGCTACAGTCACCAAAATGACTAAGATATTTTTCAAGGAAAATATTAAAGTACTATCAGCCACGGAAAAGGTTTCAACCACTTACAGTTCCTTTAATTTGGTCAACTTAGTAAGCGTGACTGGCAACTCTCCCGAGAGATTGTTAGCACTAAGAGTGCTACAATCACCAAAATTAAAGTTGAGGTCATTTCATGTGTTCAAGATTAAGCAAATCAATGACAAATCAAATTTATTTAAAAATTAAGGAAAAAAAAAAAAAAAAAAAACCACAAAGAAACTCACAGATTCTCCAAGTTAACCAACTTTCCAAGCTCATGGGGAACCATTCCTGAAAACAGATTGGTCTCTATACTCCTGAATGTATAATATATTCTTAAATATTAAAGCCGGTTAAACTAAATGGAAGTATGACATAATATACTGTCTATATAAGGAGTGATGATAGAAATACTACAAATTTTTTTTGCGTAGAGTTTACAATCTGATGTGTCACCAATCACCAATAAACAATTCAAACATTCATTCATTAGGTGATTGAAGTCCACTAATCACTTTTATTGTCACACCAGATTGTAAAGTTTATGATTGGTGAGAAAGAATGATACAATAAGAGCATACAGAAATTTAAGTGTGGTGATGCTTCCCAAGAAGCTTGGAATTGGTCCTGATAAGTTGTTCACAGAGAGGGACCTGCAGCAAGTCCATTTAATTAAATAAGAATGAGCCTTTAATGGCTAATCTTGGACATGAACTGAGGAATCAATTACAAAAATTCCAACTTTGTAGAAGCCCATTTGTGGGGTATGTTACCACTAAGGAAGTTACGATTGAGATCACTATAATCAAGAGGAAATTGTGCAATTATGTGGTTAAATCAATTATGGGAGTGCTAATTAGTAAAACAAATAATGGGTACTCTTTCTTACAGGTACGTTAGGTAGGGTAGCTTCACCAGAGATCGTGGAAGCACACCGCCAAGATCCTGCCCTTTAAGAATCCTGTGTGAAAAGGATATTTTGAATTGTTTAGAATAAAGAGAGAGAGAAAGAGAGAGACAGTATTAATAAAATTTTGGGATAAGATTTGTTATTAATTCTCTATTTCCTTCCCATTTAAAAAAAATTAAATAAATATTATGTGCGGTACAACCAACTAAAAATTTGAGAGAATCAAGATTCAATTGGAATAGATGGGATCATTTTCCTAAAATTTTAAAGAATAGTATTTATTACACGAACTATTTTACACACTTTTAAATACGCTTCAAAAGCAACGGAAATAAGTATGGATTTGGAAATCGTGACTTTAATTTCAATTGAATAAAACAGACTCTACATATTGTATAATTTCTCAAGCAATACAATAAGACCCGTATGTAGTAGAGGTGACAATTTTTATCTAAACCTATTAACTCACTCATGACCCACTTAATTTGGGTAAGTCTTGACCCAACCCAATTAAATATTTGGGTTAAATGGACAAGACCCAAATGGGTAATTCAATTAAATAAGTCTTAGTAGGTAAGCCAATTGGGTACCCAAGTATCCATCTAAAATTTAAAGTTTAATACGTGTGTGTGTATGTATATATATATATATATATATATATATATATAAGAAGGAAGAAGCTACTGTAAACCCTAATAAGCAAAACCAGCTGCCACTTCTTCCATCTAACAAGGAGAAAATTTTCACACTATGCAGTTTGTTCTTTTGGTTGATTAGCAAAATGAAAATTTAACTTTTACTTACAATTTAACGACGTGGCATACACTATTAGGGTAGGAGCAATTGCAAATGAGAGAATTGCTGTACAGTGGCCTCGAATCCAATTTTGGCATTAACCAACTTGACTCATTTATGCATGGGTCCACCGTCCACATTGGTATTCCAGTCTTTCTTTCCCAATTGTTTAGCTATTTCACCAAGGGCTTTCACTGCATGATAAATCAAACTTAATCAATTTCCTTTTAACCTTTTACCTTTTTTGTTGGCTTTAGATTTAATATAGTCAATAACATCGAAATTCCTTAACCAAGTAATAAATTCAAATAACGTAATATTATGATCATAAAAATCTTAATTACAGTCAAAATAAAAAATGTTACATCCACAACATTTTTACAATAAATCTTAAATGACAAGTTACTATTAGCTGTTTTGAGTGGACAAAAAAGTAATTTTAATTGTGGATTCAAATTAGAACCATAAAAACTTATCACCGTAAAACTTGAACCTTGAGATGCACATTAAAAATTTTAAGAAAGGAAAAAAAAAAAAATCCAATTGTAATGCCTCATTAATGAATCAAACATGAGTTGCCTTAAGCAAATTAAAGAATTAAGGTCAAAATCTTCAAAGTTTTCTCAGGGTCTTTTCTTCTCCCACATTTTCTTTTGAGCTATGAGAAATTGAATCAGCAATTGGGCTCTTTCATTGGGCCAACTGACTATGGGTACCCTATCTATCTATATAAAGTACAAAAATGGTTGGGCTAATGAGGTGGCACTGAGTTTGTTAATGTTTTAATTTCAACATAATAAGTTGAGAGGCTTGAATCTAACCTAGTACCTTGTAGTGTTTCTAATTTAAATGTTTAGGGAAGCAAGATTAAAACATAATATTGAGGACAAAATTAATTCTAAATTTTATTATTAGTATAAGAAAAAAATGACTTAATTTATTAATTGGAAAAAATATTAAAATAGTAAATATAAGAGAAATATAACCTATAATTTTTTTTCCTATGCTTGGTTTCAATTGATTTTTTCAAGCCTAGTTTAGAGTTAGTATATGCTTAAGCTATTCATTCATAATTTAAGCTCACTATAAATACATATTTCAAACAAGTAAAAAATACAAATAATCAATATATAGTCATTCTCTTATGAAGTTCAAACTTCAAAGATTCGTGTAAATATAAGATATTTCACACAAATTAACTGAATACTTAAAAAGTAAAATTAAACATAAATTAACTTAGAAGTATATATCTACAATATGATCATATATTTGAAAATTTTAAAATATTCTATATGTAGGCCTTGATTTTCTAAAGATGATGCATGAGTTTTTATTTTTTAATTTTTGATTAACTTAAAAGTACCAATATTTATTCTTTCTATCTTAGATTTCATTTTGAGGTATCAAAATATGGATTGATTGCAAAAGACTTTAAAAGTATATAACATTGTTAAAGAATTATAAAATTCAACGCATTAGTTAGAAAATATTATGATAATATGTTATGATTTCAAGGTTACATATAAGAATATTTTCCTTGATTACAATAGGAGAGTTAAAAGTTATTTTTATAAAAAGGAGTTTCAATCTTGGAATATTATTTTCTTAATAAGTACTTGTGGGGTGTGAGGAGCAAGGGTCGGGGTTCAAATCTCTAGAAGGGAGCTTCATATACATATACACTTAGATTAAGTTAAAGTAGGTTGCGGTGTTGATCTGGGTTTTTTGGTCACTATGGTTGATTGAGTTTGGTATGGGTTTTTAGTTGGGTTGATCATAGTGATTTTTGGTTGGGTGCCAATAGTGTTGTTGTCAGCTGTGGGTGATCTAGTAAGTTTTTGGTTGGGTTGATCACAGTAAGTTTTTGATTGTGTTGGTGGTGGTGGTGGATCATGGATGATGTGAACTAGTGGGTGATCATGGATGATGTGAACTAGTGGGTGATCATGGTGGTTTCAATAGTTGCTATAGGTTGTGGATGCTTCTAGTGGTGTCATGGGTTATAGGAAAATGAAATTTTTATTGGGTTGTGTACTTGTATGTTAAAATAGAAGATAAGATGTAATAGAAGATAAGATGTAGGATGTATTGTTAAGTGATATGTTAAAATAAATAAAGTAGTCTTTTAAGGTGCTAAGGGTTCATTTAGGAACCGCTTATTTTGCTGAAACTGAAAACTTTTTGCTAAAAGTATGTAAAAAAAGTTAAAATCTGACTTTTGTAGCAATAGAACCCACTTAACAATGTAATGGAACCCAATTTAGGAGAAAAATAAGCTAAAAAGTAAAATAAGCTAACTTTATCTCAAATTCTGAACGCAGCCTAAATAATACATTTTTTAGCATCCTCAATGTGAATACTCTTATCCCCAAAAGATTTGAAAAACATGCAAAAGTAAAATCATACATGTAGCACGTATGAAGACAAATCAATCACCGTCCATACCAATGTTGGTGATGAAGGAAATATTTGAATCTCGTTCCCGTTCTATAGTTAAGCTCTTTTTTCTTTTTTCTTTTTATTTTTATAACACGTTCTATAGTTAAGCTTGTGCAAAAGAGAGTGAGATTGAGAATTAAAATTTTTAATTTTCAACCTTACCTTAGGTACGTGAGAAAAGTTGAAAATTAAAATTAAACTCAGATGCTCTCAATCATTGAAAAATTATTACATTTCCTGAGTCTCAATCCTGGAAGGAAACCTGTGGCTGTGGATGATATATCATGTTTGGAAAAGACAAAGATCCATATATATCATTTATATATATATATATATATATATATATTTTTTTTTATATATATATATATTTCCATATAACTGTCTTTCTCATATCCATGACCAATTTCTTGGCCAACCAAATTTCGGTGGGTTTGTAAGGTTTTTTTTTTTAATAAATAATAATAATAATAATAATTTTTGTTTTAGATTAAAATTGTGAGTCACTAAACCTTTTTTTTTTTTTTTTTTTTAAATATGATGTGACAAAATTATTAGAGATTTTCAAAACTTCCTTATAGAACCTTTTTTTTTTTTAGAAACAAACACACGCTGACACACATGATACATCTATATAGAACTAAATCAATCAAATAACAATAATCAATCAGAGCAATATATTGGATACCGACTATACTATTTTCGCCTACTCCTTCTAAATTCTTCTAGTGTTGACGATTTTTGTTGAACACAGCTGAATGCATGTATAGATGTCCAGTTTGAAAGAACAGATTTGATCCTATATATGAAGTAAAAATATACAGATATATATATATATATATATATATATATATAGATAGATAGAAAGCAGAGCAAAGAATGTCCTGACCTTCATCACTATGAGTTGTCCCTGTTCCAGGTTGTGTTGCCATGCACATAAGTAACAAGAACACTATAAAGCTAATGTAAGGACGAACAAGCCTTGCCATTATTGTTTGCTCTGCCGACTAGCTAGCTATTCCACGAGCTCTGCTTGCAAATTAATGGCCTGTTTGGATCTTTAAAAAAGAAGGGGGGAGTAGAGTAGAGGGAGGGAGAGTAATCTAATTATCTTGTTTAGAAGTTTTTTAAGGAAGGAGGGGGAGGGGTTTGAAGGGGTTTGGAGGGGTTTCAACTCTCTTTAGCCCCCCATTTTTAATTCCCCCAAATTGGAGAGATTTGGAGGGGGAGTAGAGTACATAAGCTATTGACTAAGTAAATTACCTAATTTATCCTTATTATATTAACAAAATTACACAAGGGGAATGGCTAATTACTCACTTCCCCTTATTAATTTTAAAAACATCCAAACAAGGTGGAGGAGAATCATTCTCCTTTACTCTCCTCCCCACTACTCTCCTCTACTCTCCTCCCTCTCTAAACTTCCAAACAAGCCATAAGTGCAGAAAATCAGATATATGTAGATATTCTTGTTAAATGTTAACGGCCCCTACAATTTAAAGAGTAGGCCCCATTCCGGAAAGCTAACTTTTAATAAAAAAGCCTTGTCACGAAATTTATTGTTGGCTTTTTAATGTCCCATCCATTTGTCAGGCCTTTTTTTAGTTTGTCATGTGCTTTTTCTTTTAACGTTTAGCCCGTTTGTTTATTTGTTTCTTAAAAAAAAAAAAAAAAAAAAAATACTGATTTTTTAATATTATTTTTTAAATTTCAAGTATACTTTAACTAAATTTTTAAAAAATAAAAAATAAGCTAAATAAATTTATGCCAAACTGATGGATGATCTTTACATATAAGTATATAACCCGTAAAGTTTAAATAACGATTATGTGGGTTTATTATTATTATTTTCTAGTTTTTTCAATTTTTACAATATGTAGTTGAGTGGATCTGGATTTGATGCAATAGCCTTATTCAATAGTGAACTAATGGCTGAAATTAAAAAGTTGAAAAATCAATTTAATATTAGCCCTTAAATTAGAATTTTTTAATAACTGCACAAGATCTCAATCTATAATTGAGTTGGTAGCGGTGGCTCCACGTTTAAGTTAGGGTGGTAATATAATAGGACCATCTGACTTGCAATATAATATATATATATATATATATATACAACAAAAATTATATACTAAATTAACTTATTTTGACCATCCTAACAAAAATGTTAAATACTTATATTAAACACTTTTGCTTGAGAATGACAAAATTGCCCTTTGAGAGGAGTATTTCTCTAATTAGTTTGGAAAGGGGGGCATAAGGCTATATAATTTGCCCAAAAAGGGCAGAGGGCAATTTTGTCCGGCTTGAGAATCACAAAAATTTAAGTTCTACAAAAATAAAAGTAATACTACATCCAGAATATTTTTATAGTAATTTCACAACAAATCATATGTGGTAAGCTGTTACTGATTCTAATTTGGGACTAATATTGACATCATCTTTATGGATTCAGATCTTTTAGAGTTCCTAGGGTACTCTACCAGGTAAATTTCTTTAAATCCTCACCCTTCATTTAAAATTAATGGTTTAAGATACTGCCACATCATCATTCCACTAACTTACCCTATTAAAAACACAAAAAATGAATAAGTTTAGGAAGCAGCCGTGATCTTTTAACGTTAGCAAACGGATCCAACTTTTTTTTTTTTTTTTCCTTTTTGGATGGAACAAATCTCAAGCCCGGGAAATTCATCATCCCACAAATTACTCCCGCCATTTTTCCCATCTGAATCCAAAAGACACTCCTGGGCAAGAAGAAAATTGGACGTTCTTTTACAACTCAGCCTTGAAATTTTCAGTTCTTTCAATCACAAATGATGGATCCACCCAGCTCAATCCCTTCAAACCGTCCATGGATGACCATTGAAAGCCCAATGGAGGCCAGGTATATTAGCTATCTTACTCTCTCTCTATCCTCTGTTCTCTGTCTATTGTCTATTGACTATTAGTTTCTTCCTTTCTCTTTATTTTTTATTTTTTTTTTGTTTCTTTATTTCATACCTATGGTTGATATTAGATTTTTATTGTTTTGCAATTTCACTACTGCAAAACTGTTTAATGATTGCTCAAGAAGGGCTGTGTTTTTTTGGGGCTATATCCTCTGCTTGCAAGGTGTTTGATAGATGTTCCAAGATAAGAAATAGAGCAGACAAAGAAGATAGTTGTACTAGTTTGTTACCTGGAGTATAATCTTAGACAAAGAGCAAGGCCAACATAATTAGAGAGAAGAAAAGAATGATTCAAGTTGAAGATATATACATAGGCCTAAATTATTAATTAATTAATTAATTAAGATGAAGATACGTAGGGCCATTATAATAATTAATTCATTATTATAATTAATAATTAATTATATATATATATATATACACACATAGACACTCTTTGACAACGTCACTGAAAGTTGGCCATGCCGCGCCGAGACCTTCTTGATCACCCGTTTGAGTTTGAAGCTCTTGAGATACCTTGGGTATAATCTTGCTTTATTTTGTTTTTTGTTTATTGGCATTGGAATTGGCTGTTGATTGCTTGGTTGTTTCAGTTTTTATTAGATTTAATGTGGAAAGTTGAATTCTTGTTCATATAGGTTGTCTTTGAAGGTTGATTTCTTAAGAAGTTTAAGATCTTTGCATCTCAGAGAGAGCTTATTTGAACACGTTTAGCTGGAGGAGATGGAGGGAAAATTAAATGATGCCAACCGTTAACAGAGAGTGCATATTATGTTTGTTGATCTGGATGGTTTTTTCTTTCAAAAAAAAAAAAAAGTTTCTAATAATTAATAATTAATTTTTAGATGTCACGTGTCTTTCAATGCTGTTTTTTACTTTTTATTTACATAATGCTAATCCTCATCTGCTTTTTAGATATCCTGCCCTTCAGTTTTAGTCTTTACGTTTTTGGTTTTAGTACCTGACTGTAGGTTTATAATATGTCCTTTTATCTTTGCAGCCCTTTTTTTTGCACTCTTCTTCTACTTGTAAGCAATGTTGCGCGTGCACCATAGAAAACTTGAACTCCATTCATTTTTATTTTACTTTTTGTTGTTTTTATTGTCTTTTAGAAGCCAATATATATCTACTGGTGTAATCAATTGCTTTGTGGTTTTGCTAGTTTTTCTAATGATTTGCAAGCTGTTGGATTTGGAAATCTGCTTTGCCATGATTGTTTCAAACTTGTCTATTTAGTTTGAGTATATTAGTAATGGGGCCTTGGTATATTAGTAATATTTGAAATATTTAGTTTCAGTTTATTGGAATTGAGTTTTTTTCTTATTCTTTTTTTTTGTATTTTTATAGGATGATGGACAATTATTGTCAAAACAAGGATACCATGATTGATTGTATTGCGGAGGTTGGTATGGAGTTTGTGTTCGAACACTATATGTTAGAGGCAGCTTGGATATTTTGGAAAAATTATGGCAAACAAATGGGGTTCAGTATTTGAAAGCATTATGCAAATAAAAGTAAGATAGATGGAGAAATAACATCGAGAAGATTTTTGTATTCTAAAGTGGGTATTCGTAAGCCTGATAAACGAGATCATCTGACCAGTCAGCCTCGACAAGAAACAAGGACTAATTGTCTAGTACGATTGGGTGTTTCATTAGTTCGTGAGACCGAAAAGTACAAGGTGTATGATTTTGTATCTAAGCACAACCATGTTCTTCATCTTGCAGCAACTACTTTCATGATGCGATTAGAACAAAAGATGTCTGAAGTCCAAGCTTTTGCTATTGATTTAGCTTATGCTTCTGGAATTAAGCCTAAGGAGATACATGAGTTAATGAGAAGAGAGGCCGGTAGAAGGGCTAATCTTGGCTACACTGGAATTGATCAAAAAAACTATCTTCGAACAAGACGACAATGAAGCTTGATATATGGAGAAGCCGGTAGTTTATTAAGGTATTTTCAACAACAATTGATTCATAATCCATCGTTCCATTATGTTGTACAGTTGGATATCGAGGAGCAAATAACTAATATATTTTGGGCTGAGCTAAAATGATAATTGATTATGCCCATTTTGGTGATGTTTTTAGTTTTGAAACATTGGGATTTTGTGTTGTCATGCTTTGAAGGTTTTCGACATACTTGATATAAAGATAATTCCTGATGCTTACATTTTGAAGAGATGGACAAGAGAAGCAAAAAATGGGTATGTCATAGATAGCATTGAGAAGGATGTCCATGGGCATGTTAACTTAAAAGTTACACAACGGTATAGAAGATTATGTCCCAGGTTAGTTAGATTAGCCTCACGAGCTGCTGAAATCGAAGAAGCGTATGCTTTGGTAGAGAGTGTTACAAAGGAATTAGAAAAGCAGGTTGAAGATATTGCCATGAAATTTTCAAGTGTGAGTCTTGATAATTCTAAAGATAAAATGTCATTGGGTGGTAGTGAAAATTGTGGATCATGGAGAACCTATAAAGAATTTAGTTGAAAAGGTTAAAGGCCTCAAAAAGAAAGAAGGTTGTAAGGGTCGAAAAAGATGTAAAAGTTGGGTTGAACAACAATCAAGGAGAAAGAAAAAAACTTCAACGAAAGATACTATTAGACAACAATTATCCAAGGTATGCTCTTGATGCAAAAAATATTGACAAATTTACATGCACTGTGTACAAACAATTTATTTTTTTATTCTTGGTTAAACTAACTCCTTATATCTTACCATACAGGAAAACAATAACTCTTCTCTCATAAATTACAATAACTCTATCTCACCTGTGCAATGCTATTCACATAAGGTGAGCAATCTTGTGAGTTTGTAGGTAAGCAATTTTAAAGAATTTTTACTGCTAAAAATCTGAAAGTTTTAATGAGAACTATTTGTGATTTGTGATATAGGAAATTGATCAGGCACCTAATTCAATGGCATGGATGACATATGAAGGTCTCCAGGGAAATAAATGCCAAAAAAATTTCATTGAATCATTAACGGTGAACTTGTTCATTCAGCTCTTTTAAGCTATTAACAAGTGGCATGTTCTTTTATGCAATGACATAGATGACACCAAATCATTATAATTTCTTGTAGGGAATGGATGTTGGGTTTGATCAAGCACAAGTTCCTTTGGGTGACACAACAAATAATTACAATGCTCACATGAATTTTTTTGGTAAATGATTAACAAATGATGGAAAGTTTTTTTTTTTTCTTTTTTGCCTTTGCTAAGTTATCAAAGATAACCTTGGGTTTTTGAAATATATATATGTATATGATTTTGATGCTGCCAATGCTATGGACGTTGTAAAAAGAGAAGAGGAGATAGGCCTTTGTTAATGCCGCCAATGTTACATTTTTCTTTTGTTAAGATTGTCCTTGCTGTAAAAGAGGAGGAGATAGGCCATTGTTAATGCTGCCAATGTTACATTTTTCTTTTGTTAAGATTATCTCTGTTGTAAAAGATAGGAGGGGATAGACCATTGTTAATGCTGCCAATGTTACATTTTTCTTTTGTTAAGATTGTCCTTTTATAGAATAGGGGATAGGCCTTTGATATGTAGCATTTTCCCTTCTCTAAAACAATTGTACCTTGCGCAAAGTCGAAACTTCTAGATTTTAAATCAATATTATTGGCAATTTGAATGTCTAGCAATAAATTACATTATATTACATGTATAGTTTACAAACATCTATGAAATAACAAAGTAAGATAAACTGATAAAATTGATATTATTGCCAATAACTATTCATTACATATCTATAACTATTGAAACATTGGTAATACATGAAGCATTTTAGCCACTATTGATACATATTCTTCTTAAATTTTTTTTTTTGATTAGTACATATTCTTCTTAAATATTGTGATCTCTACTACTGTCTTTTTTTCAAAGAACTAAATCCTAAAAGCCACTGTGGATGCTACTCAGTGATAGCCACCTGCATAATTAGTGTGCAATCATAGATCATCAACATCCAAGCTTTCAAGTGAACCTAAAATTAGAAGCTGGAAAAAAAAAAAAAAAGTGTCAAAGTTGGACCGTAAAGATCAATATGATACATTAAAATAAGTGTCAAAGTGTCAAAGAAGACTCAAAATTATCATTTGAGTGAAAATAAAGGGTAATAAGCACTTATCAAAAAATTTCATCATACAAATTTCATTGAATCCATGTGAAGAACCAGTCAATTCAAAAGTTCTAGATTTAGGCTATTTCCAAAAAATTAAAGTTCTAGTTTTGAAGAACCTGGCTTTTTCCACGTGAAGAACCAGTATTCCTTCTTCCAAAATTAATACTCTTTAAGTAATGAGAACTTTCTCCAGAAGCAACAGAACTCCAATTCCAGCAAACAAAATGGCTATAATCAAAGAATAAAAATGTTATATGGTGACATGAGAGTAACTTAAACTATCTATTGATAATGTCTTGAGCCTCAATAAAATTGCATTTTCTTGTGGTGACATGAGACTAACAATAGAGAAGAACATGCTAAGGATGACATGGCATCCTGTACCTTAAAGCAGTTCAAGGGAGTTAGGTTTTGATTCACAGGAGATAGGGAGCCATGGAGAAAAATTATGAACTATAATAATTTAGTTACTGTATCAATGGATTCCGTACATTGTATAGGATGATAAAAAAAATAGAGTAAATGGAGTTACAAAAACTGATAGCAGAAGCTACAGAACCTTATATCATTGCATGAATAATACTCTAATAATTTGATAGTTAGACGACACACCATAAGAAGGGTAAAAATAGGGCTCATGAGTCTATGTTGAAGACACACGACCACTTCCATATAGAATTATTTGAATTCTATAGGATATACCGCCCAAGCAAACACATGGATATTAAAATCAACAAAAATTTTAATTAAAGAAGTATGATACCCATCACCATCACTTTCAATCTTTGACTCCCTGTATCAGAAAGTGCAAATTATGGGAATGGCATAGCAAACTTGGTATCAATATCAACAATATATTTAACAAAGAACAATAAAGATCGGTATACATATATCTGATATAGATTTTATATCAAGAAAGTGTATTCTATTTCTAGTAACCTAAAAGGAAAGACATTGACATTGACCTCCTGTACCATGACAACTGCGACAAGCATCAGATACTTGCACTTCAAGGTTGAACTCAGCACTTAAGAGTGAAAACAGGCATTGGCCTTTTAATTGTAAACATAGTGGGGCAAACACAAAGTAAAGACTAAGAATTTTAATTATAAACACCTTGCAGGCAGAGGATATAGCCCAATTACCCAAGTTCATCATAAAAATTTCATTGAATCCATGTGAGGAACCAGTTAATTCAAAAGTTCTAGATTTAATTAAAAGTCATGAAAAGCATGTTTTTGTATAGATTGAGAAGTCTGAACCCGAGTCTAAGGTTGAAATGCAATTTTCAAGTCACCACATTGACAAAAATTGCAGAATAGTTCCCTCTAAATCTTTCACACGGCATGGCCCACACCATGGAGCCCAAAACTCAGCAATACATAAAGGGGTCCCAATTGTCAAAACTTATCTTGAACATTTATCAAACACCTTGCAGGCAGAGGATATAGCCCCAAAAAAACACAGCCCTTCTTGAGCAATCATTAAACAGTTTTGTAGTAGTGAAATTGCAAAACAATAAAAATCTAATATCAACCATAGGTATGAAATAAAGAAACGAAAAAAAAAAAAAAAAAAAAAGAAAGGAAGAAACTAATAGTCAGTAGACAATAGACAGAGAACAGAGGATAGAGGGAGAGTAAGATAGCTAATATACCTGGCCTCCATTGGGCTTTCAATGGTCATCCATGGACGGTTTGAAGGGATTGAGCTAGGTGGATCATCATTTGTGATTGAAAGAACTGAAAATTTCAAGGCTGTAGGAGAGTTGTAAAAGAAAGTCCGGTTTTCTTCTTGCCTAGGAGTGTCTTTTGGATTCAAATGGGAAAAATGGTGGGAGTAATTTGTGGGATGATGAATTTCCTGGGTTTGAGATTTGTTCCATCCAAAAAGAAAAAAAAAAAAAAAAGTTGGATCTGTTTGCTAACGTTAAAAGATCACGGCAGCTTCCTAAACTTATTCCTTTTTTGTGGGCGAAAATGGGTAACTAATTTTTTTTCTCTAACTATCTAGTTAGTTGGCCCGGTTTGCAAACTATATGATTTAGTAGCATCTTGAGTCTCAAAGGCTTGATTTTGGCGTCATAAATTGAGTCTTTGAGCCTCGGTTTTTATCGTTTGACGTGGCCGAATGCCACGTGGAAAATACCTGTAACTCGAGTTTCTAAGACTCGAGTTACATATCGAGCATTAGAGTCTCGATTTCAGGGCGGTGAAAATCCACGTAGGCGCCATATAGATCTCGAGTCTTAGAGACTCGGTTTTTTAAAAGCGAAACCGAGTCTCAGAAACTCGATTTTGGTATGTGCACTGATCATGTCCAGTCCCATCTGGTCATGTCACTGACAGAATATCTGATCTACCTTCACGTTTTTTTTTAACTGTAGCTTTCTGCCTGCCTGGTTACGTCTTTAAGCCCCTGACTTCTTTATGTCACTTACTTGCTTCTCTCTCAACTCATCCTCTCTCACTCATACATGCATTACTCCTCTCTCAACTCTCATACTCATTCAGTAGCAGAGCAGAACAATACTCCCCTCTTAACTCTCATACAAGCCGATCATTGTAGTCTCCCTCTCTCCCTCTCACTCTCATACAATCCCAGCAGTACATTTGCACATCCTCATGTCAGGTAAGGTCCTCCTCACTCTCTAGTTGGTTGTTTAGTGTATATAACTGCTTTAAAAAGTGTTGCTTGTATTGAATTTATCATGACATTTCCTGATAAAAATATTTGTTTGTAATAACCACTTAAATATATATATAGATTTATATATATATTTATATAGATTTATATATGTATATATATACCACTTTATATATATAATTTTTTTTTTTGGTAATGTCTGATGAACCCCTGCTCTATGTTATTTCATTAATACAAAAATATTTTAACTTAACTAAAATTCAATACTTTTATAAATAGTATAATTAATTGTTTATTTTAGTCAAACGTTATAATATTATTATATTTAGCAATGAAATTATTAAAATTAATATTTTTAGTTCCATTTTTTATTATTTATATTAAACATCAACATTTTCATGTATTAATATTTTTCTATAAACTGAATTAATGCATCAATTGGCCTATGGTTGCAAGTGTTCCATTTGGCAAAAGCTCACCACTGTAATATGGATAATGGTATTGACCCAAATATTCATTCAAAGGTGCTTATTGCCTTATTGAGACCTTTAGGCTTCAGCCATGTGCTACCAAGTAGGGTGGCTTTGAATTTTGGAACCAGGACAACAGGTTCAACTCAATGTATTAAGGGGCTTTAGGCGAATGTGACATTTTCTTATACTTAAATATTTAATTTTTGAAATCTTTTTCATCTAAAATTTTTGCTATGTTTTGTTTATTACTAATTTACTAAAAAAAAATTTATCCAAATATCCATTTTAATACTTTAAAGACAAAAAAATATCCCTCTAAGATTCAATTAATTTGTCAAGTTTTTTTTTTTTTTTTGGATCTTTTTCAAATATTTTCATAGCTATATGAATACCTTTCTAGTAGATATTTATAATTAAAAAACATTTATGAATAAATTAAACATGATCTATAAAAGAATTGAGATCCTAAACATGATCTATTAAACATTATCTATATGAATATGTTTCTAGTAGATATTTGTAATTTACAAGTAAAACCAAGGTTATTAAAATTGAGATCCTAAACAGGACCTATAAGAGATCCTCATTGAGTAAATCATAGAATCGAATCGATGATCATAAGATTTTACTTTATGTGAAAAATAAAGTCAAAAATATTAGTAATAATGATATATTTTAAATAATTATTAAGTTGATCAAAGGAAAATGGACATAATGCAACTTTCATGTCCTATTTCTAATAAGTAAAAAAAATATTAAATTTCTTTAACAACTAAATAATCATTAACTTGTTCATTTGGGCAGATTTGATGGAGGGGGCTAGAGTTATATTTTTCTTGGGCCCAATTAGAATTAGACTCTAATATACCTAAAAATTGAAATTATATATGGAATAATGATGTTACATAATTGCACTCATTCATTTGCACATCCTCATTACTTTTGTTGTTTGGTTTGATATTTTTATTTATATTTTTGTTAGAGCTGAGTTAAAATTTTGTAATAGGGGTGAGTTTTGTCTTTAGTTTTTTCATTGTTTGAGTACGAAATGATAATGATTGCGCCAGTATAATTGTATGTGATGTGTGGTGAGTATATGCAATTGTGGCGTGAGAAGTTGTAATTTTTGTATTTTGAGTAGATAGAAAAAGTTTTGTAATTGATGTTAAATGAAAGAGATAAAATATGTCACTAACATACTATACTTGACTCTCTAATAGGTTCATAATCTTTGAAGAATATTGATATAAATGTATACTTCGGTGGACCCCTTGATAATCTTTGAAGAGATTGACGGATTCCCGTTTAGAGGGCCGGGTATCCAATGCTACTACATGATAATACGTCGTAAGTTGAAGACGTTGAATGATTTGAAGAGCAAAATCATGGACGAATTGAATTTGAACCGTGCTTGGTATGATATCAAGATTATTTATCATTACCCACAAGAAGTCCTTCACGAATGGATAAATTATGGGTATATGGCGATCAAAGAAGACAAACATGTAAAGATGATGTTTAATAGGATACAGAAAATGCCTCAAGTAAATGCTGCTGAGTTGTACGTAAGTTTGGACGCAAGTGCAGAAGTTGATACTGAGGTGGTGCAAGAAACAACTATGTCTTTACAATTTACAACCCTAGATGATGGATGCACTACAATGGGAGGCTATACAATGGACTCTTCAATGGGAGGTTATACGCTCCCATTTCAAGATCATGTTGCCAATACTGGTGAAACCCTCCATCCTCAAGAGACACATTTAGAGGAGGAAGACGAAGACGAAGATCATGCTGCGAATGATGGTGAAAATATTGATGGTATGGATGAGTACGAAGAGATGATTGAGCGAGGCGACTTTGAGAACGATGTAGATGACCACGAAGTCGTTCCCAATTTTGAAGAGGAAAATATGGAGTACCATGATGAAGGTGCTGCAGATGATGATATTGGCATCCAGCATGATACAAATACGACCACTGGCTACAGACCTCCTGCCGACTCATTCTACGCAAATACTTGGGAAAATATGGTTGATCCTTCACGTCTTCAGATACCATTTGTTTCTACTTGGGAAGATGGGATGCATTTTTGTAAAGGATTGACTTCTGCAAATAAAAAGGCGGTGAAGCGTGCATTGACAATATACGCAGCAACTGATAATAGAAATTTTAGAATCCGAAGGTTGACCACAACTAAATTGTGTGCCGCATGTGTTGACGACAACTGCAAGTGGTTCGTTGGGGCATTTATGAAGGCTAAACGTAATGGTCTGTGGATAGTCACGTCTTATGTGAGTCCACACACTTGTATACCCTTTGGCCTGCATAGAAATGGTAGAATGATGGATTCTAATTTTGTTGCATCAGAAATTGTGGAAAAATTGCGAAAAAATCACATTGCTCGTATTGATGAGCTCTGGGAGATCATACGTACTAAGTATCATCATGAGCTTTCTTACTATAAAGTATGGGACTCAAAACAAAAGACCATTGCTAAGATGTTTGGGGATTGGGAGGAGTCTTACCAAAGGTTGCGAAAGTTGTTATTGGCATACTTGGATCAGGATTCGGGTACTCGGTATAGCTATCACACCATACCTAGGCCACTCGAAGGTACTGCGTTACTGCGCTATGTATATTGGGCATTCACTCCATGCATTGCTGCATTCCAATATTGCAGGCCGGTGATCAGTATTGATGGGACTCATTTGTATGGTAAATACAAAGGGGTATTGATGATTGCAATGACAACCGATGCTAACCAAAAGGTTTTACCTCTTGCCTTCGCTGTTGTGGACAAAGAGTCAGGGGCTAGTTGGGGGTGGTTTTTAGAGTGTCTAAGGACTTCGATAGAGCATGTCATACCTAACCAGGGCATTTGCATTATTTCTGATCGACATAAAGGTATCAAATGTGCCATTCGAGAGTGGCCTAGAGGTCAGGATGGAACAGAACGGGTATTTCATCGATATTGCCTTCGACATGTTGCTAGCAATTTCAACACACACTTTGATGACCCGATTCTAAAGGCATTGGCCCTGAAAGCTGGATATGCGACTCATGCAGCTAAATTTGAGTCCATAATGCAAACCATTAAGGAGGCCGAGATTAATTTACTGAGGGGTGTAGACCCTACTGATCGCCATGTTGCACGCTATATGCCATACACATATCTAATGAGTGAGGATGTGGAAAAATGGACGCAGTCACATGATGGTGGAAGACGTTACGGGGCAATGACAACCAATATCTCTGAGTGCTTTAATGGGGTACTTAAAGGTGCCCGCGGTTTGCCCATTGCTGCAATGGCTGAGTTCACTTGGGCCAAACTTGTTGCATATTTCCACGATCGAAATAAACAAATTTCTTCTGATCTCTCTAGAGGTAAGTTATGGAGTGATTATGCAATGGAAATCTATAACAAAAATGAGCAGAAAACCGTAGGACACACTCTGAGGCATTTTAATCATGAAACTGGTGTATATCAAGTGGTTACCCCGTACAACGACCATAGAGGTGGAGGGGGAAACCACAGTCATGAAGTGCACGTATTTGCTATGAAATGTGGCTGTGGAAAATGGCAAAACTTGAAGATCCCTTGTTCACATGCAATTACAGTTCTGAAAGCTTTGCACCGCGATGCGACAAGCTATATTGACCCATGTTACAGTTTGAGCAACGCGATCCAAACATATTCACATCATTTTGTGGTGCCCAAGTCGGAGTCCTTGTGGAGGGACGTTCGCGGAGCACGGTGGGTGCCTGACCCACAGCTGTTGCGGGCCAAAGGTCGTCCTGTGAAGTCTAGATTAAGGAATGAAATGGATGGGGTACGGCGAGAACGGGGAAGCCGGAGGGAAGATCCGGACTTGAGGGAGATTCAACCGAGGCAGCGATGTGGACTGTGTCATCAAGAGGGGCATAACCGCAGAAGCTGTCCCATTTCCCGTGGGGCTTCAACAAGTGGTAGTGCTATGAATTAGGCAAGTGCCCTCCCTATTTTTATATAATATGCTAACAATTTCATTTGGTTTTTGTTCTTCGCATTTGGAAACTAACGACCGTATTTTAATGTTTGTCAGGCGAGCGGAGACTCGATTTCCGGATGGCATTGTAGACTATGTTGTATTGACATACTTATAGTTATTATTTTGTTTATCGCTGAATGTTGTTGTAATTGAACTATTTGCTATCCATTGTACTCGTTACATTTGTTGCGTTGTGCACCTTTTGCCTATAATGCTAGCAATGATATTGCTTCAACATTAGTAGCTACTACTTTGGCAAGTTCAACAACAGGAGGCTTCTTCGAAGTGATGATAGCTAGTATTTGTTATGTTTTTGTGTGCTAAGAGGGCAACTATAATGCCCATGAATTTGACTAGTATCATATGCTTGTATCTAGTTGTTTATCGCTGGCCATCGCTAAACAGCTCACTGAGAATAAAGAAATTCAATACGTAAAGCAGATTGTTGGACTTCAGCAGCATAAAGAATACACCAATGTAAAATCTTTGAGATATGGTCATTTGATGATAATGACTGATCAGGTGCGCCTTAAAATTCTCTTATTGTTTTGTTCTTGTTTTATGCTTACAATTCTCTCTACAAGGCCCATGGATAGCCTTCAACCAATATAAAATTGTAACTATAATTCTTGTACAGGATCGTGATGATTCCCACATCAAAGGGCAACAGGATCAATTTTATTCTTTCTTATTGGCCATCACTGTTAAAAGTTCCAGGCTTATACTTTAATTGAGTTTACCACTCCTATTGTGAAGGTTGGTCTTTTCAGTTAACTATTTCAAATATTAGCACAACTTCACTATAAGTGGAATGTTTCTTCAGGGAAAATAATCATTTATCATCTTTGTAGGCAACTCACAAAAATGGGACACAATTATCATTTTATACCATGCCTGAGTACGAGTCATGGAAGCACAATTTGACGGGCAATGCAAGTGGGTGGTCTATCAAGTACTATAAGGTTTATTAGAAATTTAAATTTGTTACATGTGAACCACTTACAGAACCTTTTATTCTATTATTGTTTCTTGTCTTTTGCATATTGGGTGTGTGATGAGTTATACATCGTGGGTTTGACTTGGACACGGCAAAATACATCAAATTTAAAGTGGTACGGTATTATTCAGAGAGGTTTTGGTCAGTGCTTGGAATTTTTTTGATGCTGTGTTCGTTCGGGATGTTGTAATAGGTGGTGACATTCAGTGGCGGCTCCAGGAATTTTGTTTACAGGGTTCATTACAAAATTTTATTAAAAAAAGAACTTGAATATATTGAGTTTCCGACAAAAAATAATAATAATAATAATAGGTGGTGACATTGCTATCTTAGGCCAAAACATACAAGATGATGATGTTAATAGCAATTCACAACCCCATGATATGACCTGACTTTGATATTGTATTAATATTTTTCTACATGCATTTTCCATTTCCAAAATCCTAATAAATCATTGCTCTATAGATTGTAAACTTGTCAGGAAATTGCTTTACCCGTGTCTTGCCTTGTTTGATATAATTCTTATCTAGTCGTGTGTTTTGTCAAGTTTTGTTTTCAAAACTAGTTGTAGATCCACGTGATATATGAGAATAAATTATTATTTTTTATTGTAATATAATTTATAATTTTTTTGAAGATAATTTGTTTTCTCTAAAAATTAAATAATTTTAATTTGGTCCAATTAGGTCTATTTTGGTCCACTCAGTCAATTTCGGTCCTCCTTTAGTCCATTTTAGACTAATTGGGCCTTAAATTGATTATTTTTGTTAGTTTTCTTTTCATGTTTAGCTCAAAAATACTTTTTTTTTTCCCTCTTCATTTTTGAGTTAAAAAGTATGAAATTTTATTAAATTTGGGCTAAACTCTTTAGTTTTGAGTTTAAAAAATACAAAAAAATACAAAAAAAAAACTAAAATAGACATTAGAAATTAGAAATATGAGCCCTAAAAATGCAATAAAAAAGATAAATATTCGAAAGTCTTATTCAGTCCATATTGGTTCTATTTGGTCCATTTTGTCATCTTCAGTCCAATTTGGTCCAATTCAGCTCATTCCGTCTTATTTAATCAACTTCTGTTTAATTTGGTCCATTTAGTTCACATTGGCCCTTATTCTATCTACTTCAGACTAATTCGGTCCACATTGTACTCCATTACTCTTAGTTGTGACTTTGATAGTCAGCCAAGAAGAAAGAACCTAGCAAAAGGGTTGCTCTTGCACAGATATCGAAGCCCTTGGCAACTGTTTCGGAGATGTCTGATGGTGATGATGATGATATTAATGAAATTGATGATGATAATGAGGATTCTGAATTTGATGAAGTGACTGATGAAAGTGAAGATGAATAGTGTAGTAGTTCTGTTGAGAAAGTGACTGATGGAATTCTTGAAATGGGAACTTTATCTCATTCCCCTTGTAGTCCATTACTCTTAGTTGTGACTTTGATAGTCAGCCAAGAAGAAAGAACCGAGCAAAAGGGCTGCTCCTTCATAGAAGATGAAGCCCTTGGCAACTGTTTCGGAGATGTCTGATGGTGATGATGATGATATTAATGAAATTGATAATCATAATGAGGATTCTGAATTTGATGAAGTGACTGATGAAAGTAAAGATGAATAGTGTAGTAGTTCTGTTGAGAAAGTGACTGATGGAATTCTTGAAATGGGAACTTTTTCTCATTCCCTTTGTACTCCATTACTCTTAGTTGTGACTTTGATAGTTTGCTTAAATGCGTTCCTTGGAAATGATCTTTGTCTATTGTGATTTGTTATGGTCAAGGATTTTCATTCTCCTTCACTACAATTCTACTGTTACAACTTACTAATATATTAGAAATTACAGTGTCTGCAATTTAAATAAGTGGAATATTTTCAAAATAAATACCTGTACCGATCTCACTTTAAGAGATATATAGCATTTTCAGGTGTGAGTTGGTTTCGTTAGTCAGTTATACGTCATTCCGAAGGGGTTAAATACTTACTAACAGATGCAGAAAAGCAAATATTCTAAAGATCACATTTCATATGTTCAAGGAATTAAACAAATTATGAGAATATGATACAGTTGCTTAGTGTATGTGGGACATCCCACCTTCAGTTTTGTGCAATAATTGTTGGAAATGGAGTGTAGAATTGTGGACTTCAATACAAGTAGTCACAAATTCATGTAATGCATTAGAATATATAATTATTTTGATAGAGAGAATAATGTATAATTTATTATCTAAAATGTATAATTGTAAACATCAAATTATTTATGTCATATTATATATTATATAATACAATCGAATAAAAATATATTATTATATACTATATTTATAACAAAATAGGATTACATCTAACAATCAAAGAAAATGGACTAAAGTGGATCAAATAAGCCGAAATGGACCAAATTGGACCAGAAAGATCTAAACGGACCCAAATGGATTGGATAAATCAAAATGAACCAAAGTGGAAATAAGTAGCCCGAAATGGATCAAATGAACCGAATAGACTGAAACAGACCGAATGGACCAAATTGGACCAGAAAGATCTACATGGACCGAAATGGATTGGATAAATCAAAATGAACCAAAGTGGAAATAAGTAGACCAAAATGGATCAAATGGACCGAATAGACTGAAACAGACCGAATGGACCAAATTGGACCAGAAAGATCTAAACGGACCCAAATGGATTGGATAAATCAAAATGAACCAAAGTGGAAATAAGTAGCCCGAAATGGATCAAATGAACCGAATAGACTGAAACAGACCGAATAGACTGAAACAGACCGAATGGACCAAATTGGACCAGAAAGATCTACATGGACCGAAATGGATTGGATAAATCAAAATGAACCAAAGTGGAAATAAGTAGACCGAAATTGATGAAATGGACCGAATAGACTGAAACAGACCGAATAGACTGAACCATAGAATATTTCATACAGATGGCCTACATCCAGGCTCGAATCCTCTAGATCTGTTGTGCATTACCTTATTACACGCGAGTACATGAAATACATACAACAACTCCCAGCCCCTAACTAAAATCTACCAAAAACATTTCCAATGACAATAACTTACATCAACAGCTGACTTCATAAGGGAGAAAAAAAACAACATAAAATTGTAATGTATGTAATGAATGGAATATTTTGTAATGGCAATGTGCAATGTGCATTCAGATAAGTGAACATTATCATATAATTGATACCGTAAACAACCTTACTGTACACAAATACAAAAGTAAGGCGAAAAAATTACATTCAAGGATGAAGTGAATTCCATTTCACCATGAGATGACTGTAAGGACCAAGCACATTGACCTGGTTAAGTCAATAGCAACTACCAAAACAATATGATCCTTGCCTTGGGTGGATCATGTCTGTTCTGCATTGGATGCAGCTTTTAAATTCTCTAGCCGTTTCTTTAAATAGGCCTGTCTCAGTTTCTCCGGCGAGTTGCTGCTTGCTCTTGCCTGCGCAATTTGAGCTCAAAAGCCTTTTCTCTTGCTTGATTTACTTCTTCATGAACTTCCCTATGGAAAGCCACAATCACAAAAATTATTTGCCGTAGTGATATGACACACAGGTAGCAGTTTCTAATAACAAAATGATGCAATGGGACTCAGGTAGCAGTTTCTAATAACAAAAAGGCTGGTCACAGTCATGTTTTTGTGAGGAAATCCTACCAGATGCCTCATAAAATTGTATCTTTTATATATATGTTGAATAATGGTAGCATAAAAATGGCCAGTCAGATACTATTTAAACTTGAAAAAGAAATATCTCAAACCTGCCCAACATCAGCACACATAAAGTAGGAAGGCCTTTCAGAATCAAAACTACAGCGCCAAGGATTTCTTAATCCATAAGCCCATATTTCGGGGCTGCAAGCCTGTATCTTCCTCATAAGGATTATCTTTGGGATAGAATAGTTTCCCCATAGATTGAGTTTAGTGATTTCTGCAGCACCTGAAAAGACAGTGCAATGGACAAGAGTGAGAAAAAAAAAAAAAAATGCAAAGTACTACTTAAAGTATGCAAGTGAACCAGCTCCTATTTACACTCCTCCATTGAGAAAATATCATGTCTAGGACAATTATATTTATAATCATGATTTCAGAATTTCAATTTTTTTCTTCTTCTACTTTTCCCCTCTTTGTGATTGATCAACACAGAGTCACTGGAGCAGACAGATCTTTCACATGGTCCTTTTAGTTCCTAGTAGAAATTGGAGAGAGCAAGCAAGGTAGGCAGTGGAGTGATTCTTTGAACAAAAAGTGTACTTACAGAGATATGAGATAAGTACCCATTCACAGATAGGAAGATATGAAGAAGGAAGCAGATTGGATAAGTAACGGAATCAAATACCAACTGTTTCCTACATTGAGGTTCCCACATAGGTGCTTATAGTACTAAAAGATAGAATAAACTGTTACAATTAACATTTCAGCAAAGAAAACACAAAAATTGTTACAATTTAACACCTTCAAACTCAACAATTCAGAACGAAATAGAATAAGACTGAAGGAGATGCACCACTGACATAAGTTACAACAAATTACAAAAATGATTCACCTATTGCAGCAGCAGCCCCAGTAGTTATTTCCTCATTCTGCTGAGCCACATACCATTTAATCAAGTCCCTCTGTCTCATTCCAGCCAGCCCAGTCCCTGCAAAAATGCAGAGCAGAACTTGTTTAAAGGCCATGGATTACAATGATGCAGAATTAATAAACCATTAACAACTTCTGAAGCAACACAGCTGTGTAATTCTACATGGCTGACGAATAAATATTCAGCAGCCACAAACCTATTCCACAATGTGCAGTGACAAGCGGAAACACAAATTATGCAAAGCATCTACACACCCATTCATCATCATAATTCACAACTACACAATATATTAGCATGAACTTTCTTAGGAAAACTATGCAAATATTCTTTATATACAAAATCAGAGAATGGAGATAAAATTTTGAGGCAAGTATACTAACCCAAAGAACATGTTGCTGATGGGATACACTGAAATCTCAGCAAAAATTCAAATGACCCAGAAATTATCTACTTAAACCCAGGGAATATAAATTAGAGAATCAAAAAATCAGCCAACACACACACAAACTAGCCCTACAGCTATATATTTTAGTAGACCATTTGATTATAAGGTAAAGGTTATTAGTTGATTTTACTAGATTATGTGCTCAATGAATACAATTAACATATGAAGGAAACAAAGGAAGATGGGGCAAATAGCTGACCTGTGCATTCATGTTAGCCCCATCCATGTATACTTGACCTCCATTGTCATGAATTATCTTACATATCTCATCAATACCTTCTTCATAGAGTCCATGAGTTGAAGGATATGTGACCTATCATGTCAACGAAAATTAGAAGACTGTCAATATTGAATTAAATCTCCACCTCCATCTCCTTTAATTTTGTCAAATGACAAATGCAGATTCCCAGCATAGGATGCAAAATAAAATTACCATAAGAGCAGAGAGGTTGCCCCTATTACCTTCAGCAGCCTTCCTTAATTCTTCAATGCTGATGTTTCCCTTGGCATCAGTTCCAACAGAGACAATTTTCATTCCACACATGGCAGCACTAGCAGGGTTTGTCCCATGTGCTGAAACAGGTATAATGCACACATTGCGATGATGGTCACCTCTTGCCTACAATGAGAGCATTAACAAGCACAATTTCTAAGCCACACACAATAACAATGACTGCGTGCAATTGTGTAGGCTTCTACCAAAAAACTTGCTTCTCGAGTAGGGTTCTCAAACAAAAACTAATACATATAATAAACATACAAATGTTTGACACTTACCAATCCACCAATGCAGCCATAGATGACGAGACAGCTTCTGCAACAGATTCTGCATTATTTGCCTTCTTATTGTTGTTCTTCCGTGGGTTGTAAGCACATGCTTGTCTAGTAGAGACCATAGCAGCTTCACCCCTTGCTTTGCCTCTCATTTTCTTTCTGAACTTCTGTTTCTTCTGTATCATTAGTTGCAACAGCAACTTCTGGCTCAACAGCTTTAGCTTTCTTTGGAAAAGGAGTGAACCCTTTTGTTTGCAGCTCAACATACAGATCAGCTCTCTTCCTATTACTTACAATGATCTCTCCCTTCACAACTGCAAGGATAAACCTAACGTTGTTTTCCAACTTCAACAACTCCATTTCACGTTTGTTCTATGTGAATTTCTGCACAAAATACAAAAATTGCAATTAATAATTGTTTCCCTAAGAAATGGCTTCTTTTAATTATTGACTATCAATTCTACTCTTTTGCTATAAGCGTAAGTGAGCTCACCTTTCTTTTCTCATAAAATTGAAGTCCTAACTGAGGAGAAAGATATCTTCAAGAACTGCAGGAGGAAAATCACAAACAGTAAGTGTGTTATCATGGAAATTATATTGGAAAATCAATGACAAGAACTCCAATTTCTGTCACATACTTTGCTCCGGGTTGTCATACTTCTTAATCATGCCTCTTGGGTCAAATAGGTGCATATTAGTTGTGCTAATTGTAGTGGTTAGTTTAAATTTCTTCATGAAAGGTTGTCATACTTCTTAAACTAGCAAAGGTTATAACTTATAAGGTTATTAGACGATATAGCTTCACCAACAAAAATAGTTGAGAAAATGCTTAGATAGCTTGCCTTCAGAAGGATGCTCAAATCCCGAGTCCACAATAGCTCAAACAAGCTCTGGCTTCAAAAGAAAGTCTCTGAATCCTGAACAGTGAATTCCAACATAGCCCCTGCAAAGAAGGAAAAAGCACATTTATAACCAACATAGACCAATATTGCTATGAGAACTTGTCATGGTTAGTATACATGACTACCAACTAAAAGAGGAAAAGAAACATCCATACATCAAGTTGAAAATGCAATAATAATCCCACCCAAATGTGAGATATGGTTCAAACTTGTAGTCATAACATTTTTTTGGGTGGAAAAATACACAAAATCCCTCTGTGATTTCTCCGTAAAACACAACCCCCCCCCCCCCCTTCTGAAGTTTTGAGTTCAACCTGTGGTATTCTTTAATGGTAAACCATTAAACATCCATGAAAATCAACCATGAATTGGTCATTTGATCACATGTCCACATTTAGAGTTAATTTTCACATAAAAAATAGCACAGCGGGGGTGTTTTCCTCAATAGGGTAATGATTTATGTGGTAATCACAGGGAAATTTTGTGTTTTCCTTTTTTTAATAAAATGAAAGCAAGAGACCATATTAGACACAGCACCTTTTTTATCAAAAAAGGGAGAATGACTCGTTCCTCAATTTTCTCAGAAACCAAACACGGTTTACAATAGTACCAAAAGGAACAGTTTGATTCTCATACTCCCCTGTTTAAAACTAACTAGGTCTTACCAAAATACAAACGAATACATTCAAAGTAATGTTTTCATTTCCATTTTCCCATCAAATCCGAGCAAGCAAACAAACAAAGAATGAGACATCTATTTCCTAAACTATCTGATAAAGCAAACAGGCAACATATAAAGCAAAAAAAAAAAACGAAAACAACAACAAACAAGGGCTACTGAAACTCACTTCTTGACTGTTTCGCCGTTGACTTTGTTTGCGATGGAGGCCGGGGCATTGGCTTCTTCATCATCGTAATCAACAAGCTCTTCTTCATAACCATCGTTCTCCTTGGTCTCTCCCATATTCTGCACAAATACACAAAACAGATTAGCAAACAAATGAACACATATCAGAGAATTGTGCAGATTAGCAAAGAAATGAAATCCCTGGCTTCTTTTAATTTTTGACTATCAATTCTAGTCTTTTGCTATAAGCGTAAGTGAGCTCACCTTTCTTTTCTCATAAACTTGTTTTAGGCCTCCCTCAACTTATTTCACTCCTTCAACTTGATTTAAATTATTCTTTCATTAATGCATTTCCCTATCTGGCTGTCCCCTCAACTTTGGGAATTTTTATCTTCTCGTCACCCCATTTCCTTGCCAACTGTAGAGCTGTTTCTACACCTTCAACACCTTGAAGTTCCATATTCTTGGACCTCATAGGTAGGGTCCAAGGAAACGGATGAAAAGGCTGATGAGGCTCTAGAGTTGGATATTCTAGATTGCTGGACTCCAGACAATCACTACCGATGGTCTACATCTAGAAATGGTTACCATTTAGATGTAGACCATCTATAGTGATTTTCTGGAGTCCAACAGTCCAGAATATCCGACTTTAGAACCTCATCAGCCTTTTCATCAGTTTCCTTGGACCCTACCTATGAGGTCCAAGAATATGGAGCTTGTCTCTATCAAGCAAAAGAAGTCTGGAAAAGCATGTAAACAATGTCTCTCTCAAACTGACTTATTCCTTGTCTCTCTATCAAGCAAAAGAAGTATAGGCCTTTAGTACAAAATATTTGAGACTTAGAGAAACTGATGCTGAAAAGCAATAAATACTCCTACACCTACAGATAAATTTATAGCGGCAGCCATTAAATTTGAACATCACAGTAATCAGTGATTACAAGCATTTACATTCTTGGGAAATGGACCAGCAAAACATTATACTAACAACATTGCATAAGAAGAAAAGCACAAAACTTTAAGACAACAAAAGACCAACTTACATCCTGTCTAGCTAGATCAAGGCGATAAAATGATAATTACGACAAGTTCATTGAGTTCTCCTTTCTCAGCAGCTTCCTAAATTTCCTGCATATAAGAAACTTAATCAACACTTACAATTATGCTACTTGAACTGTTTGACTCAGTTCACCACAAGGGCTAATATGCTACATGCTTCCAAGGATTTAAATGCAGCATTGTACATTCTGATTACCTCTACCACTTCTTCAACTACACGATGTTTTCTTCTAGTGTAAAAGGCAAATGCTCACAGTTTGATTGTTCTTGCATTAAGCAGTTTATCAAAATCAATACATAATAAAGCATATAATCTGCCAATAAGTGTGGATACTGATTAATACCTTTCTTTTCATTGCCCAAAAACAGATGTGATGGCTGAGGTGGCTGAAGCTATTTTCTGTCTGAGCTGCAATAGCCAATTTGAATGGAAAAAACAATGTCAATGAAAATGGAAAACAAGACTAGAAACATTGTGTTGGAAACTTGGCAGATTATATCAACTACCATTTGACAAATCTGGATAAAAGGTCACGGTTTCAGACAGTGAAAACTTGGTCCCACTGAACTTAGCCATTGCACAAATTTTTTCAGTACGACGGAACTTCAAATCTAATGGTTTCAATCCTTGCATATGGATTTCCAGACCCAGGTCATGTGAAGGATCAGTATGATGAAAGGAAGTTTCCACCTATTAAAGATGGAGACACAAAATTTATTAGAGTAATCACCATGCTCAATAAACGTAAAGAAAATATAAGGCAGTACAGGACCCCATACAAACTAAACTGCTCTCTTGATAATCACAATTCTATCATATTTCAAACCCATGAATGACGCAGAGATATCTTTGACTTATGAAGAAACTCAAAGTCTATGGACTACACTATACCTTACATATAAATAAGCAATCCGATAGGGTTATTAACAGAGTAACTAGAAGAAAGGTCAGGAGAATGGTATAAATGAATGTGTTATGCTAAAAAAAAATTGCATTCACTCTTAATTTTTATAGAGAATAACATTCGGACTGCAAATATAAATTTTCAGGTTCAGTAAACAAGTTGATTGCATAAATAAATACCAGTGACATCAATTGCCACCATGAAATTCAGTTCACACCCCCCAGCCAAGTAATCTAAGAAAGTGTGTTCGACACTCTGGGAAATTCAGTTCACACCACCATGAAAATCATGTTTTCCATTGCTATTGAAGTTACAGCACTCTATTACTAGTGGACTGTCCTGCAGATTACTTTTGAGAAATGAAAATGAGAAAACTAGCAATGAACAAACAAGGACATGAAGCATCTTACAGGAAAAATTCCAAAATCCATTTTTGAAAACATGTACATAGGTTTGGCAGATGATTGCCAATCTGGAGCACTAAGACAACGAATATTGTCCAATTAGGTCATTGTGGCCATCAAGCTCTAATAAGCAACCAAAACTTGGAGCATCCATCTATTAATAAACACAGCATGCCTAGGATTTTTTTTTTATATATTTTTTTTTGGGGGTAGTATGCTGACAGCAAAGTACACCAGATTTCTAGTAGTGGATGCAGACTATTTTACTGAAGGTAAACTTTCTTATACCTTGCTTCCAAGTTGTTGAATATTCAAAAATACTTGCTTCCACGTCGGCTTGAGGTCATTCTTGATTACTTCTGTTTTGCTAACTGGAATTGGGGTCCCATTCTCCACTTCTTTCGATATTATTAAAAAGGGGTCCTGCAAGATAAATCAGCACATGGACAGATGGGGTAACTAGGGTACCTCTTTAAATCTAAGAATATAGAAAGAGAATTAAGAACTTAGCAGCCCATACACTTTTTGAGAAGAGAGACCAACAAAGGCACACAAAATATGTGTTTTCATCAAATTAGGTATCTAGTTTTCAACATGTGATGAGGGCTGCTCTCTCTAAAGAATATTATCATGGGGTTTCTTATTGTTCAATAACTACAAGAGTGACAGTAAGTATGATATACCTCAGACAATGCAGAAGTTGCGTCACCAAGAAATTGCTGCTCATCCAGCTTAAGCATCTGTGAGCATTCTGCTAAAAAAATTGAGATCCTATTTATGACATCAATATAACAAAAACATAAAAATATAAATCTAGCAAATAAATAAGCAAACAAATTCTTAAATATACCCTTGGGGCCTACGTAAAGCTGAAAATAGAGAGAGAGAGAGAGAAAAACATGGAAAATAACTCAACTAGCAAATGTGATGCATCCATGGAAGATTAATTTTCACTACTTTAATCATTCACTTTAGATTAGCGCTCAAGCTAATCAGGTTCAGTTCACTATTTTGTTACACACAATTTATCATAAACAAAAATAAATATCATCTCAACTTCTTGTTAGGTTAAAAAGATGATAAAGTCAATGATGAAACCACAATCAGAACCATTCTTGCACCAAAAATAAAACATTAAGAAAAGAAGAAGAAGACCAGAGATATCATTAGGATATATACCTTTACTTCTACATTGTGAAACTGAGTATCAACATCATACACGTGAAACCTGTCACAACCAGCAATTTCAAAGAATATTTTATGGTGAAAAGAGTTCATCCCTCAGGTTAAACTGATGGAATCCTGTAGTTGGACATTCATCCATGATTTCAACAGCCAACTTTACCACCACTCGGTGCAGTTTAGTGCCGATTAGGAGAATCAACTAACATATTAGTCAACAAAGAAAGAAATTAGAAAGGAGTGAAAATTGTAAATTTGGATTAAAAAGAACATGGAGAAGGTAAAGGAGATGTGATGGTGGGGACTTACAATTGCTGGAAGGAAGGAAATCCAAAAGTAAATATTGCTTCCTGGATGGGAATTACATAGTTCATAGTCTAGACATTAATGCCATAACTACAGATAGCATAGAACTTACAAGAATAAAAACATCGCTAATATTCAAACCAAAGAGCATTTTGAACATCCCAAGGAAATGTAATTGTTAGATTTGTGATTTATATGTAAAACATCCATTGTTGTGAGTGGAGCCACTACAGAAAATGGCAGCTGTCAACACAAGCCTAGTAAAATGTGGCAGAGGCATTTTTTTTTGGAAGGCCTAAATTGATACAAGACCCCACATTAAATAATGAACTGTACATCCAATGCTTATGTAAAACATGAAGGACCATTCAATTCTGTTGAGATGTCCAATAGGCGCTGAAGAACGGCATATTTATGCCAATGCCACTTCATTAGATGTTCTTAGATTCCAGTAGGCATGGAAAACTAAACACACTATTTTATGCAACTTTAATGCTGTTTGCTTACATCAACACAGTTTAAATGCCATAACATCCCAACATGTTAAAAATGGGGTGACCGTAGTTGCTTGAGACTATCTCTAATTTCTTCAGTTTGAAGCATATCAAGATTCAAAGAAATTACCATGAAAATTTAGAAAAATGCAACATATTGCATATATCCAGAGAGGCACACTGCAAAAGGAACCAAAGAAATGATCAAATCAATTAGCAGAGGAAGCAATAACTAAATTCCTGACAACTTTGCTACTGTAAAAATGATACATTAGCAGTCCATAAACACATTTTTGAAATTGCTTGAAATTGTACTTGGATAAAGTCTGTAATTCTAAAATAAACAATACAAAACAAAATTTTTTGAATACCACTCAAATGAAGTTAATTATAGTGAGAGCACACGAGGAAATGGACGCCTGCACTGAAGTGATTTTCTTATTTAATGAATCTTTCTATTGGTGTTTTTGTCTTTATGTAGCATTTAGAAACCAAACAGAATACGGTGGCAACAACAAAAGTATATTAAATTATTACTAGAACATGTAGACATAATAGGCCAGCTACAGCCTACAGGTATGTGACCAACCATTAGGATCATGTCTATATATATATACATGCAAATTTGTTACTTGATGCATTTGAAGTTGATAAATTCATCATAAGTATGCAAAATATAGGCTTCACTTTGTCTTCATAGGCATCCTACTCAAGGAAGGGGAAAGAACAAAACAATGGAAATACCGCATCACTAAATACAAAAACTTTCTTTGATTGTTAGTTCATTTAATTTATCTATACACCACATATTAATTCATTTATGATTTAAGTAAACTATACAATCAAGATCATGGCAAAAGTAATTAGAAGAGCTTATTCAGTACATTAATTTAAAAGAAATGTCAACTTTCAAAACAGGGTAAAAAAATAATACCTAATTCCAACAATATCTCGAAATTCTTCCTCCATGCTTCGAAGCATATAATTATGAAAATTATATGTTAGAGGAAATTGATGAGTCTACAAAGGAAAGAAACAAAAAACAAAAACAACAGAGTCAGCTAAGAAAATTTGGTCTCATGACCTGCCACATTCTATTTGCATTTTAAGAATTGAAGATTAAATAAAATTGAAAATAAGAACCAAAGAAATGCAAATGTGGCAATAGGATATTTTATACCATTCAAAGTTAGAACACGGACAATGAAGTCAACTCAATCTTCCACTACTAAAAAAATAATAATAATAATAAAAAACAAAATTTACAGTCCTCCAACCTCTTAGGTGCTATTGTTTACTTGATTTTTTGGCAATAGCCCACCTAAGTGAAGGATGATGCAGATAAGGATTAATAATTGGCATATATAAACATACAGTATTTTATATTTATCTTCGATCAAAAGATATAAGTGGATAAAACATTCCATTTAAACCAAAAAAAAAAAAAAAAACACACATACAGTGATGAAGCCCAAGCGCAAGGCCATGTAGTCAGCTCGATTTATAGAACTCCAGAACTGGCGGCTGAAACAAAGCTGCAGATTGAGGAATTTGGGTTTGGAATCACTATTTGGAATCACTAGCAAATGTGCTCCATATAAGAAACGTCAAGCTACATGCAATGAGAAATTATAATCTTTTCTCTAATAATCTTAAATTCTCAACTACACTCAACTGACTCAATTATAAATGTGCATGCATGGATGTATGCATATGTAGGTACTTGTGTATACAAAGGAGTAGCTATAATGGTAGAAATTGATCAAATATACAACTTCAAGCCCCTTATTTTCTCCTTTTGTCTCTAATTATGTTATTGCTGCTTCAGCAACTTTAATTTGTGTTTTTTGATAGTCATATGACACAGATCGAAGGAGCTGAAAATTTATTTGACCAACTGGAAAAAATTAGGATAAGTGTTAGTTTTACATTGTTTTGTCATTTAGTTGTTTCAGATATGACAAAGTTGAGCTGAGATTTATCAGTTTTTAAAAATCTTAAAAGTAATATTGAAAATATTTTCCTCAAAATATAAAGAGGACAGGAGAATACCAGCCAAACAAGAACTCCATGCTGGCTCCATGGATGGGATGTGTGGTGAAATATGAAAGTTGTTAGTCGCCTCATTCTCATATTATCTGGTGTAGCTTGCGGAGTTTCTAGAATTCAAAAAATTAATATGATAGGGCAATAGACTAGTTTGTGTAAGGCATCTAAAGAAACCTGGCTACAAAATAGAAGAACGATAAAGGACATCCACATAATCATCAGGTGGAAAACTGTTCACCTTGTAAGCTCTGGATAGCCATAGATTTAGCTTCATTTTCCCATGTTCTCCAGCTGTAGATCTGCATAAGCTAAATTTTAGACTTTGCTGCTCATTTAACAAAGATTAAACCCCAAAGAACCAAAGAAGGTAGTTCAATAAATAGATATGTCAAACCTTAATCATGGCCAATGCAATGGCAATGAAGCTGTAAATCACATGGGTAATGCCGAGAACAAAAACAAGACGATGAAGCTGCTCAAGACTTTCATGAGAAGCAAATGATTCATGACCCTGGAAGCAAATAACAAATTTTTAATTAGCAATCATAGATATATAGTCTAATCACTTTGTTTTCCCTCAAACAAATTGACAGGTTACTGAGACTTATTGGTGACAGGCATTACATAATTAGAAAAAAGTCAAAAATTGCTAAAGAAACAATAATTCAATTCAAATGGAGAGTGAGGAAACTTGCATTATTATCTATATCTAAGCATCCTAAATTCAATTTCAGAATTTTAAAAATAAATAAATTAAAATTAAAATCCTAATTCAAATGGAGAGTGAGGAAACTACCTCAGGACAATAATTATGCCCCCCAGCTTTCACCTGCTCTCTGACAATGAAGTGATTCAAATGATTTGAGCCTGAAACAAGAATGTGCTTTATTGTTTGTAAGTCACCCTCCAATGCACATGGATAAATTGGCTGTTCAAGACTGAGGAGGATTTAACACAAATCTTGGCCACAAAAGCAATCCAATGTCCCATCAACAATGACAGAGCCCAAAGAGCATTAGCTCTGTTTGCAAATAACCACCAAATAATGAAATTAAAGAAATTTCCAAAAGCTTCAACATAATAATAAGGAAATCAAACAGAACCCATCTCTAATAAGGGCTTCATTGCTTTACCTTCTTTAATCCTTTCCAGAGCAGCAAGCAGAGGTTTTCTCTTAGTCTTAGCCAACCACTATTAGGCATGTCATTAATCATCACAAACATTATGAAGAATTCGAAGAATAAAATAAAGAAGCATGTAAAAGATCAAAAGCAAACAGAGAAGTGGTCATTTTTTACCTTTCCAGACCATTTCAAAGAGCCATGAAAGAAGAAGCCAAAAGAAACCATGACATGATCACAGTTGCAACAGCCCAAGTGGGGGTCTCAGCCAAGGATCGTCCTTCCCTTGGTTCTTCCTCCATTTTTGGCTCAAACCCACAAACCCTGAACTAACTAATTTTGGCACCTCTCAGTATACTGGGGAATGAATATTGGACTAATTTTTATGGATATAATCAATGGAGAACATACCTGCATCTGAGTTCGGACATTCTCCAGTTCAGATTCCTGAAAAGAATTCAGACGGTGAGCACATAATTGCATAGAATTGTCATTTGTAGCAGACAAACAGATCATCACTCATTGTTAGATAATTAAAAACTCATTAGACATTAGAAAAGTGGTGGTTGGATCAGGTACCTGTTCATGTAGAGCTTCTTTTAACTGAGATACAAGCGCTACTCTACTTGCTTCAACTGATTTAAGTTTTTCAATACACTGTTTCAAAATATTTTCCTCCTCCTCCAGTTCTTTGATCAAGTGAACTAATATATCTTCAATTAATGTGTTGCTGCTTTTATTGTGCTAAAAGCTTATTTTGTTGCTGCTTCCAACCTTTTCGTAGCATCATCATCTTCATGAAAGTAACAAGTGAAAATGAGTTAGAGCGACATTACTTTAAGATCCTTTGTTATAGATTTCAAAATTTAGTGGTGTGGTTTGTACTTAAACCTATTTTAAAGTATGACAATTCGTAATTCGTAAAAGGTTATTTTGAAACTGCATTTCATCAAGGAACTAAGTTTTTGTCCCATAGAACAAAATGGAATAAATGATATGTTTCAATGACGTGTTTCCCCACAGACCCACAACACATTAATGAAGATATATTAGTTCACTTGATCAAAGGGAAACATGTTTGATCAGAGAATATAATGAACTAACCATCAGAACAAAGAATGCTTTTTAGTTGCTCATAAATTTTCAAATAAACTTCGCAAAAGGTATCAATGGAGTTACCTTTTTGGACCTTAGGTTGTCTCGTATAATTAGGAGGAGGTCTTGCATGCTCTTCGTCAGATGCCTTGGGCCCAGCCTTGTGCCATGTTTGTGCCCCCCTGTCCCACAAGGAGGTGGCTTTGATATGCGTTTCGGCCGACCTTCTGCCATTGCAGGTAACCCAACGGCCTGCTCAGCCTGAATATGGGGTGGGTCGATGGCTAAAGAAGGGGCAATAGACGTACTGTGGGAGGGTGGCTCCTGCTGCATCTCAGGTGGGGTTGGATGAAGACCCAGGTCAAAAGATGGAATGGGTGACAGCTCAGGAAATGACTGTGGGAGGGGTGGACGAATGTCAGACCCATGACAAAGATGTGGCGTGGGTGGAGGGATGGTGGGACGAGGAGCTGGATGTGGGATGGTGGGGCTAGGGGATGGATGTGAGGTGGATGAAGGGATGGTAAGGGTAGGGGATGGATGTGAGGTGAATGCAGGGATGGTAAGGCTAGGAGATGCATGTGGGGTGTATGGAAACCTAGGGGATGGATGTGAGGTGAATGCAGGGATGGTAAGGCTAGGGGATGGATGTGAGGTGAATGCAGGGATGGTAAAACGAGGGGATGCATGTGAGGTGAATGCAGGGATGGTAAAGCTAGGGGATGCATGTGGGGTGTATAGAGAGGAATCAGGAGTAGGGACAACCTGAGGGGTAGCAACAGGCGAATGAGAGGGACATCCGGTCGAAGTTGTGCTCGTGCTTGGGCCCTCAGTAGTGCTTGGACCCGCAGGAGTAGCTGCCTCCTCATTCGGGGCCTCAGGGATGGGAGGTTGTACACGATCAATATGATGGACTGCCATCAACACATTAGTAATGTCCTCGTGCTCCTCCGTGCCCACTGGGTGATGCCTCGACAAACGGTTGACAAGTGAAACCTGCACATGAAAAACCCACATTAGTAATGTGTAAATCATCAACAATGTCAATCGATAATAAAATAAATGTTGGTTTTGAATTGGAAATTATAGGGAGAGCAAGTGCTAAGCAGAAAATGTAGTAACATATATCATGTTTTGTAAACAGTAGTTTCATGCTAACAAGTACAGTAAGATGTAGAAGACATGGAGAAGTTACCAGCATAGTCAACTTAGCACCGGGCTTATCGATGAACCTCCGAGTTACCCTGTTGAACCAACCAAAGTACTCGTGCTGTGGAGGCATCTCACCAAGCACTACTTCAAAACTCCGTTGAAGGCGATTACGCCAATGGAGTAGATGCACAGCATGTCTCCGCATCCAATCCACACCAACCTTCCCCCTCAAATCAATTTTATGTAGGACCGTATCAGTGTCAACAGAACGGGGAATTTGCTGGATCATCCCAAATTGACGAACGACACGATCCGGTGTATGTTTCTCTATTATGTGGAAACACACAAGCGGCACCCTTGCCGTCCACACGGCCCTCCCGGCAACGCACCACGGCGGAAGGTTGTCGAACTCAGCTTCATATGGCTGCCACACCACCTACAACAGCCAAAAAAGAAGTACACAAGACATCAGGCTTTATATTTCAAAATTAACAAAACCAATAAAATTGTTCCTAAACGTGTAAAACAAGGCATTTTCATACCTGGCCTGGCAACATCGAAGCTAGTTGCTCGCGATACCTGTCCCTGAAGATCTGGGCAGGCCTATTTTTCTTGTTTGGGACCCACAACCACCTAGCACAATCACGAACAATGGATCAATATCTACAACTTTCCTACGAAGATAATGTTATGATTAAATCTATAATGTAATCACATATAACAACTAAGATAATGTTATAGATATTTACTCAATTAATAATATCACTAGAACTTCAACAGTCCCTATAAAAAACAAAGCACATACAAGGCACATGACAGTCACAAAGTTGTAGAAGTTATTAGTTATCACGTAACAATATTAAAAATACTATTTTTTCACACCCAAGCACATTTTCACAGCAATAATGGACTCTTCAAAAATTTTCCAATTCATCAAGGGTTGCCCAAAACTGCTTTTATAAAAAACAATTAGTTGCCCACCAAAAAAAAAAAAAAATTCACCAACAAATAATAATTAGTTAAAAGGGTGTAGTGGGTGTTGGAAGAGAGAATGTACTCTGTCCAAAATAAAGGGAGTGGGGATGGGATTCAAGAAAGACTTACTTCAGGGCCAGTGGAGCACGCACTGGAGGACCGTAAGCACCCACTGGCGGGCCACGCTCAACTGCCGGGCACAAATAGGGGAACCTGGCCCATGCCCAATACTGGACCAATAGTAAGCACCCACCGATCTGACTGGTGCCCCTATCGCTTGCCTTGCATAACTCTCGGTACAACCATGCAAGGCAAGCACTTCCCCAACTGTACATATGTGGGTTGCGAAGATCCTCCAACTGCTGTACCCACATTAAATGCACCCTATCGCCGGATTTGTCCGCAAATATTGTGTCCCCCAGTAGCGCTAGGATGTAGCATCGTGCGTACTTATGCACGTCATCCTCTTCAGCATTAGCCGGCAATGGACCAGCAACTTGCTCCAACAATCGGCTTATGAGAATCCTCTGTCCATCTAATTGCTTATGCTGCTCTTGAGTTATAGGTTGAAACCCAAGGAACTCCCGGCACACCGTTGTCCAGGTTTTCTGCGTGCTCCCCGTTATAGCATCACCATCAACAGGAAGCCCGAGAAGAACCTCCACATCCTGCAATGTGATGCTGACCTCACCATGTGGCATGTGGAAGGTGTGCGTCTCGGGTCGCCATCGCTCCACTAAGGCCGTTATTAAGCCATGATCAATCTCTCTACCCGGGATCCAGAGGAGTCCCTCCAAACCAAGTGCCTTCATAATGTTAACGACTCGGTCGTCCACCATTGGCTCTCGATTGGAGAACTCTGAACTACGGCTGCGGCAGGTAAGGGTCCCTGGCTCCTGCACAAAACAGAAATATGGATTAATATTTGACAGGTGCAGCGTGTACATTGTATGAATTAAATGCATGTACATAATGCATAAAGATTTAGTGTTGCATTTTACCCGCCCATTCCAAATAGCTTCAGACCGATGGTTGTCCTGCCATTTCAACAATGTCTTGTCAATGGGTCCAGGCTCTGCATGGTTAATCCGTGCAACATTTGCAGCAGCCATACTGCACAAAAAAGGTAAGCAGTTAGCACGTAATAGATATTGATGAGCATATGATGAATTGATGAGCATTAGGTACATTCTTAATAGCATTGGTAAGTGAATCTATAAAGATTTTAGAAGGGATTCAAGAAACTTCATACAAGTCAGCCACTTCATGTCTGGAGAAGTTCTAGTTGAGTTGTGGGAGTAACTTATTAATTATTATGCAACGTTACAGCATTGTTTTGTTGGTATCTATGTTGTTGTGTCTGCCATTATGTTGATTTTCTTCATATTTATGTTTTAGATATTTATCATGGCATTAGCTTGGAAATGGATTCTATTTCGTGGCTAGACCTTAAGTTGTCGGTAGCATTTCTAGTTACTTGGGTGTGATTGGCAAAGCTTGCACTGTTGAATCCTGGTACGAAGAGAATTGAAGTAAAATGAACAAATAATCACTTACGTTTGTGTTCGTATACCATTCCAAGGGTTTCTTGTACAGGTGTAGCTGTAATGTATATATATCATGGGCCATTGTCCATGCTAAGTGGACTGGTTAACAAACTTCTATGACTGTGAGTGAGGCACCATTGAATAGTCATTTAGACTAAAACTAAGAATAAATATGAGAATATTAAAGATCTCACCTAGAACAACTTGGTACGCACCAGCTTCCTCTCTCATCTTTTCTCATAACATATATAAAAATAAAATAAAATAAAATATATATATATAATTAAAAAAAAAAAAAAAAACTATAGAATTACAATGCTATCATTATTTTGGAATTTTTGCTTAGGCTGGTTCAATATGGGTTGCATGGTTTAAGGACTACTTGCTTAGAGGGATATTTTGGGCTGTACCTCACATTACAAGGGGCTAGAGGGAAATTCTTCAGCTAAGGAGCATTTCTTGACCTTTACTGAACTCTAAAGTTGAGAAAGGGAATTATCTTTGGCACTATGCAGGACCACTCTATTTGAAATATGGGCACTGAGACTTGTATAATATTACAAGTTAATGGAAGAAAGAGAGAAATAAATGAGATTTTTTTAGAATAAATTCCAATGCAACAACATCAATGTGGAGATGCAACAGATGTAATTGATGAAAAACAAGCTTCCTAATTAAAACAAGGTTTCAAGAAAATAAGCCACTTCCTAAATAACCAATAACATGTAATTGATGTCACATGTGGCGTTTAAGTACACATTGTGGTTGTGTAACACATAGTTACACAAAGCCACTAAAATGCAATCTAAAGCAATCTGCCTAATCCAAAACATCTGTAATTAATTTCTTCAAAATTTAAAAGGCAAATTACACATAAATTACCAACAAAACAACCAAAATAAATAAAACCCAGAAAAAAATTCAAGAAACCCAGATCAAAACTCAAAGAGCAGGACCAAATTAGCAAAGCAGAACCACAAAAAAGCCATTAAAAAAAATAAAAAACAAAACCATACTCCTATATACTTTTTCAGCAAGTTCTTTAAGTAATTTGAAGAATGACAGTACAACAAGAAGAAAAAGAACTTATAAGTTAAACAAAACGAACAGAGTACACGAAGCTGAGGGGAGGAGGTCATGAACTCAAAATAAAAATAAAACAAAAACAATACAAGGGTAAGTACATTTTTGTACTAAAGTTTGTCGTCAAATCAAGTATAATTAAAATTAATCTATGGTATATGTGGTATTACCTCAGAACTTGGAGAAATCTGAGGGGATCTCGCCGGAGAGACGGTTTGCACGGAGACTCAGAACTCGGAGTTGACTCAGCCGGCCGAGTGTGTTGGGTGGAATCGGACCCACTAACCCAACCCCTGGTAAACGAACAGAGGACTGATCAGCTACGATTAGGGTCGCACTCGACTCCGACCCAGTTGCAGGCTGAGTCAGTCGAGTTCCATTGTACGCGGTTCGCGTGTGGGGTCTGGTTAAGAAAAGCAAGGACAGCTTGCTTGTCCTGAGTCGGCTCAGAGTGCACTCGCCCACTCAGTAGCAAAAGCAGCGAAGACGGTGAGGGAGAGAAGGCGATGAGTGAGCGAGAGAGAGAGAGACGCTGAGGTGAGGTGTGCGACTGAGAGAGAGTGAGTGAGAGAAGACGAGAGAGGGTCAGTGAGAGTGGAGAGTGGAGAGTGACTGTGAGAGAGGCGTTTAATTTGAAAATGCCTATTAAAACTCGACTTTCAGAGAGTCGAGTTCCATGTAGACCGACAGATCAGAGCGAGGTGGCGTTACTTACCCGTGGACGACCACGTCAACGCCAGGTGGCGCCTACGTGGAACTCGAGTTTTAGAAACTCGAGTTTTATGTGCATGCCACGTGGCATTGGGCCACGTCAAACCACAAAAACCGAGCCTCAAAAAGTCGAGTTCTGAGCGCAAAATTCGAGTCTCAGAGACTCGAGGTGTTACTAAGTGATATTGTTTCCAAACCGAGCCAACTAACTATATAGTTAGTTAATTATGGGTAATTACCCATTTCGTCCCTTGGAATCAAACCATTCTTAAGAAGCTGTATCACCCTAACATCTGCAATGAAATAATGCATATCCCTATCCCTAGATCCTCTGGATTGGAAGATAAACTTTTGTGGAAACATTCTACAACTGGGGAGTACAGAGTTAACAAAGCTTATTCTTAGATCCAACAAGATGGCCTCTCTGCAATGGGACATCACAGAGATTTCACAGGGTTTGGAAGCTCCTCTGGAAAATCGATCTCCCTTTTAAAATTTTGTCTTTTATATGGAAAATCCTTCATAGGAGTCTTCCTGTGTTTGTGATTCTTAATAAGAGAGGCATTAGAAACACCAACCTGTGTACTTTGTATAATGAAGAGGAAGAATCTATAGATCATCTATTCTTGCACTGCCCTTTGCAAGGGCTGTCTGACATGGCTCTAACCTGGAAGTTCGAATTTCAGAGTTAGTCCATAGTTCAGTGGATTACTGGCTTTCTGCTTCCATCATGCACAACATTAACAGGGGGCAAGACAGAATGTTTTTCCTTCAATCTATTTGCACTGTCCTTTGGATGATATGGAACCATAGAAACAAGGTTCTCCATCAAGGTAAGCTCCCAAATCCTATGGAGGTTATTCTAACAGCTCAGTCCCTTGTATGCAGGTATCAGGAAGCTTTCCAAAACAAGCAATCTCAGCACCCCAGGCCAAATCATTCCCTGCAGACCTTTATCTCGGATTTGGATCAACTGAACCTTCAGGGCGTTTCTGTGTCTTTCCTTTTTGTTCCAAAGGAAATTGTTGCAGATGTTTTGTATATGGCCCATATTACAACTATATTCCCAGTCCACTTTTGTAGGTTAAGACCTGACTTTACTTTTTAGTTTGACCTGTAGACTGCTTTTTTAATGAATGAATGTTGTTTATTTGGTATAAAAAAAAAAAAAATTTTAATTAAATAATAGGTTGTGGATGACTAGGGGTAACTTGTATTATATATATTCATAAATAAAAATAAAAAAAATAAAAACTTGTATTATATATGTATACTAATATGTTTGACTTTGTTTTTTTAATTCATAATAGCTATTCTTACCCCTAAGGCTAGTAGACCTTCACCCTGCCCACAACTCTTATATAAAACTAATGGGTCCAATGTACGTTATTCTTGAGCTAGTGTTAGCAGTGTACAATGATATTCATTCTTTGCTATTATTTTTGGTACTATTTATGCGTTCTATTATACTTTTCAACTAATTTTTACTTTTATTTACACTATTTTCAATAATAAATTTTTAATTTTCATAAAATAAACAGTATCTAAATACATTCTTAATGATCTTTAACATAGCATCATAGAAGTTGTAAATGGAAACTGACATGATTGGCCAATGTGGAAAGTTATTATAATATTAAGCAATTTGCTCCAACTACAATCAAATTAGTGTAATCAATAACAGATCTTAGGATTCGTTGACAATAATCTTTCTAGGAATCGATGAATTATCTTCCCAATAATTTATAAAACTTAAAAAAAGAATATTGACAAATGCTCTTAAAACACTAGTTAATAATTTATTTAAAAAAAAGTTTTTATGAGAAAAAAAATAATTAATATTTTTACAATTTTTTTTATTTCCCATAAAAGTGATGTCAAAATTTTTTTAAAATAAATTTTTAATCAATACCTTAAGAGCATTTGTTAACATAACCCAAAAACAAAACTAGTTTTTTTGGTAAGATGGTAAATGAGAGCCTTGAGAGGACGTTTTTCTTGTGGTAAGTGACGTAGAGGACTATGGATACGTTTGGCTTGGCGGAAAAGCGCGTTTGCGTTTCAGCATTTTTTTTTTTTTTTCACGGGTTTCAGTCTTTTTTTACTGTTTATGTACTGTTGCGGTTACTGTTCAATGAACAGTAGCCGCAAAGTTTGACATTTCAACCCAAATTTTATTGTTTACGGACCTACAATTTTCACTTTTTAACAACTTTTTCATTAAAAATGAGTCTCACGATACTATTCACACATTTAAAAATTATTTAGTTACAATATTTTTCAATTTTCAGCTGTATCCAAATGAAAAATTTCTCCGCCTTTTTTGGTAAGTGACTAAGAGCATCGGTATTCGGCCTTCTCAAAAAGCCAGCCAGCATTAAAGCAAAAAAAAAAAAAAAAACATGCAGGATTGTATAATAAAATAATAAAATATATTTATTTTCTGATGCTTCTACTCTCTCCCCTTTCTCTGTCTGTCATTATTTCATTTCTCTCTCTTCCTACTCTCCTACTCAGTTTTCGTTCTGCTCAAGACCAGTCTCAAATTGACTCATCTTGTTCTTTCTCAAAATCCCAAACTCACTGCCACGCCATGGCCACACCATCAGCTTCTTCCTCATCGTCTTCAGAAAACCACTTCCGGCGAGCTCTACCGGCCTCTTCAAACCCGAAACCCATCGGCACTTCCTTCCTCTCTCTCTCAGATCGGCATGGAGACAACCCCATCAGATCGGCGTGGTTGTTGCGGCGTGTTTTTTGTGGAGGAGTGGTTGCTGCGGCGGCGAGATCGACGCGGTCGTGGGTGGTGATGGGTTTCTAATCGGTTTTTGATGATGGGTTTTGGCCGTGGGTCGTTTTGGTCATTTTTTGGTTGAGTTAATTTGGGTATGGGTAGTGTTTGTGTTATTGATGGTGGAGATTGTGATAGACTGATGGGTTGTGGCTTGTGGTGGTTGAGTTGTGGCGGTGGCTTTTTTTATTTTTTTTATTTTTTCTGGTGGTGTTGGGTTTGATGAGTGTGGGTGTGGGTGTGGGAGTGGTTGGGTTTTGTGACTGATTTGGTGGTAGTGGTGGGGGGTTGCCGTGTTGGTTGGGGGGGAAGGTTTCACTGTGTTTACTGTTGTGTTGTGGGTTAGGTTCATGGTGATGGTGGTGGTGGTGGGGATGGGTGATTGATGGTGGTGGTAGTGGTTGATGTGGGTTTGCGGTGCAGTGGTAGTGGCGTGGTGGTGACAGCGGCAGTAGCATTGTTGTGATTGTGTTTGTTGGATGCTTCAAGGTAGAGGGAGAAAGACAGAGAAATAGTAAAAAAAATTTTAAATTAAATTAAATTAAATAATAAAAAGAAAAAAAGTTTAGAATTTTTTTTTTTATTATTATGTGAAGTTTAGAATGTTTGGTATATTATAAAATTGTATGGTATAATAGATAAAATAGTTTTTGAAATGGTTAAAGAGGATAATTTGTAGAAGTCGGATGCGAATGCTCTATGTGGCGTTTGGTACAGGGGAGTTCACATTACTTCTGGCATCCAGATTCTTAAGAATGTGATTCCTAGGAATCACATTTCTAAGAATGTAGTTATTCCTATGTTTGGTTTATTCCCAAGAATCTTAAATGAATTATTTATTTTTCTCATTCTATCCTTAGATTTGAATGTGAACTATCAAGTCATTTAAAAAAAAGGGTTAAAATTGTCAATTTATAAAAAATACAATTTCCTTTAAGCTTGGGAATCTGGATTCCCACCTGTTTTAAAGGGAATCCACATTCCCACTGATAGGGGTTTAAGAGGGGAATCTAGATTCTCCTGGCATCTAATTTCCTAGCATGATTTGCAACCAAACATGAGAATCTTTAAACATTCTTAGGAATCCTAAAACATTACCATGTACCAAACGTCACATAAAAGGCTTCTATAAATGGAAATTTCTTGTTGGATGATTAACAAAAAAAAATTCACCCTTGGCTTTGATGATCATTTCACAAGTACAAAGTTCTTGTGGGGTGGAGAAATATGAGTCAAAGTTTAAGTCTCTAAGAGAGAGTTTTACACACATATATAATTTATATTAAATTATGGTAAAATTTCTATCTTGTACTAAAATATATATATATATATATATTAAAAGATGCCTTAAGTGTATTTATTAGTAAACTATTTTAGGAAAATTTAAATAAAAATATGAAAAAGAAATTAATATTTTAATAATTTTTTTATTTTTTATAAAAGCTTTGTCAATTTTTTTTTTAATTGTAAAATGATTAAAGTACACTCGTTAGCATTTACAGTATATAATAAATACAACTTGCAGAATGTAT